>WAAB01012869.1:69146-127567 GCA_013389865.1 Piaya cayana | reverse complement strand
CACTCTCTGGGCCTGGCCAGCAAGCCAGTTTTCCATCCAGGAGAGCGTGCGCCTGTCCAGGCCAGAGGCTGACAGTTTCTGTAGCAGAATGCTGTGAGAAACTGTGTCAAAGGCTTTGCCGAAGTCCAGAAAGATACATCCACAGCCTTTCCCTCATCCAGCAGCTGAGTGATTTTGTCATAAAAGGTGATCAGGTTAGTTTGGCAAGACCTGCCTTTTGTGAACCCGTGTTGACTGGGCCTAATCACTCAGTCATCTTGCATGTGTTGTGTGATCACACTCAAGGTCACATGAAGAAGTATGAGCTAAACCTCCAAGAGGAGGTCAAAAGGGGCTGGTTATATGACTGGGCTCCTGTGAAGTTAAGATTAGGCAGATGAGAAATCCACGCTGTCTTCACTGGTGCCCAGTGACAGAGCAAGAGGCAATGGAAAAAAACCCCATGACATTCCATCAGAATACAAAAAAAGCCATTTTTCATGGTTGGGAGGGTCAGTCACAGAGGTTGACCAGACAGATTGTGGAGTCTCTGTCATTGAAAGTTTTCATTACCTGACTGAAAATGACCCTGCGCTACTAGCTGCAGCTGACCTTGCCTCGGAAGGGAGCAGAAAGTTGAACCTAGGCATGGATAACTAGCTTGCAGTGGTTTTAGGCACTGCTAGTTTAAATATTTCAGACTTCTTTGGTGGAATATTTCTGTTGTTACTAAATCCTAGTCACAAAGAGCATAGGGTTTTTTTGGTGTAATTTTCTGTATGCATTTTTTAATGTCCTTGATAAATGTACTGGCATGCTTGCAGATGCAAGAAATATGGCTGAGTCCTACGAAGTTTCCAGTCCTCTGTTCTGGGATTCACTGAATATGAAATCTTCCTCTGATGTATTTACTTGATCGACTTATTCTTGTTTTCTTCCCTGCACAAGACATGGAGCATGCAGGGCAGCATTGCTTGGAACTTAATGGACCTGCACTTCATTGAGTAGCTAACTTCCCTGCAGGCCGTGCATGATTTTTTGTTCCGGTTTGAGCTGCCCTTATGGGTGAACCTGGACCGACAGCCATACCTGGCTGTTGGAATGCTGTGTGCGAGGAATGTGTGGTCCCTCATCCCCCCTTCTGTGGAGGTGTCCTGGCAGGTATGCCCACCTGTCACATAATGTGGACAAGCACAGTGCTTATACTCAGTTAAAGCCTAGTATTTAAAACTCCCTGACAGCAGATGGTTCCCTTCATGTACGTTACTGTGAGTGCATCTTTGCCCACAGTTGCATATTGTGTGGCACACTTTACTGTAAAACCCCATCTGTGCCTTGCTCAAGGCTCTGTGTTTTGTTTTCATTAGGAGGAGTGGACTGACGAGGACCTTCTGGACTGAGCATAAGCATGAAAGGAAGACTGGATCCTGCCACAAAAGTGTGTCAGATTTTAATTTCAAATTAAAGTACATGACCTTTTTTTAAACAATTGGTTGTGTGTCCGTTAAGCCCTCATCCATTCAAGGACAAACAGAAGTGTTTGCTTTAAGAAATTAGTCACTCAGGGAGGTGTTCCCCTCCAGGAACAGTCTGAGGTGTGGCTTCAGCTACTGCCATCCAGTAATCCTACACTTAACTTCAAACTGGGCACTTAGATGGATAAATGCAAGCAGGGCGCAGATGTAGCAACAAACCGATACACGCTTTAGAGGATATGCTCTCCTCTTCCCAGGCTTGTCACTGAGGCAGCTCAAAAACACTTTGTATATCTGGAAAGCTCTTCTCAAATGTACCAGCAGGCTGCAACAGTGTATTTTACAGTAGGGAAAGCAACAGTCACTTCTTTGATTTACACCACAGCTGTGATCCCAGAGCCATTTCAGTGACTGACTTACCTAGCAGCAACCGAGAGAAGTGTTCTTAAAATCTGCCTAAGTAGGTACATCTAGAGCAAGTTCTAATTGCTTTTCACAGACCCTTTCAGAACATCAGCAGTTCTGCAATACACGCACCTCAGTGCAGCTTTGGGAGTCTCAAGTTTCATTGTCATCACTGTGTCGTATGTAATGGGGAAATAGTTAAATCTGCTCTCTGAGTGTCTGCTTTCAACAGCTACAGCTCCTGCACCAGCCAACTAAATCTACACATTAACTGGCTTTAGCTACTCTGGTTTTGACAACTCCTTGTGCACTAAGCTGACTAGTGCTGAAGAATAGCAACTGCCAGTTCACTTCAGAAAACCTGACGCCATTTACACAACAACTTCATGACTAAGTCAAGAAGTGTGACACCATTATTTAAGTCATGTACTTAGGTTCTGAATAGGTTGGAAGTTGTCAGCAGAGCATTCAGCACACATGAAAACATTATGGACTATGACTTGTGTGACCTAATGTTACACAGGGAATAAGAACTGAGTAATGCAGAAAAAATGTTAAATACCTTTTCCTCCAAGGTCCAGTTTAATACAAGGTTGGACATCAGTAGCTCAAGCAGAAAGAACCCAGTAGTGCAAGGCCTTGCAAACAGGTCTCTCCTCACAAAGCTGGAAGAACATCACCTCTGTCTAAGAGTAGTTACCATCACACCTGGGCACCCGCCTCCAGGGAAGCTGCCCCAGCTGGAAAGGCCAGAGCAGCACAGGAAAAGCCCACTGCAAACCTCAGAGACAGGCATAATACCACAGACACCCAAGGATAAAGTCTACACAATTTAGCGTGACAGTGAAAGGAAAAGCCAGTTCCAACAAGACAGGAAATAAGTGTAGCTGTTCTAATGGTATAATGGCCATTCTCATATTACAGAATTATTTATGTGATTATCTGCAGTCTTGTCACTGAATCTCAGCATCCTTTTTTTCGTTATTAGGTCACTTTCCAGAAGAGTTACAAACAGCGATGCTGAAATACCCTCTGGATCCACTGCATGCTTTATTTTTAGTTTTTCTAACCATTTTAACATTTACTTTCTGAGACGGATATGTACACATTAAGGTAATGCTGTTCTGAGGATTCATGCCACCAACATTTTGAAGTATATCACATGTGCAGACACTGTAAAAAACTTTCACAGCAGCCAAAGTTTGCCAGTTTCCATAAAGAGTTGATCTGCAGCTTGATTTATTTTAAAAACATTTTTCACTTATAAAAATAATATTTATGCCAGGCTTACAGTACACAAAAGACCAACCAATACCTATTTTATAAAATGGTTTAATGAACGCATGCAAGTCTGATACAAGGATCAATAAATTTACTGGATCCAAATTATTTACTGTTGTAAACATTTTACAAAAGCATTGTGATTTATCTGGATATACAGTTCCTGATGGAAGAACTACTCAGACTGAATCAATGGCACATCAAAAAATAAAGCTGACAAGACCCATTCTGCATATTCTCTTCCAACATGATTCCAGCAAGAGAAACAGCATGGTATAAAAAGTGTAAAGATTGTTCCTACCATAACATCAAATTCTGGAAACTGTAAATACAAGTTAAAGTGGTTGAAACAGTCAAAAAGTCATAATTATTGTAACCAGTCAGAAATTACAGTAAGAAGTGTTATCCAGTTATATGTGGCTGTCTGAATGACGTGTTTCTTTCCATGTCAGTTGATAATTCTTTTCTAATGAGAAAGCAAAACTTTGGCAATCAGAAGTGCTGAAAAGTAATTTTCAAAGTTCAAGACACAGTCACAGCATTTTCTTCGCGGAAGGTGAACTGTACACCAAGGCTCAGAGGTTGTGAAAACTGTTTCCAAGTGGAAAAAAAAGTGCAAATGTCCTGCACAAATAGCTTAAAAAAAAAGCTGCTGGTACAATCATTCACCAACAGGATCTTTGTTTTCTTTTTGCATAGTTCACACATCACTGGGAATGTGACATGGTGTGCTATTTTTGGCAAGAGCAAGAAAGTGATACTGGTGTGAGTTGCCGTGTTGGGCATGTTGGATCCATGCAGAATTCAGGTACAGGGCTGCTACCTGGTGTTGTTAGACACTGAATACTGGTTTTGTTTTTGTTGAAGCAGTTCAGTAATGGCCAAAAGCTTCTTAAGAACATGCTGCAGGGAGACAATCAGCAAAACCATACATTAGGGACTGAAAATGAAACAAACTTGATGGAGAAGTGTTTGCAGCATTATCCTGTCAGACCTGCTACAAGGTTGTATAAAATAAACAAAAAAGAGGAAGCAGCTGATTTCCTGACTCCAAACAGAAGTCTAAACCAGCATCACAAACTCTGCCTCTCCGCTGGTGGATCTTTTCACTGCATTCTCATTTAATGGGGAGGCCAAGAGAAGGACACACTACTAGGGTCTGCCAGGCAAGGCTGCTGTGTCTGTGTACAAACACACTTGCACATCAAGAAGCAGAAGTGGTAGGTACCAACAGCTAAAGAGTAAATTTAGTTCTCAACTGAAAAAAAACGAAGGTGCTAAGACTGTGACCCAAATTGCCTGTCAGGAGGCAGCAATTCTGTGGGTTCAAGCTTCCTCTAGAAGCTTAAACTTCATCAGGAAGCTTTAGAAACATCTCTTTGGTTTTGTTGCACTAAGGAACAAAACTACAGACTTAAGTAACAGCTAACAGCCTCCAGGTGAAGTACACCTACTTAAAAATGTAGAATACAGAAACACTACAACAGCACCCTGTGCTGGAAGAGCAATTTGGCTGTGCCTGTGCTTGTTTGTCAGCCTCAGTCACTTACCTGCATTACTCCTCGCTCATTGCTGAGCGTCCGGAGCTCATCTGAGTGTGCCACACATATCTCATGCAAGGCCGCCAGATCGCGAGACAGGTCAGTTCGAGAGTGCTCTGTAGTGTCTGGAAGTTCGGGAACGTTCTTTCAACAAAAAAGATGAGAGCAGATTTAGGATGCTGCGTGCCTGGGCACATGGGAAGGTAAATTACAGCCCTGCCAACACAACTGTTTCATGCTGACAGCAGGTACTGCACTGTTAGTCTTCCAAGCTAAGTCTATAGTCATAGAATCATTTGGCTGGAGAAGACCTTTAAGATCATCAAGTCCTACATACCTGTAGGACTCTCTGAGAACCTCATCTGCCTGGCTGTTAAAACACCTCCAGGAATGGAGACTCCACCACCTCCCTGGGCAGCTGTTCCAGTGTGCAAGAACCCTTTTGGTGAAAACACTTTTCCCGATGCCCAATTCTGAACCTCCCCTGGCACAACCTGGGGCCATTTCCTTTCATCCTTATTGCCTGTTACTTGGGAGAACAGACCAACACCCACCTCGCTACAACCTCCTTTCAGGTAGCTGTAGACAGTGACAAGGTCTCCCCTCAGCTTTCTTTTTTCTAGGGCTTTTTCTCAGTCCACCTTTTCACTATGAATTATGTATTTCTCGTCTCTGCAAACACAGGCTTTATGGGCATGCTGCAGTTTCTGTCCCTGCTATAGATTCACTAAAGGATCTGGTATTGCCATGCTATCATTTTGCTGAGCAGAGAGCTGCTGCATACAGGCTCGTAACCCTTCTCTAAATGAGGGGGAACCCATCCCTTAGTGCCTCTTTTTCCAAGCTAAATTAGAAAGCAGCAGCAACAAAAATTCTGCACAATCTGTAACTATCGAGTAGCTCATTAAACGAGTCATAAAACAATACTATAATTAAACCAGCAGAATACAATTACTTCCAAACAAACAGTTTTCAGAGACCTTGTACAAAATTTGTCATTTAAAGCCTGATGTATCCTAATATGCAGAAGTTGCAATTTAACCAGAAAAAGGTGACATATGGCAGTGTATTTGAATGCCACTCTCATTTTTTATCTTATAAAAATATCCTGAGATGTCTTCTAGGTCACTTTTAAGGCATCAACTCAGGGATCTTGGTGCATTTTTTTGTTTTGTTTTTGCAAACGCATTCTTGGTTTAACAGCTGTATCTAAGGTGAGGTCCTAACTGTTGTTATAGCTGTCATACACAACAGTAACAAGTTAGAAGAACACAGTGCCTGCAGTTTGCTTTCAAACTACAATGTAAACAATGCAGACATGTTAGGCAACACATGAAGCTCAACCTAGTATTTTTGAAAGCATAAAATGGTTTTATCTCTGGTCAGAACTACACAACAATTGTACTTAAAGTATGTTTTAAAACAAAAACTCTTAAGACCTGCATTCTTGACCAAAACTTCTAATCCTCATAGCTATAAAATGTGTTTGAGCTGCTCACACCTACACAGGCACTAAACGAATTACGATGATATTTGATGTTTTTAATGTGGTATGATGGGTCAGCAATCTGTGTCTTCTACATGTACATAAAATAATTTATTCAGTTACAAGCATTCAGAACTGTGTGGGAGCTGATCCAATTTTGAGCTGGTCAGTAAAAGTGTAAAGAATTTTCATTTATAATGTCACTATGTAATTTCCAGTGAAGTTTCTTTTAAGCACTCACCCCAAGTTCATCCAAGAACATGATCATACGATGTTTGTTGCTCTTGATGAATGGATTTACCCCTTCCATGTATGGCTCCTAGGAATTTTTTAAAGCATTCATTAGAACAAATCAATGCCAAGGTCATTGTTATTATGTTATTGGACTGAGCACAGTCCAGTCAGACAAATGATACCACAAAACAAGTGCATCATCTGGAGCAATTTTCTTCTTTCACAGGAGTTTCTAACATATGGTGTGTAGCGTATCAAAAGACTGCAGAATTCAGTATTTTCTTACATTCCAGAAATGTCCTTACAATGCAAATTCATGTCAGTATGCACATGAAATGAATGCCTTTCAATACCTAGTTGCTGTGAACAAATGCCCTACTTTCAAAGGTATGATCAGGAATAAGTGCACTCTTTCCTGTTCCTTCATTAATGCTTATGCGGCAAGGCATATGTGTCAGAGAAATAACTTGATAATGACAGCCCAAAGTCACTCTCATTAGTCTTAAATCACCAGGTTTTATTTCAGCCATGTTTCAGCCTGGCAACTGAGGCAGACCAGATATGGCTGGTGTTCTCTTAGTGGTATAACAGAAATGTTACTGAAACAGGGGCTTAGTGCATTATGTACATGATCTACAGCACCAATTATGCCTAACAGAATGAAAACAAGTACAAACAGAAGGGCTGCTTTATGGTGCTCTACCACAGAAAACACCATGCTAAGAGGTAAGTAAATGCAGGGTGAAAGCACCCAAAGGGGAAGAGTAGAAGGTTAGCAGTTTGTTTCAGGATTGGACAATCAATACCAATCTCAGAACTAAGGTCTAATTAGTCTCAAATCTAAAACTTAACTACTATAAATAGATAGAACCCATGTGTGGAATGCATTTCCATGTTGTGTAAAGAAGTACACAAGTATTACTGAAATATGGCTCCCTTTTGACATCAAATAATGAATGGAAATACAAAAAAGCTGCCATCATCTTCGAGGCAGAATACTTGTCCTTCTCATTCTTTGCCCATCACAGATTCCAGCTGTCACAATTCTGAAGCTTTTCAGCATAATATTCGAAAATAAAACATGTCCATTTTACTATCCTCATGGATAGTTTTGTTAGACTTCTGTCATTGGAACAAATGCCTGCTGGGTTTATCTGTGTGCTCACAGATTCAAAATACAGTTGCATCACACTTTGTAGTCCCTACCAGTATGGTCAGTCATTCATCTTTTACTTTAACAGCCCATTCTGCTGTTCATACTGCCAGACTCAAAATCATCATGGAATGTACCAAGCCATTACTAAGAGTTCCCAGATCATTTCCTTTCAATTATAGCTCCTCTTCCAAGTTTGGCCAGACTTTATGCTACTTCTCCAGTTCAGATCAACACCCCCTGTTAGCTCTAAGGGCAGAAGAAACAGTAGCAGTAATGCCTCCCTGCTAATGAGGCCCAGCAGGCCGTGTGTCAGGCTTTGCACGAGCAAACACCAACTGGCTTTTGCATGCTTTCAACAGGAACACTGATGTGTGCTGGAAACAGTTCCAGGCTGTTCCATGTGTGCAATTATATTCACCTTGGCTCCAAATTCAACCAGATTTGCTAAATTCTGCACAGACTTGGCGACCAGCGTCAGGGTTCTTGCAGCAGTGGGGGAAGGTGAATCTGGCAGAAATACAAAGCAGAGAGTTACTGGCCATTTAGTTTGAATCTAACAGCAGTCACATGAAAGTACAGCTCTTCTCAAATCCATATTTTCTCAAGAAATAGAATTTTTCTATTACCATAACAGAGTTGCATGTGGAAGATGACACTTGGTGAAATAAAACTTACTATGCTTTAGCTAGCAATGCCCAAAGAAATGTATTAAGATGAACATCTGATTTTCTGTAATAGTTGCATACAGGACAAGTATGCAAAATAAAGCAGTATTAGTAACACTTCAGTGAAGTAAGAACCATTTTCACTAAAATGAAACTGTTCTCTTAAAAGAATAAAAACATTGACCCCTCTGTCTCATCCTTACAATTCTGTATTTGAGACTGACTGTCCTTAGCAAGTCAAAGTAAAGACCCCTGCAACAGCTAGAAGCTATCTAAGCAGGATATCCAAACAGGTTATCAAACCCTAATTTTATTGGTGCAGAAATCTATTCCAAGCACTTCAGATGCTACAAATCTTGCTTATTTCAGATAAAACACTGAATTTCAGCCATTGCCTTTGGTACTGCTTTGTATCCAGACTGACATCTGAAGATCATACATGTTTTTCACAGTGCTAGAATATACTCCATAGACTTTATCACAAAATTGTTACTAAATACCACAATAAATATTTTATGGACTTTAAAGTGACATTGGGAATAACTGCAATTTTACTTTTGAGGGTACAAGACATACACTGGCTGCCTGGTGGAAAAGTCAGCCAAGTTACATCATAACATTACTTTGGACAAAGTATTCAAAAAAAAAGTGATATTTTGCTACATTAGACACTACAGTAATTTCATGCCTACTAATGTATAAAGTATGGATCCAATCTGAAGCTTGTAGTCACCTGAAATGATATTAAACATCCTCGGGTTCAGGATTGCAGGACAAATCAGTCGGAGAAAAACAAAGCCACTGAAATGAGAAGAAAATTTTATTTTACTAGAGAACTGATGTAGAATTGTGTAGTCTTTAAGGACTCAAGTTAGCATGGAATCTTTTTGAGACAGACATCAAACACCAGCCCACACTCTGTGAATAAGTAAACAAATTAAGATCATGCTATGACCAGCTATTATAAAAGCTGACAGAATAGGCTCGTTGACGTCCTACTTAAGGTGACAGCACTTGTCGCCATGTGGGAAGAACTTAAATGTACTCATATTGAAGCCAATGTCAGACCAGGCCAGCTTCAAGTAGGAGCATACTCTGGTTTCTGGTCTCCCAAAGGTTTCAGCAAGACATCCATCCCACAGCTACACAATTCCCCCGTGCCAATGGAAAAAACTAAGCAGTGGTGGGCAAAGGGAAATCCTTTCTTTGGGAAGCAACACAGCCTTAGGTCAGTTTAAGCCTATCCATATCCTGATGACAATACTCTACAGTAGAAAAATAATATAACATCTGCTACTTTTCTCCCCAAAGTAACTGTTGCTGCCTAGAAAGATGGGGAAAAAGCCACGCTGTTTTGACTGCAGAACTAGGAACTCATTCAACAGAAACCCAGAACAACCTTTAGCAGCATGAGGGAAATCTAGCTTTCTGTTAATAGAAGTAAAAACCAGACACCGCTGGGATAACCACAATTCTGGCTAATTGTTGTACAATGAAGTGAGATATGGACCAACTCAAACAAACCAAAGCCTAAGCACTTCCTAAATAATGGGACCTTACACTGCCTTCCCTCTTGGTAAGTACCAAGTGGTGGTAGTGTCCATATTACTTGGAAATTACACATATAGCAGTGAGGTTAACACACCTTCCATACACCCAAAACAGTGCAGTAAAAAGGTAATCGTTGTCACTGAAGGCTGTGAAACTCTACTCAAGAGAGAAATCACTGGTATCCACTTGCAAAGACTAACATAACAAGAGTAAGGGATCCAATATTTATAGCATCCAGTGGAGACCTCTGGAAAACTCTGAATGGGAGGTGTGTCCACTAAGTGAAGCCACATGGTTCTCTCTGGTGCTGGGAAAGAACATACAGAGATGTAATGTTCACTGCTGAGCAATACAGTCTTCCAGCAGGCTGGCCCCTCAAAACAAGACAGCTCTTGCAGTATGAGCAACCCCCTGTTGAAGGCAATGCCCCTATATGACACCTCGGATGACATAAGGTTTGCAGTGTCAACACGATGAACATAAGCCAAAGACAAATCCTCCAAGGGACTCTCTCCATGGAAGATCAACCTCAGCAAATTGTATGGTTGCCAGACGCCACAAAAAAGGAAAGATGTGACTCTGACACCCTCAGTAGCATTTAGAAAAACAGCGTCAGGACCACATCTTCATCAAAGATATGTATTGGACCTACAATGGTAATGGACAGCATCAGAACAATTTGTATTGCACTATTTTCTGGATATATGTTGGCAGTTACATGGCTGGTGTGAGTTCTGAGAAGCCAGGTTCAGTAACCTCCTGTGATATTTTTATAGGAGCTCTGGAATGCTTCAACGTGACTAGGCTGGGGCAGAGAAATAAAACAAAACTGCACAGAATTATCTGTTTTCAGAAATCAGTGCCATGTGAGTGATAACAACCAGTAGTACAACACCAGTGCCCAGGAGCCTTCTCCAACGCAGAAAACAAGATACCAAATTTAGACCATACTTCAACAAAAAATAACAGTCCAGTTGTCTTTAGGAGGCATTAAGACCTCTTACTGTGTTGGGTCAGGATTTTAAAGGGCATGGATCTTTAACACACCCTACTTGAGTTTGCGTGTAAGGCATATCCCTCCCAGACGGAAAGTGATCTTCAGGTGTCACGGATCTCTACAGACATCACAAAGCTTAACTATTGTTTTAACAGAAGGTTTTCTTTCCCAGCATGAAAAATTAAATTGCTATTTTAGATTAGTTTGTGCTTTATCAAGTCTTAGATGTAAATTCAAAGTTAAAACTATTAAGTGAAGCTATACTAGCCTCTATACTGCATCATTCTGGTATGGCTCTAAAAACATGATTTAGAACCTAAGACGTTCATAATCCTTAATTGGAATATCATGCTTCAGTACTGCTGTAACATATGTAAGCACTTCAGGCCTTCCAGTACCTGAAGGGGGCTACAAAAAAGCGAGGGAGTGACCTTTTAGAAGGGTTTCTAGTGACAGAAAATGGGAGGGACGGCTTTAAATTGGAAGGGGAAAGATTTAGATTAGACGTGAGGAAGAAATTCTTCATGATGAGGGTGGTGAGGTAGTGGCACACGTTGCCCAGAGAAGCCCCCTGCTTCAGTGCCAGGTTGGATGGTGCCTTGAGCAGTCTGGTCTGGTGCAAGGTGTCTCTGTCCATGACAAGGGGGTTGAAGCCGGATGGGCTGTAAAGGTCCCTCCCAATGCAAACCATTCTATCAATCTGTGACTATACAGTTTTACCACCAAGAGGAATACAAACAAGCACACTGAAGTACACCTTTAACCAGACTTCAAAAGGTTATTTTCGGAATGAAGTGACCAGTAACTTACCTAACAACTCTGGTTCGCATGGTGGTATTAGCTGGCCACTTGTTTTGCACAGATTTCTGTAGGCACCCATAAATATACCTCAATGTCCTGCAAAATAACCACCAGTTACCCCTTCCATTGAACTTGCAGAACCCAAAAGTCTGGGCAGAAAGGACCCAGATCAGCCTCCTACTTAAGACATAAGCTTTAAATGAACTTCAACTAAGAGTTAATTTTTAAGGTAATAAAACTGTCAAAAATCAAGTTCAAAATTCATAAATTTATATTAAAAAGTAAATTTGCAAGTGGCTAGGAAATAATCTTCATTAATTCACAATTCTCTATGCAACTCAGTGATTATTCAGATGTGCATTAAATGTTTTAACTGTTCCCTCATCCTTAAGTAGTATTTCTTTTAAAAAGACAATTTTGATCACATGATTTTTCCTGTTTTAAAAATTCTCTTAACTAAACAACTATTCCTTCCATAGATGAAGGTTAAGTGTTCAGAAGGCAAGCAATGATAGCAAGAGTTCTTTCCCACAAAAAAAATGGGAAAATTGTGGTGTATTTCAGGAAACATTGAGCTGCAACATAAACTGAAAAGGGGTGCAACTTTTAACCTCACCAGTACTAACACAAAAGAAACACTTCTGTGCTACCTTCAAAACTGAGGACTCCACATACAACAGCAGTGAATGAAAACTGTTAGTGCTATCCACTGCTTGTTAGATGGATCAAACCTGAACTATGAATACAAGTTATTTTAGCCATAAAAAAAGAAAACAAAAATTCAAACGTCTGCATTTCCTTAGCAGACAAAAGCATGCAAAGCACAGTATCACTCTATTACTACTTGGTTCAATTTATAATATGCTGTCAATTCCATCTCTTTCTCAGAGGTAGAAGACTTTAAAAAGAGTTTCTAATCAACTTAAAGGTATGTAACTGTCTGCTAATTACTATGACCTTCTACCTTTTCATGGAAATATAAATTTGATTATTTTTATATTCTTCTTCCCGACCTCTTGTATCTGGTAGCTTCTCCTTCAAATAAAAGCTCATGTGCTAGCCAGAGGCTTTTGCCAAAAGCACTATTAATTCCCAGAAGTTATATTTTCCCCCATCTGCATTTCTCTCTGTGAACACAACTCTGAAAATGTTAGTCCATGGCCGATGAACCAGCAAGAACAAAATTTTCAGGTGCAATGCAGTTCACATAAATCTGAACAGAAAAGTGGGAACTTACGGAGGCAGTATCTCTGCAGCCATGAATATTTTCTCCACCAATTCTGAAAGTATACTGAGTAGGTGTGCCAAATTAGTGTTTACATCTTCATTCTTTTCTAACTTTGAGGGATTTAGCTAAAACAAAGAAGATACCAAGATTACGCTTCTTCTCCTACACAGAGCTACATCTATAGTTTCATAATATTACACACTGAACACTAATTCACTGTGAATTAAATATTCTGCTGCTGCACAGGTCTCTTACAGAACTCAAGTCTGTTTCAATGGCTTGTGAGGTAATGTGAAGAAGTAATGGTTTTAAGTTCTCATACACTGGGCTTTTAACAGCTCAGATTTTCACCACTGCCCACTTGCTTCACTCTTTTGTTTCTCTTAATCCAACTTTCTTAAGGTCTCATACTTTTCACAATTAAGTTGAAGTGAAACATAGAAGTTCAGAATGCCACTAAAAACAGTTTCAGAATCAATTCAAGCACTTACTGTCAAGGAGTTTCAAAGTACAACGGAAATTCAAACAGACTTCTTGAGTTTACTAGAAGTTATTTAGGTTAGGACATTCAGTAGCTGCTATAGAACAGCCTATAGCTGCTAAGGAATAACGAGACAATTTAAAAAAAAATTAATCTAAAAACTTAACAAATTCTACTTTGAAATTCTACTTTAATGATTCAGTCCCTGTATTTCTCATTGAAACAAATTTTAGTCTGAGAGATTAATAAATGTCTCAGAATATTAAAATGCAAACATAATACATAAAAAATAGTGGGTAATTGTGTCAACAAATGCAAATTTTTAAAAACATCATTCAATGTATCACCTCACAGGACTGCTTGCTCTCCATTATCTTTAATATGGAGTCTTTCAGTGCATGGTGAACAAAACTGGTTGCTGTGGCTTTCATATACTGCTCCATAAGCGTGCTTGCTAAAGTAGTGGCACGGAACAAGGTAGTCGCTTCATCTGATAGTAAAGAGAAAAAAGTTAGGATAAGGAGACAAGGAGAAGCAGAGACAAAAAGTGCTCTGGCATTATATATGGTGTAACTAAGGAAGGAGGAAAAAAGGCAGGTGCCGGAGCACTTCCCTTCCCACATGCCCTGAGTTCCAGTGAACTCCAGTGTCATTTAGTGCAGTACCTTCCATGCTTATCTCCCTGTCATTTAGTGTTCGTAACAACAAGGACTCAAGCTTTTCATGAAGAAAAATCTTCAGTAAAATGCCAGCCAGCAGTGTTCTATCCTGTCCACAGACATGGGATAATGCATAGACTACATGAAGTTCTTTCTGGAGTATAAGCTGAAAGAAAAACAGAATTTTATAATACTCAGAAGCTCCTCCTAACATATAAAAGCTTTCGAAAAAATGATATCATATCCGTAGTGACAGATGTTACTATAAATATTTATTGTTCTCAACCACTGATTTGAGATGTGCCACAACCAACCATCAAAACTTGTTTTGACAGACAAACCAAGGGAAGTTAAACAACTTCGTACCTCTTTAAACTCATTGTACTCCTCTTCTGGCATGATCTTCTCCATAGAATATCGTGCTCGAACACGCAGAGATCCTGGCTCAATACCCTTCAGTGGTATATGAGAACTGAGTTGAAACCACTCATCTGTTGCATGTCCTTTCTGTAATCGGCTTAATTGGCAACGCATAAACACTTAAGGAAAAAAAAGCATTGCTAAAGTAAGTTATCTCCAGCAAAACAGTGTTACTATTGAACAAGAAACCCCTTATTTTCAGCACACGCCACTACAGCGGAAGAGTATTAATAAGACTAATCAAGATTTTTGCCATCAATGTATGGACAGATTCTCTCTCCAATGGTTTAACAGACTCTTGTGAACTGAAGAAGAAATAAAATGGCTTCTGTAAAGCATATGTACATATACATTAAAAAATGCCACACAGGTATTGACAGTTTTCTTTCAACATCAAAGTCATGAGTAAAAAAGTGCTGCCCTGGAAATCCAAGTAGCAGTCAGAAACTGAAAACGGTTTAAATGTTCAGAATTCACTGCCCCCTTTCCAGACCACTTTCGTTTCTGCTCCCAACCACTGTGTTAATTCTTACTACTATAGTGTTGCTACGCCTATCCCAAGCGCTGCCACATGATTCCTTGCATATTAATTCACAGGCTAAGGATCTAACAGCTTATGCAAACTATGTAAAAAAGTATTCCCTAGCAGCTTGCTGCCCAGATCATGACGAAAGCTATCTCAAGAACAGCCACATCATTAATTCAACTTTTCGGTGAAGTTACCAGCAATAACCTGGACTGCAGCTGAAGCCTGATTCATCAGCAGCAGTTGGAGCCTAGGCCCCACCAGAGCAGCCACACACACTCTGGAGAAAGTTACTTAGCACAGAAAGGGCCCAGGCACTTGCAGCGGGAACACTGTGCCTGTGGAACACCCATGAGCACTCCCTCTTTCCACACCTCCCTACAAGATCTGCTTTTTAGTTCCTCAGATTTAAGAAAAAAAACAAAATAAATGCAAATTCAAGAGGTTTTCCGCCTTGCAGAAACTAGCAACAGTCCCAGCGGACTTCCCACTGCACCCATGCTGCCACAGCAGGATATCATCTGATACTGGAACAGAAAGACATGAATGCTCACTTCAGGACATTCCTGTTACTGATATCATGTACTTTAGGGCTGATAAATTGGCATAAACCAGTGGATTCAAATCAGCCAAGTGTGAAAAACAATTTCTCATTACCTGTTCCTTATCACTAGTGTGGATGGGACTATGCCTTTAGACCAGATAATCAACTGACTCTCCTAGAATATTTCACCCCAGCACCAAAGCTCCTGTACCAGCAACTAAGCAATGTGTTTTGATGCTTATTTTCCTTCCTCATATAAGCCTGTATATCTCAGTGAAAAGACCAGTGAAAGAAATGCAGAACCTAAAATAAACTGATGATTTAATCACTCCCTCTGGTTATAGCAGCAGTTTGCAGTTGTAATATAAATACTATAACCTCGTTTTGATTTAGAAAATAAAAAAGGTCTGAACAGAAATATCCATACAGGGATTGCAGAACAGTTGCTATCATAATTTATATTCAACAACTTTAAAGGAAAAAGACTTTCCCATGTAGCAGCTCACACTGAATTACCTAGGGCTCTTTAGCAAAATAATGCTACTAGTTGAAAAATTCAGGATATTTACACTTTGCTGTACAACATATTTTAAAAGAGAAGTAAATATACAGAAAATCATAAAACCAAACAATAGCTGATCTATTCTCTCAGATACAAGTAGAATTTTCTTGGCAAAAATCTCAATCCAAAAAGAATCACAATGTTTTACATGATGAATACTAGTGCAAAAAAATATAGGGCTGCTGTTTCTTAATGCTTCACTTGCTAATGAATTTCAGGCACAGTATTTAATAACAAGATTGTATTTTGATTGTTAGTAGTTATAAGCTGGGAATCAAAGTGGAAAGTGGTTCAAACCCAGGCTCATTCCAGTCCTCAGAATGGAAATGAACCTGGATTTACTAAAAAGCCTTTGTCCAACCCTGCCAGAACAAGATAGGACCACCAAAAAACCCTAAAAGAATTGTAATTACTGATGCAGTAAATCGGTAATAAAAAAGCCACTTGAAGTCTTGAGAGAGAAGAAATTGCTTACTGTATGGGCATGTTAAACTCTGCCTTTCACAGCCACAAGTCACTGCCACATTAGCACAGCCCCTGTATAATCTCAGCTATCAGTTTCAAAAACAAGCTTCAGCACTACTGCAAATAACTGCGCCTGAAAGGAAAGACACTGCCTAGTAACCGAGCTCTACAGACTTGCCTGCATAAGGTGACCCCCTCTGTTTTAAGAGTTTCCTTTTCGACATAAACTAATTTGGAACTAGCCAGCTATCACAGTGCAAAACCGAACCATAACTTCGATACCAGTTCCACATGGTGTGGAATTGCCCTTAAGAGTTTATTAATTAAACTGTATAATCACAAGTGAGCCTAATGCTCATCCCAAAAGGAAAGGACTGTTGGATTACACTGTAAGAGTGTACCTTACTGCAACCAAAAAACAGCCTATCCTGCTCCTGACCAATACAAGGAAACCTTCCATCACCTGTATGCATCCAAAGCCAACACAATCTCCGTGATCTGGATAAAGAGGAGGAAACTACAAAGATTTCTAAAGGACCCAATGAAGTATCCCATTCAAGAATTTTCTTTTAAAAAGTTCTTTTATTAACCAGAGCACTAATGTAGACACACAATGAGTTTTCCAGCTCAAATGAGTAAAAGAACAGTGCGAGAACATAGTTACAATTCCAATGAGAACCCTTTTGTCTGTCAGAGAGAATATATGTACTATCTTCCTCCTGCTATGCAGGAAGTTTTCTAGTCAGAGGAAGGTGAAAGAATTTTGAAATTGAATTAGGTTCTGCAAGAGCACTGCAAATGAGCAGTAATTCTTCTACATTGGTCAAAGTTTCCCTACAAATCTCAAAAACCAAAAAGAAAATACAGATATTCACACTGAAGGATATGTAACAGGCCAGTAACTCAATGCAAGCAAACTGAAAACAACTGTAATGGAGTAATAAATGCTCTGACAGGCTTTGGAGCAGCCAACTCTCAACACAATGGAAAATAAAAAATCTCGGAACAAATTTGAAGGGGTCAGGGAAGACATCCTGCCCTACAGGGAGCAAAGAAGATGCAGGGGGCTAAAGCTGATGAAGAAGTAGCATGGTGAGAAGCAACATACTTTGTATGAGAGAAGAAAACCATAAGAACACATTGCGTGAATAATATTTTCTAGCCAAGAACTCTGATTCCACATCCTTCAAAATGAGCCTTTTAATCTTCTAGAAAACTCATAGGTCTCACCAGTTTGCTGCTATTTTGCTGGAACAGAAACAAAACCACAGTGGAAGAAGCAGCTGTCTGGGTAACATGAAGAAAGTAAATTCTTGGGAAGTCTGGTAAAAGGCAGACAGAAAGTAACGATCTTTTCCCATCTAAAATGATACCGAGGTAACCTCAGGTTTAATCCCACAAGTGGCAGGAGGCAGGCAGACAGAAAACAAAGCAAATTTGCCTATATTTTTTAAAAACATCTATATTTTTGTATACATCACATTTCTCCTCCCTTTCTTGTTCTCACTGGAAAAAAACAAAAAACTTGAAAAGGAATTCTGTGCAATAAAGACTTAAAACCCCATGAACAAAACATTTTGTAGAGCAAACCAATATTGACAGTTGCTCCTTCCTCTTGCTTTTTTAGCAAGCACAATCATTGTGCAATACAATGGCTACTCTACAGCAGAGCTAGGAAACCTATCAGATACGCAGCACTGGGTTACTCTGCATTTTATTGCTAGAAAACACGCAAGTTCTCATTTATAAAGATAATAATGGAAAGCCAGTACCAGACATCCAAAACATGCAAACATAGCAGTACAGGGAGCACATCACTATTCTCTTGTAACAACGTCTGACAAAAGTAATGATAAACACAATATTCATTGCTGCAATATACTTACATATATCTGGATCTTTACTTTTCTTTGTTTTGTTACTAAGACTTATCTCAAATCTATTAATATCAGATGAAAGATCACTAGGAGAAAAGACAGAAAGCCTCAATTAATACTACACTTGGCTGAGTTCTCACTATCAGCCAAAGACACTCACATTAACAAAGTTATTTAGGTGCCTACAGAAAATTCTGCTCAAGCAGAAGCTGGCTGAAAGGTTGCTGCTGTATAAAGACACATACAGCATCTTTAAAAAGCATATACGAAAAGCATGGAGCACAAGAGTCTTAAATTCAATGCAACTTACAAGTGAAATTCAGTAATTCAACAAGTTAAGACTTACTCAAAGACAAATTCTTCTGACCACACTGGGTTCTGCCCTTCCCTGATATGTGTTTTTGCTACATGGACACTGTTCAGGTAGATGTTACAATAAGGATTCGTAAAATGCTTTACTGGGAGCGTATGAGCTTCCTCCACGTGCAAAATAAGACTGCTGACCTAAAAACAAAAAAAGAAAAAAATATACAAAATTTACCTTTTGGTGCTAACATATGAATTAATTATTTTTTATCGTCTAGAGGATAAAAATCTAGAGGTCTAATGTTAATATATGAATACTCAGTACAAACTAAAATTTCCTAATAAAAAAGCAAGGAACAGAAGTAACAGGACAGCATTTTAGGAGTCACCTATTACGAAATAAGCATAACAAATAATTACTGGAAACACACCTCCAGCCTCATGTTCCTAAGACATCTTGTTTTCTTCTTTTAAAAGTATCTTTGAGACATTATGATTTGCAAATACTAGCTTTTCTAGGCACAGACAAGTTCACTGAAATCAAGGACTGGCACCTGAAAAACAGCCATGAATAATGCCGAATGCAATGGCTTTTTTGGTGCTTGCCTAACAGATTACATAAAACACCCTTGTGCAGCACAATACATTCTATTCCTTTATATAGGTGAGCATTTTCTTCTCCTCCTGAAGTAAAGAATTATTTCAGATTGTCACTCTTTTTGCTTTGTTTTTTGAAGTCTGAATTCTCCAATTTCACCTTCATCAGTGAATTCACTTATTTTAGTACATTAGTTCAGAAGTACCCAGATATCTTTAATATTTACAACAAAACAGCTATGTGTCCCAAAACACAACCTGCTTTATTCCTTTCTCCTCTTTTGGTCAGAACAACTACATTCAATGTCCCTAACATTCAAAAATAGCAGGAACTCAAGTATTTCCATGTTATTCTCCAAGCGTTACATATTTAAGCCATTTATAAATGTATCTGTCCTCTAACTATGAAGAATTTCTGGCATATACACCACCTTCAAAAGGCCAAGAGAAATTAAACTACAAGCATGGCTCAGCATGTATTTGTTACTGAAATTAATAAGATAAGTTAAACAAGACTTTTGTTTACACTTCACAGAAGTTAAACAGATTTTTAAAGTTTCCCCCACATATGGCAAATATTAAATGTTAAAGACAATACAAATGCTGACTTCTTTAGTTTTTGACTCAAATGTAGCCAGAAATTAATACCTAGCAAAATGCATGCAGGCTTCCTAAAGTAATTTGGGGTTTCATATAGATAAGTATGATTAACCACATGCAAGCCAATCTGGCTGGTTTCACGACACTGCGTAACTACAAGTAAGAAAGAAAGCACATGCAGAATTTACTGCTGGGCAAAGAAAAAATCTGAGATTTAATTGTTCTGCAATGTGTGCAGACAAAACACTCCCCCTCATGCACCACTACAATATCAGCTTCACCTGACGCAGGCGTTTATTTGATGTTCCTGGACTGGTTTTTCTTAAGCTGCAAAACATCTGCAGAGCTTTCATCCAGTCCTAAGGCAGAAGGACACAGAACACTGTCATAAAACAAAGTCAGATACAGCTTCTCACAGTGGAGCATAAAAATCTACAAGGGCTATCTGAAGCTTTCCCTTAAGCTTGGCTAAACCACAGGTTTCTGTACTTCCAAATTATGAAAGTTTGAATATTAAAGTAAAATCCTTATCTTTCCTGTGCAAAACCTAACAAAGGATTAGCAAATTTGAACAGTTTTCTCTGTTAGTAATATTAAGAATTATACAGTGCGACCCTTACCAACTTTCCAGCCTACTAACATTACATGGAATGACAAGTGGTATATAAAATGAAACAAAACTTGTTTGCTTCAAGGAAAGTTACCATTAACAAGCCAAACTGTTCTGATTATACTCTCCAATACATCTGTACAAAAGTGATAATACTGCATATGCTTCAAATGAAAACTAAACCAGCATTAACAGAGAAACACAGAAGTCTGTATCCATCATTTTCACTTCATTAACAAATGCATAAAGCAGAGTGAATCTATGGATTCCATTTTAATCAATAAAATGAACAAGCTGTCTAACAGCAAACAGACTGTAGAACCTTTGTGTGCTTTAGGCGAATAAGCTGCTATGAGGCACTGTCAGCTCACCAGGCCACCTCTGAAAAAGTCATTGCAGTGTGAGAAGGTTGGTAACAGGAGAGGCTTTGTAAGGGGCATTTGGAATGTGGAACATGTGCTGTAGTCTCGTGGTCCAGTTTTTTTGGCAATTCCCCTATGACCAAACTTTGTACAGCTCCCACAGAGGATAGAATTTAGGTTTTGACGAACAGCCTCAAGCTGGTATCAAAAAGATTTGCCATCTGTTCTCAAAGCACAACTCACAATTTAAAACTGTGATTAAAAAACCCACAACACTGTTTCGATGTTCACCTTCACAACCTTCCACATGTTTATAAACAGAGGAAAAGGTACTGCAGCTACTCTCAGCCAGACCACTCTGACCAGGGTTTCAGCTTTTAGCTGTGCATCACAAAGTTTAAGCAGTCTATCTCCTTATTCTCAACAGCAGGAGCAAACATACAAAACAAAACAAAAAAAAAACAAAGCCAAAGAAACAAGTGCCTCCTAAATATTCCAACAGAAATACTTCCTGGATGTACTGGAGGCCTCTGTACTCACTGACAGCAGGAAAACCTTTACCACTCAGCATCAAAGGTTACAGCAGCAAGAATGACCCATGTGCTGCAGAAGCACTGTGACACTGGGATGTACAGCTACACTTTACATTTGTCTTCGTACAAACCATAAAGACGACACACAGTCCATAGGATGACTCTGCTTTGTTATTTATTTACTGTACTGTAAGGGAGCCTTAATATACAAACTAAACTACTCTTCTGTGAAATCTTACAGAGTAAAGAAAGCTAAGCATTCTCAAAAGATAAATATCTATAAACTTTCCTGGTCCAAATCCATCATTATATAATAAACCCTGTATTCTGTTTAAATGCAGCGAACAACCTGTTAAGGAGATTAAAAACAAAAGCGGATTATACCAAATGTGCAAGTAACAAAACACGATATTCTGCCTCAAACCCATTCTTAGTTCTTTTAATTTCTAGAACACAAAAGATGTTGTAGATATGAAGAAAATGAATGTACAGTAAGGAGCGTGGAAATTAATGTAGATACTCTCAATTACTATACTAAGTGCTGCTTCTCAAAAACAGTACCTAAAGAGTTCTGTGACTCAATCACTCTGATTGCCACATCACTCTGATGTCATCTCAGCAACTTTAACAAATGTGCATGAATTTAACAAGAAAATCAGTGTTTTATATATAGCACAAGAATAATGAACTGACACAGCTTTTGTGCTGTAGTTCTAAACAGCTTTAATTCCAGTCAAACAAAATGAAACATAAGGTTTAACTTCTGATGCAACATATTTCACAGCTGTGGACTTTCACAGCTGCAGTCTTAAATAAGGACATTGTCTCATCTTAGGTATGTTCTCCCGCTGTGAGTGAATTTCAGAGAATTATGCGCCTGTCCTACAATTCTTAATCAGCCAACATAACCACTGCAGAGCTCTTACCTAAAGGAAACCAACTGAAACCAGAAAAAACTTACTTTTTTTGCACAGTCAGGGGCCAGGACTATGAAACATCATTTTATGGACAGGAAAAACATAACTGGAAGAGGCATCTATTGGATATACTTTGGTCACTGGACACATACACATGCATTAGCATTTATTTTGGATCAGGAATGTGCCTTTGAAGGAGAACTCCCACTTATCATGCTCTGGTTTTTAATGTGGAGAAGTTTTGGAAAATAAATTATTCTTCTGAACTGAGCTACACCAAAAAAACCCCCATGTTCTCCAGAAACATACAAAGGAAAATAATGGAAGTTCAGTCCATGGCAATTGCCTGGAACTTGTCCAACTAAAAATCCCTGATTGCAGGTAATGTAGATGCTGGATCCTCAACACCCAGCATTACCCTTACAGATTCACTATTGCTCCACCATAACACTGCTAACACAACATAGCTACTAACTGTTTGTAACATACTTGCTTCCTGTGCAAGAAAGGCAGAATCATTAAACACAAGACAAAAATTTACTTCTTATATTGTGTTTAACAACAAAAACTCTTACCTGAGCTTGTTCTGGAGTTTCGCCTGCAAAGTAAAAGATGTAATGCTCTTCACTAAAGTGCTGAACTACTATCTGAAAGCAGTTTGGCCTTAAAAACAAACAAAGAAATGAAAGTTTTATTAATCTTTGCAATATTAACCGACACTTTCCCCTTGCTGATCTCTACCAAAACAAAGCTTATACTGACCTAATAGATTTCTGAGGCTTGTCTGTCAGAAGCACTGAGTATTGCATCAACTTTTATTTGTACGTGTGTAGCTTGGTCACGCACAGAAAGAGGAAGAACTCCCACTAGAACATTTCTCAGGTCCTTCAGAACTGCATTTTCATTTGCATGTATGATGTCATTTTAAGAAAACCACACCTCAGCACAGCTAGTTTGTCTCAGGATATTGTGAAGTTTTTAGAATGGTCTCCACTGAGTATGTGTGCTGACTTATGGTGAAGGCAAAAAAACAGGAAAAGACTTGTCAACGAGGACTATTCCTCAAAAATTTAAAAGCTAGAGATTCAGCATTAGTTCACAAACCATTAATCATACATTAAGGATTTGTTTTCTCAGGAGTTCAAGAAACACTACCAACATAAGGACTCCCGTCTGGTCACAAAAGTGGTGGGACACATTCAATCAAATGTATACGGGACAATAAACTGATCACTGAACATGTGTGACACAAACCTCTACAACCTTATATGTAATTATAGCTTCTTTGTCATTTTGTGTTCCTCCACTCATACATCAAAAATAAAAAATATGGTTAGTTATATTACAAGCTATTTAAAGTGCACTGATGACCTTCCACACTGCAGTCAGGGAAATTTATCTCTCCCAAAAGCTGTTTTACATGAAGGAACCTACTTCATTTGCAAAGGAGTTCCAGTCTCCAGTTCCCCATCCATTTCGCTGCCTGAAGAAATATTGATGCAACATTCTGTGGCTATGCCACAGAGGGCTGGGGAGAGCAGGCTGAGGCTAAGTAAATCACTGTCACAAAAGAGCGATGCAAAGCTACAGATTTCATCATGCTTCTGACAAAAGGGCAAAGGCTGTTTTCACCAGCTTCTTAAAATGCAGGAGGAACTTTGACTCAGCTGTAGCTCCTCACAAACAGCTTCCTAAGCTGGTGCATCTCCTCCCACCTACACTTAGTACCACACACACACAGCTACACTTTAATCCACACCAGTGTTTCTGGAAAGTTGTTTAAGAGACAGTTGCTGTTAACCAAAATGTTCCTTGATCACAATAGACACCAAAGCTTCCTGTTTAACTACCAGCTTACATAAGGAATATCTTGGTAATGTTTATATTAGCATTCTTTATCTATGTTCCTTATCACATTAGTTCAACTGGTTTCTGTTTCAAAAATTATTAAAAGATTGCAAAAAATATCAAATAAAGCACCAGTCTCTACATCTTAAAAAAAAGATCACTGATTTCAAGCAGTTGTCTTGGAGGTTTTTCACAAAAATAACTACAAGTTCAGTTTTGGGCTCCTCACTACAAGAAGGGTATCAAGATGCTGGAGCATGTCCATAGAAGTAAAAAAAAACTGATGAACAGGCTGGAGTGCAAGCCTTATGAGGAGCAGCTGAGGGAGATGGGGTTCAGTTTAAATTGTTTAGTCTAGAGAGGAGAAGGCTGAGGGGAGACCTCACCGCTCTTTACAACTACCTGAAAGGAGGTTGTAGTGAGGTGGGGCTTGGTCTCTTCTCCCTGGCAGCCAGTGACAGGACAAGGGGCAATGGCCTCAAGATATGCCAGGGGAGATTTAGGTTGGGTATTAGGAGGAATTCCACTACTAAAGGGTTGTCAAGCATTGGAACAGGCTGTCCACGGAGGTGGTTCATGTGCACTTGCAGCCCAGAAAGCCAACTGTACCCTGGGCTGCATAAAAAAAAGCATGTCCAGCAGTACAAGGAAGATGAGCTAATTATCCCCCTCTATTCCACTCCCATGAGATCTCACACGAAGTCCTGTGTCCAGTTCTGGAATCCCCAACAGAAGAAGGATATGCAACTGTTGGAATGGGTCCAGAAGAGGACACAAAGATGACCCGAGATGACCTGAGGGCTGGAGCACTTCTCCTCCTATGAGGACAGGCTGAAAGAGTTGGGGTCACATAGCCTGGAGAAGAAAAGGCTCCAGGGAAACCTTACAGCAGCCTTCCAGTACCTGGAAGGGTCTATAGTAAAGCTGGGGAGGGATTATTTACAAGGGTATGGAAGGATAGAATGAGGGAGAATGGTTTCACATTGAAGGGAAAGATTTGGATTAGACATTAGGAAGAAATTCTTTACCATGAGGGCGATGAAGACCTGCCACAGGTTGCCCAGGGAAGCAGTGGATGCCCCCCTCCCTGGCAATGTTCAAGGCCATGTCAAATAGGGCCTTGAGTAGCCTAGTCCAGTGGGACATGTCCCTACCCATGGCCAGGGGTTGGAACTGGATGGCCTTTAATGTCCCTTACAAACCAAACTATTCTATGATTCTCCATCTCATAATCTCTAATGCCTGTAAAATGAAAGGTGGAACAACCAATGCACTCTGTATTCAAGAGTAACAGTGCAAAAAGGCTTGCATCATCATCACACCTTATTTCACAAGAAAACTTTAATACCAAACACTGAAATGTCTAATTAGCAGTTTTTTACATAGACTTGCCAGCAATCAAGTTGCCATGGCTAAAGAAGTTGCAGATACATCTGTATGCATGCAGTTCTGCAATCCTCACCACCTACAGCCTCTCGGTGTGAGCCAGGAGTCACAGGGCAAGTATGGGAACTTGTTCAACAGCCATGTGTTGTCTCATGTTTGCCTTAAACCAGCAGTCAGCTCTCATGCTGCACATATGTGAATTAAAAGCCAGTGTCCTACCTGCCAAACAAGCTGTCATGTACTCCATAGACAGAACACACACTAAGGTCTATGAGTCCTTTAGGTTTTGTGGCTCGTTTTTCACTTTCAAAATAAATAAGCTGGGCATCATTTCCTTCCAATATGAAGTACAAGTTTTTCCATCTCTTTCCTTTACCTGTAGTCAAGAGAAAAGTTATGATACTGTTTAAAAGGAGATGTAATTTTGCAAATTAAGAAAACAAAACAGAAAATCACACCTAAGTTAAAGTGTCAGTATAAATAGTCAGTTCTGGTCACAGCACCAAGCCTGTTCACAGTCCAAGGAGCAAATGGACAGTGTTCTTAGTTGTATGGTCCTGTTTAGGTAGTTCTGAGAGGAGCTGGCAGTTAGTCTCAATGACTATACCCCTTGGATACCTTCCAACTTGAGATATTCTGTGATTCTATGATCCACATCTGCATTTTTAAAATAATTTATAGAAGCAAACATAACTCACTTTTTTTCAGAAGATAACCTTTTTTGACGATATTTTTATAAAAAGCATCCTTTGTTTTCCGACGAATTGTGTTGTAGATTTCTTTTCCATCCACTGTATCATTAAGCACTTGCTCTTGGTGCTGGTAAACATGTGATAAAAACATATTATAAGCTCAGAAGTCATCATTAAAAAATTAGTACTGTGAGAAGCTGCAACTAGGATCATCTCAGTGAATGCTACCAACCCACTACCACTGTTCACTCAAACATTTTAATATAATCTTTCAAAAAATACCCTTGCTAGAACTGTAACATAATTATTTCCATATTCCCAGAATTATGACAGAAGAAAAAGGTTTTCAATACAAACCAACTTCTACAAAGCAACATTGTTTCTTTTTCCATATTAAACAAAAAGCAGCATCCTTCACTGCAATTTCTGTTAAATTTAAATTTAAGCAAGTCTTTGAAGATCGGTCTGTTTCTAGTTGTCTTCCCCAAAGCTTCTGAGACTGAGTAGCCAAGGGTAAACCAGAGCAACAAGAATGGTGCGGATCACAATGAAAATCAACTCACTCAAAGTGGCACAGCCCCTTAGCAAGCTCACTAGAACTCACGTGTCCTAAGTAAGTAGGACTCACAACAACACAAGAAAGTAAAAACAGTGAACAGAAGGAGGATAAATTCATATGGAAAACAGAAGTACCTGGAAACACAAGTAACAAATGAGAATGGCCAAAAGCCAAGCTAAGTTTGACCTTACTGAGGAAGGTGATCAGCAAGAGCAATTTAACCATAAGAAAACATGACAAACAAGGCTGTCAAGCAGTGAGAAGAGCATTGAGATGAAAAGCAACATGTGAATGGGCTCATATGAAATATACTACTATTCTCCTGCCCATGTATCTACAAAAATTATGATTTTGAACAATGTGACAATAGTAAAATTAAAAATACTTCAGTAATACTAACAGGCATTACTAGACCTACATTGGGACCAATAGCCAGATGTTTATGAGCTCAAGATAATCTCCATAGCATAACTATGCAAGCAATAGTCCACAAAACAAGACTAGTGACAGCTCTTCCTAGGTAAATTTCATATTATATGTAAGAAGCATCAGACCGACACCAAAATCAAAGAGCACAGTAGTATGTGGAAGGGAGAGAACACAAAGCTGAAAATATCAGACCACTTACCAATGAATTTTTAAACAGAGATAATCGCAAATACATCTGAAGTGCTTACAAGAATCTCAAGTATTCTCATTCAGAGAACAGGTCAATGCAAAGATCATTAATACAGGAACTGTAAGTGCATATGCAAAAAGCTAAAATGAAAACAGTGACTGCCATGATTCAAGCAGAGTGCTGGAGCATGAGGGAAGTTAATAGTGAATTCCCTCAAGAAGCAGGCTCAGGATTCATATTTGCTTTCTGTCCCAACCACATGACCAAGTCCGAATTAACAGCAGTAAACAACCAGGAAGCACTGATGACACAAGAAAATCAGCAGTATAGGAAAGACTGGGATAAAAAGATGTAAGTCTACTGGTACAGCATAGGGGTAACACCTGCTAATACCATAAGAAAACAGAAAATAAACTTCAGCAGCTGGGTCACTCACAGGAAGACTGAGCAATGATATAATGAAGCTACAATGTTAATGGATCTGGCAGGGCAGCAACCCTCATGGTGCTGTGTTTTTGGCTGTTGCTGATCAGTGCTTGCACAGCACCAAGACTGTCTCCATTTCCTTCTTTGCCCCACCTCCTTAGTGAGGCAGCCTGTGGGGTGGGAGGTCAAGATGCTGGGAGCAGACATAGTGGGACAACAGACCAAACATGGATATTCATGATCAGAGATAAAACTCCTGTGTTTGTGCATTAAGGGTTGTCACTGTCCATGGTTCAGCAACCAGACAGGTATCAGTCTGCTTGTGGGAGGCAGTGCATGATTGCCTTTGCATCTCCCTAACTCCATTCCTTCACTTCTTAAACTGTATTTATTTCTAGCAGGAGCTTTTTGTTTTTGCACCCATCTCGTAGGAGAGGGAAATAAGCAAGCAAAGGTGTGGGTCCTTAGATGCCAATCAGGGTCAGCCGGCACAGAATATTACACCTATGCTAGGATATTTCTCTCAGGGGAGGATATTTTTCCAGGGAGAAAAACAACTACCCATGACATGGTACTCTAAACTGTTCTGGTTCACCACATACCAGAATCACAGAAGGGTGAACTTGCACCAAAATCTGTACTGCAGAACACTACAGAGAGACTGGATCAGCTTTGGTATGCTTAGTTTATATGAACTGACTGTAACTCTGTTTAGGGAGGAAAATAAGACAAATTTCTAACCATTGAAACAGGAAGGTTTGGGAACGATGAGAGAACAAAACAGAAGTGTATACTTTATATAAGCTACATACATATGCTAGCCGCAAGCTTATGAAAAGGTATATGATGTAGTGTGCTGGTTACTGGTGGTCTATTAGGATAAGCTTCTGCTACAGGTCAAAGGCTTGCCAGAACAAGCCCTGCAATCACTCATGAAATTTTCTGTGCAAACAGGTTTCCTCTGGCGGAAGAAAAACCCCAGACACAGGGGACAGGATGGCAGCCTGGTTCCCACTAATACGGGACTAAGGCACAGAACTGCTGAGTCAGGGCCCAGAGCTAGGCCACAGAGCACAGAACCTCAGAGGAGAGACAGCACTTATGTTTTCTGTTGACTACAAGCCAACCTTTGATAAGTGAATGCCTCTGAGGATAAAGCAAAAGAAACACACAAACTGAAAACATCAAAATTGGAGATGACGCTGCCTAACTACCATTGGTATCTCAGCTATAATTCAGTTGATGAATTAGTTTCAATGACGATTTGCAATAAACGCTGAGAGATGAAATCTTACCTGCATTGGAACAGGATCTTTAAGGTAATATCCTTCAACAATCTGTTCTTTTCTATAGTGCTCAATGATGTCAGCAATACTGTTCCAATCAGAAGAAAATTCAAATGTTAAAACATGTTAGCTTTTCCATATAACTGCTGAAAACTTCCTCACAAATTTTAATAAAATCAACAGTTAAACACCATAATCTCATTTGTAGTAACAAGAATTTACTAATACACTGAAGTCAAGAAAGTTCACAAAATCCTATTCAGGACGTACTAACTCTAAACTCTGCAGAATATTTTAATTAAGTTGCTTAAAATGCCAAACAAGCACACACCGCAAGTAGCACACATGTAACCAGCTATTCAACCAGGCTGAAAATTTCTATTTCATTGGCAATATAATTTTCAAACTCCTAGTGTAAGTAGGAAAAGGGAGTGGAAGATACTGTAAGTGCAGAGCTGCATCTTTCTAGGACAGGAATAGAAAGCAACAAAGGTTTGCAGCAGAGCTTATACAGATTATATTCAGCAATCACTGAACTATCTAGTTCAATTAAACACTCCATCAGTAGCACCTCTCTACAGGGAAGCTTGCATTCTAATCAACAGGTTCAGAATGCAATTGTGCTTGGGAAGCTCAGGAGAGAAGTAGCAGCAAGTACAAGGTGAAATTAAGAGTCCTTTGAGTTGTCCTAACTTATTTCTGCAGTTGCTGAAATATACACAGTAATATAAAACAGCTACGTGAAAATCAACAAACTAATCATTCCTATGCAAGATATCAACTTGAAAAAAGAACTTCAGTAGAAAAGAAAACACAACTGAGTGCATCTTCTGATTTCATGCACACTTAGTAGTGTGTGCCAAAATAACCCACAAGGCACTCAGCACTGAAATCTTTGATCAGTTACAATTAGAAACAGTTGTGTCCAACACAGGAACAGTATCTGATAATGTAAAAATAATCCCAGAAACATTTAAATAAAGCAACAGCAAAATATCTTTGTTCCACTTTCCCATTTCAAAACTATGAACTAGTGCATGCCTGATATCTTCCCAAAAATATTTTAATTACACAAAATGACATGAATTTCTCTTTCTGAAACTCAGTAATTTATTTCAATTTTTGTTGATAAGCAATTGCATGACATTTTCTGCATAAAAGTCCAGTACATTACAGAAAATAATGACTTAGTCATTGTATTTTGCACACTGACTAGGTACTGACAACATCTTGTAATAAATAAAACTAAATAAAACCACATTATAAAGTTTTTATCACTCATCAGATGAAGAATACCTTAATCACCAATGCCTCACTCCTCTTTTGGTTAAAAATGTCAGCAGGAGATCCTCAGTATTAGGAGCAGGCACCTATTTTCTTTCTATTTTGTAATACATGCTGAAGAGTAGACTTCTTGTATCTGAACACTCCTTTTCTTATCAAGAGTATAATACAGACTAGGACTTTATGCCTTGGTGGAGCAACCAAGGGCTTGGCTCTGCAGAACTCCACTCCCACAAGTGAGCTCAATTTGGATGGTCACTTATGTACTGTTCGCCTTAACATGATAAACACTGCAAACACAAAGATACCATGTATCTCCAGACAAGTACACAACAGAGTGGAAATCTGTGAGCGATCAATTTATCTAACACGTAAAACGTCAGACAAAATCAGACTGACCACAAAACTTATCTAGGAGACAGGGAAATGAATCATAGCCTTCTTCAATGTCATGCAGCAACAAAAACCCTGCTTGCACAAAATGTATCAAGGAATGAATAGAGAAGCATGGATTTAGAAAAAACAACTGCTAAACTTGGTTTGCAACACAGAGATAAAGATGCATCTCAATACTACATCACAATAGCTTTAATAATTTCAAAATGCTAAGCATGGAGCTTGCTAGATTCCCTAAGTCTCAGCTACCTGGATGATTTTAAAAGCATCTCATCATCATGAACAGCACAATTTTTGCTTTTTAATGCCTAAATAGTTATTTCAACACTGGCATTTCAAATAAAGAATTTAGAAATCATAACTAAAAGCAGCATAATTTGATACACCATTATACTATAAAGAACCACCATTAAACCCATATTGTTCAGCACATCACAAAATAGACCAATCTAACCAGCTGAAACAAAATTGTCTTCCAAGCACCCACAAAATTTTCAAATTGTGCTATCACAGAACTGTAAGACAACACTAAAAATACTCTACTAACAAAGACAACTTCACAAAGATCTAGTCTAATTCTAGCATTAGATTTCAAAGGAGATACCTTGAGAGCACTTCTTGAAACAGCTTAAAAAAAAGCTTATAGATAATGGAAACTGTCAAACAGATGCATTTAATCAAGAAGCAGCACTTTTTAAATCTGAAATTTTTACCTTGAAGACAAACACAACATATTTAGATAAGCCACAAAGACAGAACACTCTGCACCAATAAATGCTTATAAATAGTTTCATTATCCTGCATAAAGATGTGATCTTGCATAAAGATTTGTGTATGTCTGTTCTGGTTTCAATGCCCTGTTTATCGTTTTTTAGTAATTTCCAATTATTCCAAACAACAAAACCACTTTAGCCTTCAACTCATTAAAGATTTCTTCATAAGTGTCCCCATGAAATGAACTAACACAACGACCGAAAAAGTTATTGGCTCTTCCCTGGTCCTTATTGCTCACTGCAGTAGATCTTACATCACAAAATCCAGGCAGCTGGCATCTTCACTTTGTGGCCTTATTATCATATAATCATAGAATGGTTTGGGTTGGAAGGGATTCTAAAGATGATCTTGCATAGTGTACTTAATTACATGTTTTAACTTCCTGCAAGTTCACTAACTTGCAGCTGATACAAAGTTGGACTGAATGTGAGCCTAGGAGTACAGCAGCAGTTCTCCAAAACATGAACAGAAATGAAGCCTTTTAAAGATATGCAGGTTCACTTTCACACTGAGGAAGACTCATGCAAACTACGTACTGAAATACTGAAAAAATTCTGATAGCATTTTCTCAAGTATTAGTGCTGCTGAACTTCAAAACCTTGTTTCTGTTCAACCCCACAGTCTTCTTTAGATAAATGTAATTCATACACACACCTCAAGCGAATCCAGCATTGTAATTACAGAACCAGAGTGGTTTGGATTGGAAGGAACCTTAAAGCCCATCCAGCTCCAACACCTCTGATATGGGCAGGGATACCTCCAACCAGATCAGGCTGCCCAGGGCCCCATCCAACCTGGCCTTCAACACCTCTAGGAATGAGGCAGTCACAACTTTCCTGGGCAACCTGTTCCAGTTCCTAACCATCCTCATCATGAAGAATTTCTTCTTAATGCCCAATTTCTTCCTAACGCTGTCATAATCACAGCAGTAATTAATTATCTGGAGCAAGTTATACCAGTTCTTTACACAAATATAGAGCACACACAATTCCATTAACTGTGAAACCTTACCTATTATAGTATCTGCCTCCCATCATAAACTGATTGCTTGATGTTGGACATATTTTAAAACGCTGAATATTTTCACTGGTCCGAAAATACAGTGAATAATCCCCAGGAGTATTATCTGAAGGCCTCACAAGAAAACCACACACTTGACCAACTGGAAAGATATCACAGCAGTGTTACTTTTCTTAGTGTTACGTACAAGTCTACGCCCACACAAAATAGCAAGAATTGCACGGTTGAAGAAATATAAAGTCTTTGATGTAAGTCCCAGCAGTGATCTCAAACTAAACAAATTGAGTGCTAAACTGCCAAAATCAATGCGAAGTGATTAGGTGTAGCTGGCAAATTAGCCACATCTTTGCCACCTCTTAATGAAAGCATTGAAAAAAAAGTTTGACTTTTTAAAAAATCAGCAATTTCTGTTCCCATATTTAAAGTATGTTATTTAACAATATGGGTCAGAAGTCATCATGCTTGCATTTAATGAAATATTTGCACTGTGCAATGACTATAAATTTAGTATTATGTTTGAATTTAAGTATATGAAAGCATATTCTCTATAGCATTTGATGCAAACATCAATAAGCAAAATAACTTATTACACACAAATTAATTCTTAAAAATTGTTTCAATCACAAATTATTAAATTAACTGTACTTGAGAACAGTCAATAGTCATAGCCACATAGTCTTCTTCTAACGTAGTATTAGACCAAGGTGAAAATCGTGGGAACCAGTCAGACTAAGACAGTGATGTATGTCCACACATCAAAGGATATTTTACCACAGTTTAATAAGTAAAGAGTCACCTTGTGCCATTTTGCTACCACTGTATTTCAATCAGGAATACAAGTACCTGTCATCAGCAAATTGTAAGCTTCTTGTTTGGAGATCTTCCCATGGAACCATCTTAACAAAGATGAAGAGAAAAATCAGAAAGCATGACTACCATCTCTTTTTTGACTGCAGTGATATTGTAGGCTCTGACACCTATGAACTGACCTTTATTTAAAAAGGCCTAATACACATAGATGAGATAGTTATGCTACTTACTGATCCTCTTCTGCCAACAGCACAGAAAAATCTAACAGCTATATACTTAAATTCATTTCAATAAACGTCCAGCACTTGCAGCCATTCAAACCCAAGTGTGGTAGAGATTAAAATAAACTGTCTAAATGATGGATAATGGTTATTTGAAGTCTATCTCACATAGCAAATTATTTGAATCATGAAATTCAAAGCTCAAACAAGGAGGTTAAATATTGTACAGAAAAACTCAAACTGAACTTTGCCAGAAGCTGTGGAAATAAAACCTAGCTTTGCTAGATTATTGAATGCAAACTGCTTTGATCTCACACCTTGTGTCTTCCCAGAGTCCTGTGTCAGAGCTGTGTCCTAAAAAAGTTCAATAACTCCCATTCAGAGTCAGTTTAATTCTTACAATTACATAGGACAGCTTGACATGCTACAACTTAATAATTTATTCTCTCTTTTAAAGGAAAGCTAAAAATAAGGTCTTTTGCATCAGAAAAGAAATCTAGTTCTGTCCTTCTTTAACACCTTTAGAGGACAACTTCTGCCTACTGGAATGTTTGAATCACTGTCTCCCCAAGCAGTACAAATAACTGTGGACAGACAGTACCAAGGCTCCAAGTATTTGTGATGAACTGCTTTGCACCTTCTGTTAAGGTAACAAGAAGTGTTTCTTAAAGCCATCAGCCCCACGGAGCGTGCAAACTGGGCAAGTGAATGAAAGCAGGAGGTGCAAGTACAGACAAAATAATTAATCCATGATAAACTTTTTGGAATTTTTTTTGCCACTCACTTCATTGCTAAAAATAATTTATCAACAGTCTGACGTATCAATATATTTTGATGGTAAATTTTAGTCCATCTTTTAAAATTTGCAAGTATTTAAGCCAAGAGAACAAATATAGAATCATGGAATAGTTTGGGTTGAAAGGGACCTTAAAACTCATCCAGTTCCAACTCCCCTCTGGTATGGGCAGGGACACCTCCCACTGGATCAGGCTGCCCAGGGCCCCATCCAACCTGGCCTTGAATACCTCTAGGAATGGAGTAGCCACAACTTCCCTGGGCAACCTGTTCCAGTTCCTCACCATCCTCATCATGAAGAATTTCTTCCTAAGGCCCAATTTAAATCTTCCCTTTTCCCATTTAAAGCCACTCACCCTCGTCCTATCACACCAGGCCCTTGTAAAGAGCCCTTCCCCAGCTTTCTTGTAGCCCCCTTAAAGTATCAGAAGGCTGCTATAAGGTCTCTCATGACCTTCCCCCAGGACTTAAGAGTTGTGCAGATCTGAAAAAAAGGTTACTTCTAAAGCAAAGATACTCCACTATACATATTTTGGCTGATAGTGATCATACAGGGAATTATCCAAGATTCTAACACTGCAAAACCTATTAGCAACAGGCATATTTATTGCAGGATTCTTTAATTTTAACTATCCATGCATCTTCAGTAACTACTATGGAAAAAAAGTAGAGTTGAAGAAATAAAACTCTCTATTTCACCTTCCCAAAACTCGGTAATCTCATGACTGAGGTTTACAAACAACTATGATTGCTTTTATTAACAAAATAAAAATCCTTACATTTTGCCTTCATGTGGATCTTCTTCTCTTCCCTAATGAAAAAATTAACATATTAAGTGTACAGTAACAGTACAGCTCAGTTTAGAAAAACAAGCATCACAGATCAAGACCTGTAGAAAAACCTTTAAGAAGTCTGAGACTTTTTTAACTGAAGGTCTTATTGCAGTTCTGTGAAAAGAAGATTTTTCTCTTCATTCATCAAGTAGAAATTCAGCCAAAATATGTTATTTCAGCAGACTGCTTCTGTCACATTTTAACTCCTTCTTTAGAGGTGGTAGCTTTTTGAAATCCCAGGTTTTCTGAGGTTAACTTAACCACTCATACAACAGCCTACAGCTTGATAGTCTAGTACTGACACTTCAGTTAAACTACTCACATCCTAACAGAGATCCATGAGGAGCATCTACAGGTAATAACGCGACTACCAAAAATGGATATACCGTGCAGGAAATCCTGCTCCAATTGTTCCAAAGCAGTGCTGAGATTGTAAAATTATGATGATGATAATAATAATGATAATAGTAGATGATCATCATCTTCCCCTTCTGAACCCCATTAAACCATTCCCCTACAGTAACTGAAGTAATTCCAGAGCATCCAATTACCTTCCTCAGCCTACATAAGCCCTTCTAGGTAAAATTAACTCATCAATACATTTTTCACCCACACTTCATCCTTAAAAGAAAGACACATCACAATATAAAATTACAATCTGTACAGTTCATGAATGTTTTATGGCAAATACAAGAAAGAAATGCAATCAAATTACTAGCAGATTCTTTATCAGGACAGCCAAGCTTAGGAAACAGTCCAGTACATTCACTATTCCTTGATGCTTCTATTTGGACAACAAATGGATAAGCACTGCCTTGATAGTGAATTACACACAAAGTAATCTAACAAACCCTTAAATAGTAAATCCACTAACTAGATTTAGAAAAATATATACTTAAAAAACCAGACAATTAAAGGCCACTTTTTCTGGTTTATTTCAATATTATTGAATTTAAGCAATTTGAATATAAACTTAACACTTTTATTTAAGAAATTTGAATATAAAACCGCTTACCACTTCCTCTACAAGGTCTTCTACAATAAGACCTTGTTCATCTGTCCGCAGGTTTGTAACCCACATCCAGCCATCTTCCAATTCATTATGGACAATAAACATGTCTCCTTTAAGAAAACTGAAGAGATTTACAGCAAGATTTGAATCAGAGATATAATCATAAAGTAAACTCTATAAACACAATGAATAGCTGAGTATAAATTCAGCAAAGCATTTGAGAAAAACTATTCATGAAAAATGCAAACTGACATCCTGAGCACACCCTGTGTATTTTTCCTCACAGTTTAAGTGCTTGCTATATATGAGTATTTATACTTCTGATTTATGCCTATAACAATATCTGTTTCACTTCTGTCAACTTTAAAGTGTGCTAAGGATGCATAAAAAAGAAATAACACCAAATAATATAATACTGAAATAATAATAAAATACTAAAAACACAGTAATGACAATATTAGAAGGCAGTAATATTGTTCTTTTGTCAAGAAGGATCAAATACTAAACACAAGTAAAAACCTTATTAATATAAACTTAATGGTCTTTAAAAAAAAATACTACTCCTTTTACTGAAAACTAAAAGACTGGAATATCCATTCTTCACATTCTCACATAGGAAGACAAGTGTTATAAGGACAGCACAGAAGAGTTACCAGAGAAATCCGGTCAATTAGCTACAAGAAAATCACAAATAAAAAGCATTAACATGTCCAAGGGAGTTTGTTTTCTGGAAGGCTACTGTAAGTTACTCAAGTGTTATCCCAAACTGCGGTCAAAAGAAAACCTTTCACTGTAGTACAGTAAGACTTCTCAACGAAGTCTGATGATGCATCAGTGCAGAGGAAATAGCAGTGAAGTACTGAAGCTCAATGACTACTATTTTCAGTCCAGAATTACATAGCAAACGTCTATGGCATTTCTCTCATTTGAGGCAGGCTAACAGAAAAACCATTAACTCAAGCACAAAGAAAATGATAAGAATTAAAAACCATAACCCAACAAACCATTACTGAAAACAGAACAAATTCACCTGATAATGTTTATTAACCACAAGATTAAAATTTATGTCAAGATTCTCTGAAATGCACAGTCACCAAGAACACATTAATTTGACCTAGAACAATCTGAGAGCTTTAGTCCCAGCTATGCCACAAACAGAATTGTTTTAGCCATATAAACCTCAAAATCCAAGGTCAGGACTTTGCATTTTTGCTGCATCCTAAAAGACAGAGAAAAGGTATGTATTTTTATAATTACTATTATGATAGAAAAGTAATAAAATTCTTTTTCCTTTTAACTTGATAGGTGCAATAATGTATGTAATGGACTCAATCTTTTTATCCTTACACAGAGTAGGAAGCCTTACTTGGAATATACAATTAAGAGTCCCTTCCCTGTCCTGCCACTTTCTCATCCACTTAATAAAAACAGCTCTGAGATACATTTCCACCCCAATAAGGATACAAAGCCCCCACACCTTTCACTGCATCTTAGGCTAATGCTCCTAAAAACCACCCAATTATCAATACAACTCGTGTGTAAAAAACTTATATGACTTGGACTATGTCATTAGAAATCAGATTAGAAATCATTACAACTCTTTCAAACACTCTTACATTACCAGCTAGAAAAGAGTAATTCTGAAATCTCAAGGAAACAGCTTCAATTCCAGGGACCCAGTACTTGCTTTTCTATTGGGTATGGGCTACTGATTTTGTTTCATTTCCACATGGCGTACCACGAAAATGCAAGAAAAGCCAGAAATACAGACAATCCCTAAAATATTATTGAGGCATCAATGCTAGAAAGGAAGTAAAAGTGAACAGAAAACATCTCTTCCAGCCTAAGCCATTCTATGTTCCCATGATATGATTCTAAGTAAAAGAACATGAGAGATAAGCCTGTAGTTCAATAATTTTTTTTAAGATCTTAAAATTATGGGAGATTACGTATTTAAAAGTATCATTTGTTCAATACAGACTGTTTCCAAAAGGAGAACAGGATGGGAAAGGAAGGGAGAATCATTTTTGGTCCCTTCTATAGGTAGAGAAGTAAAGATAACTTAGAAAAAACAGTTACCAAGTTTCTAAGCACACATACAAAAATGAATAGTTTGAAGTTCTTAAGTGTTTTTTTACATCCATGACTAGTCAAAGCTCACATCCTCTTTCTGGTGGTCAGACTAGGTTTAGCTTGAACTACTTACCTCTTACTGGTTAAGTTTTGCAGGCAGTTCAGGGAAAAAAACACTAGTTCTTTTACTCCACACACTTACATGAGGCATTTCTGCACAGAATTCCTTCTTACTTGAACTTACCCTCTTGGATAAAAATTTAGGGCTTTATAAAACATATTTCAAAATTATAACATCACCAACTTTGCTTTCTAAACTTAGTGTAACTTCCCTTACCATTAATACAAACAAATACATCCAGAATAGTCTTACTGCTATTTCCAACAGAAAACCAGAGATGCATCATTCTTTAGCCTGAGTTAAGTCTAAGATGCAACTGGACAGTATTTGCATATGAACACATTCTTAAATGACCAGTATTTATAAATACTCTTGTGAATTTCACAACTGCTACTATTCTTAAAACATACCTTATTTCATCAGTTTCTGGCACTTTGGTGTAAGGTAGAATTGCTCTAACTCTCCTTCTGTCCTCCACAGGCTGCAATTTAAAAGACCAAAGTTAATGCTTTTCCCTCTTTCTAATGTAGAATTCATGACCCTAGTGTTGTACTACTCTGAGGTACAGGACTGGTGGCAGTCACTTTATACCCCCTTGCCAGTTTTAAATTTTCAAAGCTCCAAACCACTGAGCGCTAGGAAAGCATAATTCATAGTTAGCTACAAAACCTGTCACTTTGTTTTGTCTTGCAGCATGACAATTAACATATTTGTCATCTTCAACATTAAATACACATAAAAGTATACTTTTAAACTTATTCCACTTAGAAATTTCCGCAAGTTCTACATTTCAAAAACACCTTTATTTAGGTTTTGGGATTTGTTTAAGGGGGATACTATGCAGTGTTTTGGTTTGTCTTAATTACTTAAATTGTTTTAAGGATGGGCATGTGAAAGCAGCCATATTTTCAGAAACCATGGTTATCTCCGGGACAACTACTCTGAAACTGTTGTCAGATACAAAAGATATCACAGAACAACAAAGGTTTCATTACAACAGTACTCTTCACTAGCCAAGAACTACACATTTTCTTATTTCTGCTTACTTACAGTGCTATTGGTACATCTGGAGATAACAGCAACACCTGGTGTCTGGTTTTCTCATTACATTTTCATTAAACAACAACTTTCTTTTTTAATCATTACTTTGTGTCAGCAACAATGCATATTTATATTCCTTACACTTCAACACAAGTTCAGCCTGCGTAGAAATACAGATTTTCTACAATGTTTTTTCCAGATAAAACTATGATTAAATACACTAGTATTAAAGTAAATGACACTTTAAAATTTTACGACTTGCCTCTGGAGGTGCAACTGGATATAAGAGCTTTTCCCCTTTCAGCAAACAGGATACATGACTGTAATAACCAATTAGGTCTGAGAGTGAGGCAAAACGACGTCCACCAATGTAATAGTCTCCACACATGGCAATAATCCTGTTTAAAAAAAAAAGCAGCTTGACATGACAAAATTTCTAGCAACGAATTTTCTTTTTACGAAAAAGGGGTAACAAGTTAATGTTAAACTGCTAAAGCAGCACTCACATTCAGCAAAATGTAGCACCACAAACTCTTCAAAAACAAGTAGTAAGTAAAATCTTAGCTAATGAATATTTCATCAGAGTTTACAGAAACATATCAAGTGACACACCAGTATTCCAAGACTCTGAAGGAAGTGCTGATTCACAAAAAAGACAGCACATCTGCTGGAACTAAATGAAATTAAACTGGAAAATGTAATTGTAGGTGTCCTGGAAAGCTGAAATTGTAAAAGTATTGAAATATTTCAGCAAGTAACTGCACTTGATTACACAATGCAGAAAAATGCCTTCAAAACTTTTAATTTTTTTTACAGCTGGTTTAGTATCTATATTAAAATTAAGGAACTACTTTGGAACAATCAAAGTTTCTCCTTATAGCAAATTTAAAATTTGCCAACTGATGGGGAAAAACTTAAAAAAAAAATTCAGTAGTTTAGCACAATGAAGAATTCTTAAAAACTTTTCATTTTTAAGGAGAGTTTCATGTAAAAAATTAATGCTTTCAAGAAAAAAAAATGTGATGGATGTTGCCAGGTCATGAAAGTTTCACTCATTCATGGCAGGCTGCAACTGACAAAGATCCAGTTTTGGTGGGAACAGCACTTCTGCTCTGTGGGGCACAGGAGATGCATCCTTGTATCTGCTTGAGATAACTTTGAGGCTGTTGCTCTGGAGGGTGACACTGTTCTTGAGTACAAGAGCAGCCTACCTAATATTGAATAAAAATACACACTTGGCAGTCAAAGAACAAAACGGAAAAATGTATCTAATCTCTGAAGAACTGTATTAACTTTTATTAAATCAACTATTATTGAATTAATTCCCTTTGAATATTTACCTCTGTGTTTTATGGATTTAAAAATGAAATATTCCTTAAGGTTTAAAAATACTGTGAGGACCCTTTCCTTATGGAACTGGCAATCATCAGACTACTTGCTGCCAGAGATGCCAGAATCACTTTTAAGGTGGGCATGAACTAATGGTCAGCTGGCTTCAGAACAAGTTACTAAAGATAATCCAGGACACCAAAAAAGCACTAGAAAGTCAGTAATAGCACAGTTGCCTTTTCACCTACTGCTATGCACTAGCCAGCTCCCAAAGGAGCATCAGTACAGCTGAGAAGCTGTAACTGAAAGCTCAAATAGCAAGAGCCAAACATGAGGCACTATGTGCGTGCTATGTCGTCTTCACTTAGAACTATGCCATCATATCAATGGTGGGCTTCTGGACCACACTCCCTCACACAGCAGATACAAACAAAAGCTTCCTACATTTATAAACCACACATATAGCGCCTCATATGCTGCAATTCTGAAGCATTCCGAGTTTCAGAAGCTGCAAAAGTTCACTTTGAATTCGTCTGTTGCTATCAGAAAACTGACAAAGATTTATTCTATTGCTAAGGATTTCTTTCCTATTTTTTAAAGATGCACATCACACTACAACACTCCCACTTGCTGATGAGCCTTCAAGCTCTTCTCATAATACATCTCATTTACATCAGAGAATAAATGGACTTACAAACGGTAAAATAAACCTAGTTACAACTTTGCATAAAGAACTACTTGTATTTAGAACAACTAACTCTTAACACATACTGAAAGCTGTTTCCATCAGATCCTCAGATAATTAAAAACATAATCCTTTCATTTCTTCTTGGCTGTTTGGGTTTTTTTTGAACCCCACAAAATTAAGGAACCAAGCAGATGTGCTAGCACTGTAAGTACGTCTTGCAAACTACAATGGCTACAGACTCAGAACAAACTCTCTGACTGACAGCACATTGCTTTAAGGCTACTCATGACTTCTTCAAACAGGCTTCTCTATCCAGATGTTGCTGGTTTGCTCACATTTTTATTCTTTAGCTTATAAAGTAGGTTTTAAGCAACATATTTTAAAACAATTAGACATCCAGTTTGAACATTTTTTGTGTTCTGAAACAAAAAATTAACAGATTACAGTATTTTAAAATAAAATACTTAATTCTTACCTAAAATGATTGACATTTGTTTTACTAAGGAATGAAAGCACAAATGAACCTGGTCTCCGATCACTCTCTCTAATAAGGTAACTTCCAGGCTTCCCTGCTTGCCGAAGACGTTCTTCTGCAATTGTTCTGTCAAGTTTTCCATGATACCACCTAAAAAAAACAATTTTAAAAAAGGGGTCCTTGGAACTTAAGGGTTTTGTTGTCACAGAATTGACCTAACAAAAGCTTCCAGTCCAAACTGATGTAATGCCAAACCTTTGTTTTAAAGTTATCACACCTTTACACATTTACCCTCCCAACTTACTTATTTCCAGTAAACAATATTTCTAAGACAGCACCATTTTTCACTCATTGAACCATCCCAAGGTACTGAGGCTCCGTGAAGATCATCAACTTTTCTCTCCTCACTAATTTGCTTATTTAAAATAAAGAGAACCTAGGGTGACTGCTCCAACTTGGCAGATTGTTGTTTTGGAAGCTTAGACAGGCTTCAGTTCTGGACAGTTTTTCAAAAAGCATAAACAGAGAAGTGAATTTAACAACGTGTTTCTCAGCAGACAGAGATGATGCTGTTGTGAAGCCTGCATTGACTTGGAGTGACAGCAGTCACCAGCCCCAAAAACATCTTTCCAAATTACAATACATACTCTATCAACTAAAAGCAAGTGCAAATGCATGGCAAACCAGTCTGCAACACATGACAAAGGAACACTTCAATCTAAAGTAAAGGTTAGGCTGTTACCATTCAAACATTCAGCCTTACCTCATTTTATTGACACAGCTTTTGTCAGAACACTTTCTACTCCAAACGATCAAGTATTAGGTTGAAAAAAATGAAAGGCAGCAATGCAGAGCACCATGTAAATATAAAGCTAAGTATTGTTCTCATCACCTTCACAAAGCCACAGCACGTTCCAGAGCTACACAGTGTAGTAATTTATTAGCCCTCCATTCATCAACTAACCATGCATAACTCAACCTTTAATTTCCACACTCCAGAAAACATCAGCTTCCATGCAGTCCCTGCTGTAGACAACTCATTTACCACCTCTGACCATTTGCATTTCAGTTCTAACAGTTCACATACAGGTTGAGTCACAAAAACACATTTTGGAAGAGATACATAAATGACCTTTCAAACTAATGTATGCAAGAGTACCAAAAAATTCACAATTAAAATACTAAAAAAAAAAAAAGAATAGTTGATAAAATCTGACCAGAAGCATTACTGTCTATGGAACAGAAGTAAAAGTGTGGGGAGGTTTTATCAGAATAAAAATCAGACAGACTGAACCAATAAACACCATGTATACTAGCAGAAGCAGCACCAGCCTAAATTCTGTTACACCATGGCAAAGCTGTGTGCTCTCTGGTACAGCTCTCCTTTACTTCTCTTCCTCTTCCTGATCAAAACAAGTTAAACCAGAAAATGCACTGTTTAGTCTGTACAACAAAGAGCACGCAAGGCTGCTGCAGGCTGAGTTACATTACTTAGATCCCATCTCACCCCACTCCAGTGCAATGTGGCCTCACGGACAGAAGCCTGTTGCTTAAACATGGTCCACACTACCACACTACCCCTGCCAGGACAGTCCTTTAGAAAACAGTTTGGGATCAAGACCACCTATTTTGAAGTACTTAAGATGTAATATTCTGTTTGTAAGTGTGCTCAGCATGGGCGAAACCCGAGTTTGTTTATTCCCATCGTGTTATAACAACTGCAAATCACTACTCTGCATACACTGACTTTCATGACGTAAGACACTCCACAGAGGCCCTAGAAACCTTCCTGATCAAGAAATTCTTTGAAACCAGCATTCCATTAAGCCTATTTTCAACTAACAGCAGGTGCACTAAGCTTTTATTTGACCTTATTCATCACTCACTTGAAAAAATAACCTTAACTCTATTGAGAGAAACATTGCCTTACAACAGCAAACTTATTTGAAATGGGGAAGGTGGAAGTGATAATAAGAATGCAAATTACTAATAAATAATACAATAAGAAAACAAAAAGGCATGATTACTTCCAAACAAAACATTCAACTTTTCTGTAAGGGATCAAGATTTCTTATAATGACAGCAGAGACTTAGGTACTGAAGTTTTAAGACCATAAGTTTTGAACAAAGACGATGCATTCCTTGCCAGTGACAACTACATATATAGATTGTAATATACACGTCTCTGTCTGACATATATATACTGATAGGAATGATTGGACTCAATGATCTAAGAGCTCTTTTCTGACCTAGTGATTCTATGATATATAAGCCACATGTTGGGGATGACTAACGCTGAACAGGCTACATGTAAGGATATTCTCTCCCATTCTACACTTTTGTATGTAGCACAGCAGAAGACACTTATTACCAGGCTAACTGAAAGCGGGGTTACAAATTATTTGCTTTCCCACTTTAGAAAAGTTTGTTTTCTGAAACTATAAATGCTTATAAAACTTCTAACTGCAATCAAATTAGTGTCAATGAGCACATATTTGAACTACTAATGGCTGACAGAAAAAACACAGCTCACTATGCATTAGTGTAATGCATAAAGTACTCTATACCATTAGCTATAGAAATGAGCTTTAACACTGAATTTAACCACCAACTGATATGAAGACACAAATTGCAGTGGAGCTGTAAACACTGAGAAATGACAGCAGAAAACAGCTCAAGTGATACCCTCAGGAAGCCTCTGTAGAAAGCACACATCTTTAACAAACAGCGTACACACTGAAGTACAAGTTTTACAATACCATCACTCATACTTGTCTAGAAATAACTGCCTTTTCCCATCGAGCAGTCTCATCGCTAGACAGAAACACTTCATTCAAGCAACATACAGAGTGATAAAAGTATTCATTTTTACAATTGCATATCCAGCTATTGTCTGTTTTCAATGCTATATGAAGATGCACTCTGCAACTCTGCATCATTATCTTCACGTAGTTTGACAGTAAACAGTAAGGACAACTTTACAAAATTGCAGTACTTGATCCAATTTAAGGATATTACATGCTCAATTAAGAAGCAGCAGGATCATGTTCTTAACACTTCCATTAAATGCCTACATGATTTTTTGCTGTGAAATATATTCACAGATGATTTTTCCTGTGAACACTGGTTACTGTACTGAGCACCAGTTCATTCAAGTGAAAAACGTTAAGTTCACTTATGCTGTATTACGTTATAAAGGAATATCCAGGCAATACAAAATGCTATCCAAAGAAGGTACAACAGAAATTACTAAACTACAGAACCTGCCCTATTCGTAATTTCATCAGAGAACAAGGAGTGCAGAACACTCAGAACGACAGGACCATACAATCATCAATTCTGAAATAAAATAAATTCCACATCCTCTGGCTCAACCCCACCATCAGGAACCTCAACAAAGCTTGAGTCCAGCGTTTCTGAAAAAAAATATCACAAGAAACTACCTTTCCCTCTTTAGAGCCTCTGGACAATTTTGAGTTTTACAGGTCACGATCAGCAACTTCAGCATTTTTAACAGCTTCAAGTTTAATGTGCTCACAGCTAGAAGCAATGCTTAACCAGATCTCCTGATTTACATCAAATAGAGCTTCTGAACAGATGTAAAAGGGAGTCCTAACCCACAGTGCACTAAGTGTCTCATGAAATGAAATAATGTTTGGATAGGAGGGTAACAAATAATAAGCCTGCCTAGCTACTCATAATAAAGTTGCTCCTATGGTTGTGACTCACCAAAAGCGTGCACACAAAACTCACTACCACGGAGATCCATCACTGCCAAAGACAGGATTCTTACCATTTCTAGTCAGCCACCTCTGCTTGCTTGCCTAGTCCTACCTAGGAACACTTGTACTTCTAACAGTAACTGTGTAAGTTTTTAAATGCTGACAGCCCATTACTTTCACAGTGTTTTGAGCAAACATAATTAAAAGACACTCTGGAACACAGCTAGTGCCCTGACAGTACAATAGCTACTATGAGATGCATTAGAAAACACAAGTAGCCTTGCAACAGGATGCTATAGAGCAATTCAGCTATAAAATGTCTTACCAACCAGCCTTAGGTGACTGTTTCCATGACCACCCATTCAACTGCTCTAACAAACTTGTAAATGCATTAGCTAAATTGTGACCCTTATTTTGCTTTTAAAAGGATACCAGTAATAGGCTTCCACATTTCACAAAGTCAGCAGCTGTGCAAGGAAATACTCCCATCTGCCAGTTTAAATCAAAAGCAGCATGTTCAAACATCCAATCCTATGCATCACAACCATAATTACAGCAAATATACAGAATGCAGACACAACATCATCACAAACAGCTTATATATCCACACAAGCAACATGTAGCTGTGCAGAATGGTACCTATGCTACAGCCACAACCTGTCAGCCAAGTCATAAACCTCATCAGGTGAGTCACCCTATAGTCAAAGATGATAGCTCTGACCTGAAAACAAGAGCTCCTTAATTTTCCTCTGCCCAACAGAAGATATTTGGTACCAGACATGCGGGCACATCAGCCCCTTTAAGCCCAGCCAGCACTTTCTACTGTAAGCAGAAACACAACTACACTGCATCTCTTCAGCATTCCTCTAGCATCCCACTCACTGTACAGTAAAAGGACTTCAGCTCCCCCAACACAGACATAAGGGCCATGCAAGGCAAGGGTTGCTCACAAAGAGGCAGCAGATGGTGAATTTGCCATCTGGAAGGAGGCAGCTGCTATTGTGTGTGGAAGCATGTCACATTGTTTGACCAAATCCTTTTATTTACGTTTCCTTTTTACATGCTGGAAAGGCAGATATTACAAAGCTCTGTTGTTCCACTGAAGGATTATGCTGTTACAGTACACTGTGATTTTCACTTCAGAACACAGTAGGTTAGAGAGGAGGGAATGCAGGAGAAAGTGCTGAAGAGGAGGTACAAGTAGCTTTCAGCAACTTAGTATAAACGTAATAGTTGATAATAGATGCAGATGTTTCTACTTCTGCCTGGAAAAAATAGCTATGGTACACAGGAAAAGGTCACCAAATGCCATATCCACTTCACTCAAGCTCTTCTTAGCCCTACCTTGCTGCTTCTTAAAAAAACCCTATAAGAGTAGGGAATGTCCAGGAGTTACGATCAGAGCTCCCCTCCTGTACATCTAACCACTGCCTTAGTGCCTTTCACACATTAAAAACTCTTGTTATCACCTCCTTCAGACTTTGCAAGCTCTGTGCCCATCAGAAGCAAACAAGAGCAAGGATAACCACCTAGCATTGGCAAAAGCCATAGTTCCAAATGGCACACAGAAATCTAAACTACAGTTTCATGAAAACAGAGGAGAAAAAATACCACACATGAAAATATTCTACATTCTTATTTGTTTCTTCCTACCCTGTTAACATCAACCACCTCCCTCAAGCTTTGCAGTTTAAAGCTAAATGTTATCATTCACTGTATATTTCATTTTCTCTCAGCCAGAAATGCACTTTTTTTTTCCATTTTTACTCTGACTCTGCATTTTAACATTTATCTGCTCACTGTCAGATTTGTAAGGCCGCAATACTTCCTTTACACATACTGTTAGTAACAATTAAACTAACGTAAATTTCACTCAGACTTTACTAAATTCATGTCCTTCTATCCTGTGAAGTTACTACTGAGCAGTTACCCATTTCTGACCAAGTCTTTGCAGTTCTCCATACCACAAAACTTCCTGCTAGAAAAAGGTCTGCAAACGCACATCAACTACTACCTGAATAATAAAACTGCTACCTTAAGATAATGAAAGAAGAGCTGAAATGAACTTTAAGCCAAGTAAGTGTCACCCAGTGTGCATCAAATTGTTACTTACTTTTCTAGGGATTGGGGAGAAGGGGGCTTATCCCTTTTTCATCCCTGAACATTTTCTAAGAGGCAGTGAAAGCAAACCTATGTAAGCCTAATGAAGAATAAACCTGATTTTTTCACATGCCTGTTCCAAAACCCCTTAGAAACAGTAAACTGAAACTAAACTGTGCTGCACTTCAAGACTGGGAACGAGTCAGCTAACGTGGAAAGCCATTATATACCCACTATAGGCACTCCACATGCACCAGCTGTGCAATCCTCTTAACTCTGGAACTCCAGCACATCTCCAAAAGTATATGTTAAAACACTTCCAGCAGAGATAACATCCACTCTGTGCTAAAACAAAACAGATCGACCAAAACCTCAGTGCTTCTTAACAAAAAGACTTTGCAAAGATTAAAGAGCAATATAAGCAGTCAAAAAGCAATGCATGGAAATAACTTCACTAATGAAATAAGGGTCCTAAATCTTTGAACTGCTGTAACAAACAATGCTATAAGCTTAAAAGAGACAGAGATGTGAAAACCGAATAATATCCAGTTCTAGCTGATATATGTTAAATGAAAAGAACTAATTGTTTATCTCATTTTCAAAAGTCATCAATAAGCAGGTGAAATACAGCTAAACCATCTGAAAAACAGCTAAACCAGCTGAAAATTACCTATTGAAACTTCTTCCATCCTCTTACTGAAAGATCAGCTTAGAAAGTAAATACCAGAACTCATTAAAATTTTTAGCAAGAAGCTCCCCGTTTCCACATGCTTCCTATTTGTGCCCTCAGGTCCAAAATATGCCTTTTTCTGTTGGAACTGAGAGTAAGTACTACAGAAACAATGTTAATACTGCCACACAAACCAGCAGACACTTTTTGCCAGTAAATGAAAGAATTCCTAAGATGTTGTTCATCTCGTCTGTCATTAACACCACTAAACATACAACAGGTTTCTTCAATTTCCTCCTTGCACTTCACCCTCTCCAACCAAGCACAGGTTTGTGCTCCATTCTCACCTCTTCTTGCAAGCTGAAACGCCTCTCCAGAAGCATCCATGGACAGATTAACTGCTGCTATAAGAAACCCTAACACCTACACATTAGAAATCAAAGACACGTACAATACCTGAATTGAAAGACATTCAGTATTTCCCACATGAACTAGGAACAAAAGCGGGGAAATACACACTTGGGAATATAATGCACAGCCAGCAAACCCAACAGTGTGACAAAGAACCATGTGTAAAACTAAGAAGAGCAAAAAAACATGTTTCTAGATTTATATAACAGAATGAGGATATTACTACAGAGGCTTGGTAACATTTTGCTTTTGGAATAATGAAGACATTTTTCCCCTGTCCCTTTGAAAAGATCAAAAAGAAAGTGTCCCTGCAGATGCCTACACAGCACAAAAATCTATGGAAGGAAGAATCTGGAGAAAATGTGTCTTAAAGAAGATAATGCAAGCAATTCCTTAATCTGCCGGATTAAGCAATTATCCAAGCTTGAATCTCTAATGTTAGTAGTGTTACTCTGCTATCAGATGGAAATATAAAGAATTGATTAATTTATGTTTCTCTTAAGTTTAAACACAGAAAAAGATGATGCTATAGAACACGCATACAAAAACCAGTAAACTACCACAGACAGGCTATCCTTTCCTGCATGTCCTACATGTGGGTGAATATTATACACGTATGTAAAATTCTATGGAAAGCAAGAGGTGCTCTTAAAATAATAATAATTAGGAAAAGAGACCAAAATTTTAAAAAAGCTTCTTATACAAATCTACCCAGAATTACCATCTGATTCCTGAAATGACTATCAAAGGCTGGCTAAACTTAGATGGTGTCTCAGAACAACTCCCGCAAAGAAAGCAGTGTAGTCTGCAAGAGGAAATTCACAGAAGAAACCCTAGTCAAAATATCTGTAAGTAGATATTAATAAAATACTATACACCCACCCCTGCTGAGCAAATTACAGTAATCCTTCATTTCAAATATTTCTGTGTAGTTACACACTCAACTCCTTCATCTACAATTACATACAGCTAAAACATCTCACCTCTAACACAAACTGGACAAACTGGCAAGACACAGATTGGGTGGGTGGTCTGCATGACCACCCAGGAAAAATGCTCGCAGGCTACCCTCACAGCATGGCAATCAGAGGTTTGTGCTCTGGCTAGCAGCCTGTCATAAGCTGGGTCCCCCAGGAGACTGACACCAGGCCCCGTGTTGTTCAACATCCTCACAAAGCAGCTGGAAGGTAGGATGGAAAGCATGCTCATCCGGATTTGCTGATGACACCAGACTGAGTGGTCAGGTGGACACATCAGAAGGGATAGCGCTTGAGGATGACCAGCTATTAGTATTTCAGTTTAACAGAAAAGAACTTAAGAAAAAGAACTTATTTGGTATGAAGCTGACCTGAAAAGCAGCTGAAAATACCAAATTTGATGATGAAAGTGGCTTTTCCAGGGCCTGATCATCAAACAAATCAGACTACTGACTTACCAGAACACTGAGAGGGTACACCGAGTGTCCTGGCAACCTCGGTACTCCGTTCCTGAAATATGACTGGAGCTTTCAAGTTAATTTAGCATTTAGGTTTGTATTCATTAATAACTGTAATAAAAACATACCTCAGAAGGAAGATATTCCAAGCAAACTTATTAAATACTTAAGAAGAACTGCTGGCTACCTTAGAAGGACTTCTTTTTTACAAAATGTAAATCTCTGACCTTTTTCTGCAGAAATTATGAGATCACCTTACATAGAAATTAATAAAACATTCTGCTTACCCAACCTAAGAATTTCTCATTCTTTCCTTTAAATTCTTCCCTGTTAGTTACTGACTCTTGACATTATTCCTGCCCACTTCAAGTAACAATTTTCAGCAAATAAGTGCAGATCCTCAACTATAAACAGAATCACTTAAGTTGTAAATGACAGTGAGGATCATCTAGTTCAACTTTCCCTGCCTGCTCCCTTCCCAGGTAGGGTCAGCTGCAGCTGGTCGCACAGGGTCATCTTCAGTCAGGTAATGAAAACTTTCAATGAAAGAGATTCCACAACCTGTCTGGTCAACTTCTGTGACTGCTTGACCCTCCCCACCATGAAATAAAAGGCTTTTTTTTGTATTCTGATGGAATGTGAAGTTTTTTGGGGTTTTTTTTCCCATTGCCTCTTGCCCTGTAACTGGGCACCAGTGAGGACAGTGTGGCTTTCTCGTCTTCGTTCCCTCCCACCAGGTATTCATGTATATGGATAAGACCCACCCGAGTCTCTTCTTCTCCAGGTTGAATGCTTCCTGCTCTCTCAGCCTCTCCTTGTCTGATGGATGATCCTGTCTCTTCATAATCTTGGTGGCCGTACACCAGGCCCACTTCAGAATGTCCATGTCTGCCTTGTACTGGAGTGCAGAGCACTGGACACAGTACTCAAGATGGGTCTCACTGCTGCTGAGCAGGGTGGAACGATCCTCTCTCTGCAGCTGCTGGTAACACGTCTCCCAGTGCAGCCTAAGATGCTGTCAGATTTCTTTGCCATCTGGGTGCATTGATGGTTCTGTCCACTGTGACGCTCACACCCTTCTCTGTGGAGCTGTTTTCCAACTGGTCAGACCCCAGTACATGCTTGAGGTCACTCCTCCCCAGTGCCAGAGGTTTTTGTTTCCTTTGTTGAACTTCAGGAGATCCTTCACAGTCCAGTTCTCTAGCCTGTGCAGGTCACTCTGGACGGCAACACACCCACCTGGTATTTCAGCCACTCCTCTCAGTTCTGCATTGTCTGCAAACTTGTGAAGGGTGCACTCTGTCCCAGCATCCAGAGCATTAATCAAAACGTGAAACAGCACAGGCCCCTGGGTACACCCTGTGGAACCAGGGACTTGCCTCCACCTGGACTTTGTGCTGCTGATCACCAGCACCCGAGCTCAGCCATTCAGCCCATTTCAATCCACCTCAGTGTCCATTGACTTAACCCATATGCTGTGCCTACAGGGAGGCTATGGAAGACTGTCTCAAAAAGCATTAATAAAGCTAAGGTAGACTCTCCCTTTGTCTCCCTGAGCCAAGGGCCTCACTGCAGGAGGCTGTTAGGTTGGTTAACCATGACTTCCTCCTCATAAATCCAAGCTGACTATTCCTCAAACACCTTCAACACAAAACTTGAAGACAGACTCATGTAAGAACAGAAGGTCTTATTTGCTCCAGAGTGACAGAGCAGACATTTTACATAAAAATAAAAAATATTAAAGACTGCTTGCAATCTATATAAAAGTATATAAAACAGGACAAGTATATAAAACTTGTCAAGCAGTCATAACTTTTTATTGATACTGACCATACACCAAAAGGACACAGTGGAACACAATCATTTCACTGCAACACTTGCAGCACAAAGACAATGTTAAAAGAAGATGACTTCTCCTCCTCATGATTGTACCTACCAGCAAGAAAACAAAATTTTTCTTTATTTTTTTGAAGGAGAAATAAAGATATGTGAGAAACTGGAAAACTATTATGGGAGTCCTAAGAATTTAATGCTGAAACAGCAGATGGGGTCCTACCCTGAAGAAACCCATGCTCCCACTGGTAAAACCTCTGTTCCTCCCACTCCCCAGCCATGAAACAAGAAAAGATGAGAAACATGGCACAGTATCACACTTCTTAATACAGCCGGTGAGTAAATAAAGGGTGCAAGTCCCATGGTGAAGTTCTGGGAGTCAATATGCAAAATAAAAACTAGGTAAAGTGCAAGTCAAGAAGAGTTGTTCACTGTTAAAAAAACTATATCATCTGATGTTAACTAGAAATACTGACTAAACTACTGAAAAATCCTCCTCAGACTTGTTTTTCAGCATCAAATACCATTAGACTTTTGGTTTTCCTTATCTGAAGCTTTCATTTACCTAATACACTCAGTTTACACACTGCTTCACTTCCTATATGTGGTTAGGTACAATTTTGCTCTGTTGCTTTTAACTATTCATTTAACACCACATATTCAGCCCCAATCAAACCTATACTTAGATTCAGGTCCATTTTGCAAGCAGCCATATCAGAACACTACCTATTGACAACAGAAAAATAAGGTGTTTCCCTTCAGTAGGGAATATCAATTAATTAAGAAATTCGTCAGCTAAAAAAGGGAAGTTCACCCCCAACCACATAAACTGCTAAACAGAAAAGAAACCTCATACACTACAATCAAGTTCCATCAAAGTTCATTTTTGGTTTATGCAGTACCTAACTGAACATGCCAGCATTATTCCCCTTCAGTTTTCAGGGCAAGACGCATTCATCAGTATGTAAAAGGGCCTTCAAAAAATTCCTTTTCATGGGTACCAAAATAAAGAAATGCTGCAGAACTCCGGACTTGCCGCCTTCAGCACTCATGTGAAGAAACTGGAACTTCACACTGGCTTCAAACAGAAAAATGTGTTACTTTTATACAATTCATGCTTAGTTAGTATTTATTCATCTGTACTTTCAGCTCTTTTTCTCACTATTACATTGCCTCAACAGGGACCAACAGGGACTGTAAGAATAAATCTGCTTTGGGTTAGATTCTTTTTAACCAGACTGTGTTTTGACAACTTGTTTCATTTGGTATGGTTGATGGCTTTTGATTTCAACTGATTTCCATTTCATATTGATAAGCACTGCTCAAAAAACCACACAAAAATGTCAGGTTTTGCTGGAATACACTGAACTGCCTATGCCGCCTTAATGTAACAGTGGGATCTCAAATAATTTTGTCAACTAAGATTTTAATTGAACACATAAATAACTGATCAATTCCACATACCACTGGTGTACAACCAAATAGCATTCATTCATTAAATCCAAAGGCATTTCCTTACACTATTTCAGCCTCTGTCAGCCAGCTTTGCAAATGGGTTACAAAGCACAGAAAGAAACGACCAAAACAAACCCAGAGACGCCCACGCTATTCCCCAACATCCTGTGCCTCCTACCCAGCACTAAGCTACAATATAAACACGCTACTGCTGTGCTCCAGAAAAATGAAAAACCACACACAGAGTAGACAAGCCTTAACCCAACTTCACTCAGAATAAAAGCAGATAAAAAAATCAAACCTACTTGCAGATTTTCAGCTTGTAAATAAAGAGAACCTGCTACAAGGTAACAATCTCCTCCCACTGCTAGAAAACCAAAGAAAACAAACTCAGATAAGACTTATTCCTCTTTTCCTTAGGTACGTGGAAAAGAGAAGAGGAAATAAAGTGTATTAGGTGCTTGCTAGCAAAGAGGAACACATCCTGACTACCCTGAACAAACTATATTGACAGCATCCTGATGGGAAGCACAGACCTTGCATCTGCTTCACTTCCCATCTCTTAAGGTTAGTTGCTGTGAAGCATAGTATTTAAAAACTTATTCACATTTAAAAATCCTTTGGTCTGTAACATCTTTACAGCCTAACACTTGCAAACTGGGAACTCCCTCTGATTTTGGTTGCTTCGTGTTTGTTTGGGGTTGGTTTGTTTTGGGGGGAAGTTTTTTGGCAAACAAATAAGGAGATGAAGAAATGATAAAGTTATATCTCAGTTTATACAGAAAACTGCATTTTATTAAATATTTAAGCCCAACCTAAGATTGCAGTATGATCCTGAAAACACCAGCAGCAACTTTTACCAGGTGTTTTTGTTTGGAGTCAGTAGCCAACCACTCAGTAAACCCTGGAACATGATGCATGTCCATGGGAAGGCAAAGAAGCTCATTGAGTCATCATTGTTAAGAAACAAACAATGCCTTTTCATTCTCACACATCTGAATGGTGATTACATATCACATACTCTCCATCTTCTGGTGTAAACGTAATGTCTTGCAAGCAATTCAGGCAAAGAAATAAAACCATTTGACAGAATCGTGGCATTATCCATCAGGACAATCCTGCGCGCCTTATATAAAAACTGAATGAATTAGGAGGAAGTGGGAAAGGGTGGAGCTGGCAGTCAGATTTAAACAAATGGAAGAGCAGTTTTGTAATCTCATTCAACTGGAGAAATTTAATCCACATTTAAGTTACAAGATTCTGCTCCTAAAGACTTATTTGGACATCTCCTTATACAGTAGGTAACACTGATCTCTGGTTTTCATAATAACTTCATAGTCCAACCTCATAGATGCAGATAGTGTGACTGCAAAGAAAGGGCACTTCTAAAATAAAGCAGCAGGACTGAAAGGATACAATTGACTATCAACATACGGCCAGTTTCAATGACTTGATTGAGAATAGTAAAAACAATGCTGCATAAAACAGGCAAGACATGAATGAACGAAAAAAAGCCTTGTAATTATTTTAAACAGCCAAATTAATTTGAGTGTCTGTAAAAGTCATGGATCAAGAATAAAATAACAAAGAGAAAGGCTACACATGTGAAGTATGAAGTTCTGATTCTATTTTTAAAATGTATTTCTTAGATGTTTCTGTATTAAAGAATCTTGAAGGGAGGACCATTTAACTACAGAGCTAAGCCCTGGTCCTGCAAAATCTTCAGTCTCCCGTTTGTCTGAACAAGGTAAGTAGCCTCTTCAGCCTAAACAAAACCAGGGCCTCTGCCATCTTCCACCAGCTAATACTCCTCTTGTCATAACTCTAACATCCCCTTCCACCAAAGTTAACCATCATGCTTACACACATCTTACAAGACAACATCCTGACTGCAAAATCCACTTGGAATTGCAGATGTGGTAACACATATTTGGAATCGAGCAGTTGATTATTCAGAAATAATTACCCCTCTTTCTAAAAATAATTCAAACAAGCCTGCTTTTTGGATTTTTCATCAGCTCCCCAAGGAACTTATCCAGGTGTAACAGAAGCAGCAGTCTGACCTTTCAAGACATAAAACCAGAAGAGCAGAATTCAGGACCTCAGCAGCTTGGTGGACAACACTGAAGAAGTAATTCTGCTTTTATGTGCTGCTATTTCCCTTCCTTACCCTTTGTCAAATCTGCCTAATCCCATTTCTACCTTGTTAGGGAAGTCTACAAGTTTAAGACTATTCAAACACAACAAAACACGGCCTTAATGTTTAGACTACCATAAAAAAACAGAAATTCCAAGAATAAAGGACTACTACAAAGCCATTCAAACTCAGAGGGGCTAATCTAAAAGAACTCGCATAATACTCCATTTTATGCCCTCCTTGTAACTGCAATGGCTCCCAAAATCTGAACCTGATACAGCGCAGAAGTTGACTCTGTGATAGGGAAGTTAAGAGCACATTAAAAAATTAATCCAAAATCAAACGGGTTTTCAGATTAACATTGTGAGCTTTATCTTCAACTATATCCGCCACCCTGTTCCTCGAAACTCTGAATTCTCAGCTACACTAACCATAACTTCATGAAGAACAGACAGCAATGAATGTAATTTAAGCTTTTGAAGTAATTTATTTTTGGGAAGAGGAGGAGGGCTACTTTCTGTTCTAATACAAGCCTTGTAAGTGCATTACATAAATCTGAAGGCTTTCTACAGCTAAATGCAAAGGTTGTGTTAAAAGGACTTACTAATTACATTAACTCTATACAGCATTATCTGATCTTATAAGTCACACAACATAAACACTGAACTGGTCTGCCTCTCTGCAAAACTCTTTATTACCAGCACTGCAGGAATGCCGATTAACCTAATGGATGGATAAATATAATAACGCCTAACTGCAAGTTTACAGTTTCTTTATTGCCAATTGCCTCCTGTCTTGAAATATAATTAAGCCCAACTTTGTTTTAAATTGGTCAAGCACCAAAGCTGTTAGACATTATTTATAAAAGCAGTCGCTCTCCTAACACTTTAAAATATAAGTTGCCACTTTGCTAACACTTCAAAATACAGGATTAGTTTTAGTTCATTTTAAATCCAGGTTTCAAGACTTCCTGAATTTTAAAAATGACAGAAAATGTGCATGTCAGTTTAGGTCTATTTTTATGTGAGATGGGAAAGCTAAAGATTAAAAAACACATCCAAACAAAGCAGTGAAGTAAAAAACCACATCATACCAAACAATGACACAGTGCACCAATCACTGTACATTGTGAATAGCAATTTTGGTAAGTTTTTTGAAGAAGAATCGCGTTGATGGCTTTTCCGAGAATGACTGCAGAACTACCGGAGACTGGAAAAGCCTCCCAACAGGTAGTTAACATCACAACCGGTATAGCTCACCTTCCTGGCAGTAAGGCTATGAAAACTTGCAGAAAAAACTAACGGAGCTTTTTTTAATCCAGGAGCTGAACCCAGTTACTGCCAGAGCAGCACCTTCAACGGAGGCAGTGCCAGGCTGCCAGGGGTGGGCAATGATAACTTGCCAACACCTAACAGAGCTCCATTTTTTAACAGGAGCAAATCCCAGTTATTGCCAGAGCAGCACCTGGCAAGGACAGGGAGACCATGGCTGGGCTGCCAGGGGGGTTATGAAAACTTGCAAAATCCTAACTGATCTTTTCCTTCCAGGAGTGCCCAGAGCAGCACCTTTAAGTGAGGGTGGAGTTAGGAAAACTTGCAAAAATCTGAGTTCCTTTTTTTTACAGGAGCTACCAGAGAAGCACCTTTAAGGGAACAGGAGCCCACGGCTGGGCTGCCAGTAGTAGAGGCGAGATGAAACCTTACGAAAACATGAGCTATTTTTCATTCCAGGATCTGCTAGTGGAACACCTTAAGGGAGGGGGAAGTTATAAAAACGTGCAAAACCCTAAGTGAGCTCCTTTTTTTCCCAGGAGCTGCCAGTGCAGCATGTTTAAAGAAAGGGGAGAAGGGGGAGTCAGGATGTGGGGCAGGCTACAAACACTTACAAAAACTTAACTGAGCTGCCTTTTTTTTTTTTTTTCTAGGAGCTGCCAGAGTAGCACCTTCAAGCCAGGGGGGAGCTACGAAAACTTACAAAAACCTAACTGAGCTGCTTTTGCTTCGAGGAGCTGATCGCAGTTATTGCCAGAGAAGCACCTTCAACGGAGGGGAAGCTATGAAAACCTAAAAAAACATAACTGATCTACTTGTTTTTCCAGGAGCTACCAGAGCAGCATCTCCAAGGGAGAAGGGAGCTATGAAAACTTGGAAAAATCTAACTGAACTGCCTTTTCTTCCAGAAGCCGATCTCGGCTACTGCCAGTATAGCCCTTTTAAGGGAGTGGGGTGTCGAGTTTGGGCTAGCAGGGGAGCAGGGAAAGGCGGGGTCTCCCCTCCGCCTCGCACCCTCCCTGCTGGAGCGGAACCGGGGCGGGAGAAGGCNGCCCTCCTCGCCCCCGGGCTCCGCCGCCATCATGTCCCGCCGCCGGCCGCTCGGCCTCCACTCACCGCCCCCCACTCCAGCCCCCACCCCAGCCCCGCCCCGGCGGGGAGCGGAGCCGGGACGAGGGCGAAACTTCCCCGGCGTAGACGGGGCTGCGAACAATGCCCGGGCGGGGCGGGGGCTGAGGCGCGCAGGGCAGCTCAGCGCGCTCCCGCCGCCTCAGGCCCGCCCCCCCTCCCGCCGCCAAAACCGCGCATGCGCACAGGCGCCCCCCAGCGTAGCCCGACCGCCCCACCGCTCCCTTCCACCGGGATCGTCGGATCTCAGAGGCACCTCGTCCGAAGCCCGAGGCACCTGGAAGAGAACGCAGCGCCACTCCGCTGCTGTGGA
>WAAB01012869.1:18245-59562 GCA_013389865.1 Piaya cayana | reverse complement strand
AAATTTTTGTTCGTCCGAGGGAACTAACAAAAAGTGATCCACCCACTTTCTCTATCCACCCGCTTCCCCTTTTTTTTTTTTTTAATCTGCTGAAACAAAGTTTCATATCTTGCCTTCTAAAGGCAAAAGTTGCTTCTTGTTGCACCACTAAGATCAGTGGAATTATGCTGGGTTTCTGCCCAGTGTCAGTGAAAGGAGAGGCTGGCTCTTGGATTTACAGCATTGTAACACAATAATACCCTGCTGCTTTTCTGTTTGAGAAACTGCAGTTTCAATGGCAGTCCCTTACAACTTGGATTTTGCATTAGCATGTTTCAGTATTATAAATGTTATTTAAAATTATGTTGTAGCCTGGAATCCTGGTGGGTTTCTATTTACTGCTGTTTGCTTTCCCTTGCAGATTTCTAAAAAATTATTTTAACACAGCCTTTTTACTGTTGTAGAAGTGACGTACCTAAATATAGAAATGTAGAGTAAATATTTCTAAGGTTTCCTTTATGAGACAGACTTTTCCCAGTGCCTTCCAGGGCAGCAGCATGTATATGGGTATGTGGGGACTAGGACAGATGTGCTAAGAATTTCCTTCAGCAGAGGGTGTTGTGATAGTGGCAGTCCTTCAGGAGACTTAGTCTGGGGAGAGCAGCTTTAAATTTGGCAAGGATTCCACAGAAAGAGAGCTTCTAAGTAAGATCAGCCAAACTGTTGCATTGTTGCCTGTGATATACTATTTCTGTTTGCTTTGCAGGCAAGCTTGTGTGTCTCAGGTGGTTTGGCACTGCAGGTATCTCACATAACCCTGCATTTCCTCTTTCTTAAGGCTTGTGAATTGGCTTCTGTTATGCAAGCCTTCACAGGGCTTCATTTACATGAATATATTTGGATGGAAGAACAATTGTAATGAAGTTTTTCATACTTATGCATTTGCAAAAATGTCTTTTTTTTCTGAAATCCCTAGTATAAATGAGACTAGGGCAGTTAGTCCTTCATGTGTGGATGATGTCAGGCTAGATTCTCTGAAAAATCTGTTTGCATGTTCCCTAGACTCAGTTTGCAGATCTGGGAATGTGCATGGTTTTTCCCCTACTAGCTGTTGGATCAGGTATCCCTGACCCTCAGTCTAGTATTGAAATGTCAGAGCGCAGGCAGATGATGATTTTTCTGACCTAATTTAAAGACTAACCTGAAGAAAGGTCAAAACCAAGTCTGACACATAAAAGGGCATTGTTGAAAGTTTGTTAATGCTGCTGTTATAACTACTCGTTCACTTGTTGATTTATGGCAAATATATTTCTTTGCACAGGATTGTGCTTGTGGAGGACTAACACAGTCTCTGCCTGTGCTTGTGAATAAAACTTAGTGTTCCAGGTGCTTGAATGTGATTGCAGAGCCCAGGGTATAGCGACCTTTTCTGCTGTGCCTCTGAGCTTACCACCAGCTCAGCGCTGCTTGGTAGCAGAGGGATGACAGGCGCCCTTCCCAGCTGGAAGTCTCTGAGGAGACCAAGATTGCTTCCATATGGGAACCAGCTGTTGCAGCCCTAACTGCTGTTACGTTATTAATAGTGACAGGTGTCCTTCGCAGAGCCAGTTTGTACTGCACACAAGGAGTGGCTAAAGTCACTTGGTCTGTTCAGCCTGCAGAAGAGGAGACTGAGGGGAAACCTCATTGTGGTCTACAACCTCCTCACGAGGGGAGGAGGAGCAGGAGCTGATCTCTTTTTTCTCTGACAGCCAATGATAGGACCCGAGAGGAATGGTAGAAAGATGTGTCAGGGGAGGTCAAGTTTCTTCACTCAGAGGGTGGAGAAGCAGTGGAACAGCTCCCCAGGGATGCAGTCACGGTGCCAAGCCTGGCAATATCCAAGAAGCATTTGGATAATACCCTCAGACACATGGTATGAATATTGGATTTTCTTAAGCAGGGAGAAGAGTTGGATTCAATGATCCTTGTGCATCCCTTCCAACACAGAACATTCTATGATTCTGTGCCTTTGGGATGCAAAGCTGCGTCTTCCAGTGAAGTGGCAGCTGAATTACAGTGCCATTGAGGTCTTTGAAGTATGTTACTAAATTAGAGACCCTGGTTCATATAGGACACTTGTGCCATGCCACTGGCACACAGCTTAGACTAATATTATAGTACATACTGTAAGAATGGGGACAGTGGTGAGATATTCCCGGCAGCTGAATACATGATTAAGAACTCAATAGCATTTAACCCAGGTTTGTCACTGATTTGCATAGCTTTGGGCAAGTCATTTGAACAAGGTCACACTTTCTCCATCAGTAAAGTGAGGAGTTATTTCACAGATGTGTCAGAGGACTAATTAGGTTTTGCACAGCATTTAGAAACTGTTCAACATTAATGCCTATTAGGATGAAAAGCCACATAAAGTAAATGGCCTAGTACTTCAGTTATTTATAGAGAAGATGTTGCTTGCATCATGGGTACAAACACCATGTAGCCTTCACTTTCACTACTTATTCCAGCACAAAACCTGCTTCTGACCTCTATGTAAGTGCAGTTTATTTCCACTTTTACAAAGCTGTTATCCTATCTCTAATAAATTGCAACAGGGGAATTTTCAATCTTTGTGTTGCCATATGGAGCAATAAGAAAGCAGCCTTCTCATAATGAAGAATTCTGAGTGTTCCAATGGTTCCAGCTCTTCCCCTGTACTACCAAAGCTATATAGTAAACAGTGATTGCTAGTTCTTCCTGCCTGCGCAGATGTTATAACACATGGAAGGCTGTGTATTGCTTGGAAGCTGGAAAAGTGAGAGAGTCTGCGCAAGGGTCTGAGTACTGGTATTTTTATTTGCTTAAATTTATTTACTTAAATTCTGGACTTCCATCATGTTAATACGTTCTTTTATTTTTATCAAATGAAACTGACTGTGTTCCCAGAATGATTATCACAAGATAACCATTAAACAGTTGTCATCACTGACTGTATATTTAATTTTGTATCTGTGCTGTCAGTTCTTCAATATTAATAGCAGAAATTAGAAAGTTTTGTTTGCATTGACTATTTTGTGGTATTGAATCCCTGAATAGGTCATTAACGATAAGCTATTTTTAAAATCTTTCCTTTCATTTTAAAAGATGAGTAGTTTTCAAATATTATTTCTGTTTAATGACTTCCTGATTATTATAGATTTTCAAGAACATTTTTGTCACATGGGAAATAATCTCTATCTTAAACTCTAAACTCTGCTTAGAACCTTTTGTCCCTGATCATTTTGTTCTTGTGTCATTTGAGATTCTTTCAAGTGTTTAAACTGCAGATGAATTAAGCCCAAATGAAAGACTATATCACCATACTAATAGAAATGCAAAACTACATGTGAGCAACTATCTTGAAGTAATTGTTTGCATTCATATGTGATACTGTTCATAGTTTTCTTCTGTCTGTTTCCCTAAATGGCTTTAAAAGCTTTTGTGTAGCTGCCTGTGATTGTTCACCTTCTCTTTTCAGTTTTAGATCAGCATCATTACATAGAGGTGCAGGTTTTTTGTTATCTCACTTCATTTCAAGTTGCATCTGAAACAGAGGTCTTCTCACCCACCACCTCTGATTTCACATATTTCATGGGTTTGCTGGTGTAAACAGGCATGTGGATTTCAGTCCCTTTTCATAAGTCCTCAGTGCATGCAACAAATCTCATTCCTTTCAGAAACTGATATTAAACCTCCATACTCAGCATTTGAGTCTTTGAGTCTGAAGTCTCATTTTAGAATATTGAGGCTCAATATCTTTTCTTCCTGGCAAACCTTGTTCCTTGCTGACCTGAGCCTGGCCATACCTCAGTCATTCCAGTCATGAACCCTGATGGAAAATACTTTCCCTACTTTATGATTTGTACATCCTGGCAGATTTACTCAGAACTTGTTGTATTGCAGTGTTTCTGAGAATTAGAAAGCATGCAGTTTCTATGCCATCCTATTTAAATGCTGTGCATAACTTGCTAATTTAATCGAAGAGTAATTATTTTACTGTTGACTTTTAAAACATCCATTTCTTTTGTTGGAGTGTAGATCACTGATGTCAGGATGCATCTTTTAATTATTGCCACATCACCAAAGAAATTTCAAAATACTACTTATTTTCTACTGTGTTTTTCAGTTTGACACAACTGTAGTTTCAGACCATTTATTGTCCTCCTGAAATTTAAAATGCTGTTTTATGACATGCTGATGTAAACATACTATGAGTTAGTGCCCAAGGGTTTTATCTTTCAGGCATTTTACAGCAACAAGGCAGACAATGTGGTTTTTTTCATAATTCCTAAGCAAGTGCTAGGAAAATGTAAAGGCTAATGCCATTAAAAGAACCCATAAGAGAGTGCAAAAAAATGAAATTTTGTGGAGGAGAACCACTGAAGTAGTGCATCAGAATACTCAAATCAACCTTCTTACTGAATTTTCCTGTGGTCAAACACTCAATATCCTCTAACAGTCTCTATGCGTCTGAGGAACTGCATGTTCACTGATGCTCCTTGCTGCAGCTTTTTATGATGTTACAAGATTTTTTGGTTTTGTAAATCTACTGTGGCTTGACTTTTGGGTACATTTTGCCTGCTAAATTTAGGCTGATGTCCTGGCACTTCACATAAATATCCTGCAGTAGATGTTTTAGCAATAGGCATAGACAATAAAATGTTACTGGTCCTTGCTTTTAGCTTTTCTAGTTGTAGTGGTTTCTTCTAATAACTATCATCTTATATCTGGCAAAATACATTGATGAAGCAGCAGGTTTCAGAACCTGGGCCTCTGTTTCAAGCGTAACATTTTCAAATTCCAGGGGAGGACACAAAGGTGATCAGAGGGCTGGAGCACCCATGTGAGGACGAGCTGAGAGAGCTAGGGCTATTCAGCCCGGAGAAGAGAAGGCTCTAGGCAGACCTTAGAGCATCTTCCAGTACCTGAAGGGGCTCCAGAAAACCTGAGGGACTTTTTTACAAACCATAGAGTGATTAGATAAGGGAGGACAGCTTTATGTTGGAAAGGGGAAAATTCGAGTTATAGATTAAGAAAAAATTCTTCATAATGAAGGTGTTGAGATGCTGGCAGAGGCTGCCCAGGGTAGCTACCCCATCTCTGGAGGTGTTCAAGGCCAGGTTGGATGTAGCCTTGGGCAGCCTGATCCTGTGGGAGGTGTCCCTGCCCATGGCAGAGGGTTGGAACTGGATGGGCTTTGAGGTCCCTTCCAACCCAAACTATTCGATAATTCTATAAATCCCAGTGCTCTTGTGCTGGCCTCTACTGTGGTACATGGCTCTGGTCAGTACTAGTTTGAAATTGTCTGCATTGTGTTTTAATTTACATACCAACCTGAAAATTCAAGAGCTGGTCTGGAGGCTGGGTGAAACTGATCAGTAAATGCAACGCCAACTACAGGTCTTCTCTGGCAATCCCAAGGAAGACTACAGTTAGGAAAATGCTGCCTATAAAGAGTGTTAGTGATAGAAACACGATAAAGAGGTTTCAGTCACAGAAGTGGTTGTGTAATAGCACACTGGGCCAGTGTGCTTTTCATATAACATCACATGGGACCAGCCACAATGCAAGATCTACCTGGAACAGAGAAGCAACTACAAGGGTATAAGCAGACACAGGGCCCAGAAAGCACACCAGTGATGCAAATAGTGTATTTTTCCAAAGGAAATGTTGCAAGAGTCAAACCATAGTAACAAACTGAAAAAATAGCACACACACAAACAGGCACACCTGAGACCATTTATTTGCTTCAAAAAACTACTTGGGATTTTCCATTTGTGATTTTTCATAGATGTCTCTGTCCTTATCAGCATCCTCTTTGACAGATTGACTGTCTTTTTTAGTACATCATAGTTAATTAAGCAGCCCCAACATTTTTACTTTTTTTTTTGTGAGCTGAGTTTTATGTCCCTGAAAGGGCATGGTAAAATACCCCTTTAACTTCAGTAGCACAGGAACAAGTGCTACATGAATGCTCTGTCAAAGGCTGTGGTCCTTTAATATCAATTCCCTATTATTGCCTATATTTAAATGCAAGATAAATCTGTCTGTTCATACTTGTCTATATTCATAATTTATGCCTTCACATAAACCAGCTATGGATATTTTTCTTGAGCATGTAAGTATTGAGTGATTCCATTTAGAGATACATTATGCAATGATGTTATTTAAGCAACACTAGAAGAATCCTCATTTTTGGAATCTGATTTGTTAGTTTTTAAAGTTGTTTCCATAAGAAAAGACAAAAATAATGATTTACAAAGGACAAACAACAATTTCTTCCTATTTCAAAATTGCAAATATGTTGCAAGCAATTATTTTCTTTGCTTAGTTAATTTCAACCAAGTTCAATAAGATTTCTCAGTAGTGAATGACCTTAGGTTTCTGCAGCATATCTTTCTCTGACTGTTGATGGACAAAAATTTACAGATTGACAAACATCTTTGTATTTTTGCAGCTGTTTAGGTATCCTCTGGATGTATATATAGGTGCTTTTACAGGAGCTAGGGAAAGGAAAAAGTCTGATAAGAATGAACAAACAGGAAAATGTGATTATATTTGTAATACCTACAGAACTTCCTCTGAGACCTGTGATGTAACCTATGCAGGATAATCACAGCCATTGTGTGCAGAACAGTCTTTCATTTCAAGTTCAAGCAATTTTTTATGATGTTTACCCTAACACTTTTAAGCAAACCGTTTAACCGCACTGTTGAGGAGTATATCATTCTCGGTAGCTGCAGTAAACTAATTTCCTAGTTTCTGGTTATGAATTACAATGAGTTTATATAAGTCTTCTACCTGTGTCTCTGTGTTTAAATAAAGGATATTCCTGTAAGTCATAGCTAAGACCTGTTCCTGTAAAAGAAATCATATGCACAAGCTATAAAAATCAACAAATACTGTGTTTATACATTACTCAGCAGGCTTACATTCTGCATTGATTGTAGGAACAGATATGCAATAGAACAATGCAAGTGTGTACAATTTAAGTAGATTATTTAGAATAACTCAGTCATTTGGTTGGAAAAGACCTTTGAGATCATCAGCTCTAACTGTACCTGTCAATTACTAAAATCATATGCCTACACCCTTCATACTACCTGTCTTTTAAAAGCCCCCAGGGATGGTGACTTCACCACCTCCCTGGGCAGCCTCTGCCAGTGCTTGGTAATCCTTTCAGGGAAGAAATTTTTCCTAATGCCCAGTCTAAACTTCCCCTGATGCATCTTAAGGACAGTCCCTCTTGTCTGTCTCCTGTCACATGGGAAAAAATGAGACCAACACCCACCACTCTGGAACCTCCTTTCAGGGCTCATAGAGAGCAATAAAGTCTCTCCTCAGCCTCCTCCAGGCTAAACAAGCCCAGTTCCTTCAGCCACTCATTGTAAGAATTGTTCTCCACCAGCTCTGTTCCCTTCTCTGGACTCGCTCCAGAGCCTCGATGTATTTCTTGTGGTGAGGGGCCCAAAACTGAACACAGGCTTCAAGGTGCGGTCTCACCAGTGTGGAGTACAGGGGCAGGATCTTCCCTACTCCTGTTGGCCACGCTGTTTCTGATACAAGCCAAAAAGCTACTGACCTTCTTGGCCACCTGGGCCATTGCTGACTCATGTTCAGCTGCTCTCAACAAACACCCACAGGTCTTTCTCCATGGGGCAGCTTTCCAGCCACTCTGCCTGTAGGGCTCCATGGTGATTTTTGTGTCACAAGTGCAGGACTCTGCACTTCGCCTTGTTATACCTCAACCCATTGGTTTCAGGCCATGGATACAGACTGTCCAGGTCCCTCTGTAGAGCCTCCGTACTCTCCAACACATTGACTCTTCCTCTCAGTTTAGTGTTGTCCACAAACTTGATGAGGGTGGTTTTAATCCCCTCTTCCAGGTTGTTGATAAATATATTGAATGGGGCTGGACCCAGCACTGACACCTGGGGACACCACTAGTGACCAGCCTCCAGCTGGAGTTAACTCCGTTCACCACCACTCTTTGAGACCAGCCATCCAGCCAGTTTTTCACCCAGCAGAGGGTGTGCCTGCTGTGGTAGCAGGTTTCTCAAGTAGGGTGCTGTGCGATATTGTGTCGAAGACTTTACTGAAATCCAGGTACAGGTCCACTACATGCACAGCCTTTCCCTTATCCATTAAGGGGGTCAGCTTGCCATAGAAGGCAATCAGGTTAGTTTGGCAGGACCTGCCTTTCATAAGCCTGTGCTGAGTGGGTCTGATCATTCAGTTGTCCTGTTTGTGCTGTGAGGTGGCACCCAAGACAAACTGCTCCATGACCTTCACTGGCACTGAGGTCGGACTGACAGGTCTATAATTCCCTGGATCCTCTCTCCAGCCCTTCTTGTAAATGGGTATAGCATCTGCCAGCCTCCAGTCCAAGGGAACTTCCCCAGTCAGCCACAACTACATTTCTGGATGTGGCAGTAATACAGGTGACAAATAGCCATATAATTTTTTTAAAGCATATTTGTATAGTGGAGCTCATAAAATGAAAACAATGAAAATTATTTGATTTTTTCAATTTTAGAATTTCATGTACTCTTCCAGTTACCAGAAAGTAACAATCAGCTCTTCTGACCTGTGTTTTTCAACTAACATCTTTATAAGTGTTGTCATTGAAAAGTGAAAAAGTGAAAGGAAATTAAATACTGTGTCATGTTACAAATGTAAGTTTAGTAAATATGTAACTGAGCCTGATTTCATGGACACCCAATCTGCATAGAGCCAGTAGTTTTTTAAAACAGTTGATCACACAGTGCCAACAAATTCTGTGTACGCTTACTGACTCTACAAAACCCAGAATTTGCATGTAAGGCATATAAAATTTATTTGCAAAATTGGTACCTGTGTCTGAGGTCACATTTGCACATCTAAAGTATCCACTCTGTATTTGGAGATTCATGTTTCTTTATGTATATACTCCCATGAAACAAGTTCCATTGGGTGTTACACTGGGATAGTTTAAGCACCCTCTTCTACTTACAGGTGAGTTCGACATGTCCTCTGTCCTAGGATTTTTCAGTTAAGTAATGTCTCTAAATTAGAAAGAAGAAACAAAATGTTTAAATCCAATATACTGAAACTAATCACTAGCTATTTTTGTTATAGACTACAGTGACTTAATTATGGCACAGTGTATTAATCTAATTGCAAAATATTAAATAGGTGAAATGCCGTGGTTTGTCTGATGACCCAGACTCCTAAACTTATCTTCCTAATGTGCTAATCTAAATCCATAATTTTCACATAGCCCACTTATTAGTCTTTCTGTTATTATTCTATTTATTGCTTAAAATAGTATTTACTTGTGTCACAGAATCACAGAATCACTAGTTTGGAAAAGACCCACTGGATCATTGATTCCAACCATTCCTATCAACCACAAAACCACGCACCTCAGCACGTTGTCTACCCATCTTTGAAGTACCTCCAGGGAAGTTGACTCAACCACCTCCCTGGGCAGCCTCTGCCAGTGCCCAATGACCCTTCTGTGAAAAGTTTTTTCCTGATGTCACAGAATCACAGAATCACAAGTTTGGAAAAGACCCATCGGATCATGGAGTCCAACCATTCCCTTCTGCCACTAAACCATGCCCCTCAGCGCCTCATCCAATCGTCCCTTAAACACCACCAGGGAAGGTGACTCAACCACCTCCCTGGGCAGCCTCTGCCGGTACCCAATNCCAGCCCCTTCACCAGCTTCATTGCTCTTCTCTGGACATGCTCCAGAGCCTCAACATCCTTCTTATGGTGAGGGGCCCAGAACTGAACACAGGATTAAGGTGCGGTCTCACCAGTGCCGAGTACAGAGGGAGAATAACCTCCCTGGTCCTGCTGGTCACACAGTTTCTGATCCAAGCCAGGATGCCATTGGCCTTCTTGGCCACCTGGGCACACTGCTGGCTCATGTTCAGACGGCTGTCAACCAACACCCCCAGGTCCCTCTTCTCCTGGCAGCTTTCCAGCCAGATTTCTCTTAGTCTGTAGCACTACACAGTGTTGTTGTGCCCCAAGTGCAGGACCCGGCCTTTGGTCTTGTTAAACCTCATGCCATTGGTCTCAGCCCTGCAGTCCAGCCAGATGATAATGCCTCGTGTGTTGAGCACAGTAGACATGTCTGCCATGACTGCATCTGACTGCAGCCTGTCTCAAAGGCGAGGGCAGGAAGAGCTGGTTCCAGAGCTCCAGATTAGCAAGAGATTTCACTGTTGTGAAGCTCCCAATAACACTAGACCTTGGAAAATAATAGAATATAGACTCACAGAATCTCTAGGTTGGAAAAGACCTCTTGGATCATGAAGTGCAACCATTCCTGTCTGCCGCTATACCATGTCCCTGAGCACCTCGTCTACACGTCTCTTAATTACCTTCAGGGATGGTGTCAAAGCAATTTTTTTAAGCTAGTTGTTTTTCTGTTGTTGTCTTTGAAATTGGTTACACAGTAAGAAACTACTAGGAATAAGAACCTAAGTAGTCCATAGCTTTAAAGTGTGGTGTAACTCATTCCTGAGAAACCTAACTGCAATCACACAGTGATTACTCTCTCCAATTTTAACTAATTGTGGATCAAATACTAGTAAGTATTAAACAAGAAATTGCTGGCTGTCAATCCACTATTGTGTTTGAGTGTAAGTCGGAGATATGTGAGCATCTACCAATAATAGTGAAATCACTGCTGCAGAAAGGGACAAGTCTTTGTGGCCAGCTCTCTGTAGAACAACTCTCCATGAGACACCTCTACATGCCTGACTCTCCAATGGGTCAACTTTGCATGGGAGCCCCAAGCACCAGGCAAGAGCCTCTGGCAGTGTTCAAGGGCTTTGTGGAGCTTGACATGGGTTGGGTGCAGGGAGGACTGGTGGTGTCTGCTGGACAGCTTGCTGTCAGGCACTCAGGGGTCCCCACATAAGGTTGTCTCCATGGAGACTCAGTCATGTAGAGAAGTCCAGAAGAGAGTTGGCCTCAGAAAGTTGTTTTAGATGCTCATTCCTGAACCTGTTTTACCTTAAAAGGGCTAGAAATCTGATGTATATGCTTCACCATGATGGTAATCTGGATGATTAGGAAGATGGGAGGTTCACATATTGAGAACAATTATTTTAGCAGTAGTTAACAGTTTTAACTAATTTTAGTTAGACTTGACATTTAAATGATAAGTTATATTTAAGATTTTTTAAGATTTTCTAAGATGTCCTGCTATATAGATAGTTCATTTGCTGCGTTTGCAGCTCCCATGAATATCTTTGCAACCTTCACTGATGTAGTGCAATTTGTAAGGGTATCCATTTCCTCATAATCAGCAATTACACATTGATTTTTCTATTTGTATATATGTGGAAGATCACAGGGTGTGACTGTTCAGAGAAGTACATCAATCACAGAGTATATAATGAGAATACACAAAGCCTGGATCTGTTCTGAATATTTTACCATATAAACAGCAGTATATGGCTAGAGTTTGTAACATGAGCAGGGTCTAGCACAGTAAATACAAAATTAGGGAAGGCTGCATGCTCATATCCTTCTGTTCTAACTAATGAGGAGTTGCAGAATACATGATTAGAAGGAGTTTGTGAAACCAGTAGCTTCATATACACAATGAATAAGCACATCCAGTCTCTGCACCAGGAGAGAACAGAAGCGACATGGTGGAATGTTCCACTGTCAATAACAATAAGCAAGAAAGCAGTACAGTAGTAACAGTAGTACTTCACAAAGATGAGGAAGCAGATGATCTCTATATAATTATTTTATTTTTTTTTTACTAAGAGGCTTTGCTTTCTGAGAAAAGCAGCTTGCAACAGAGAGTGCTGTGAGCTAAAGGCTTTTGTCATTAGCAGAGGGTCAGTAAAGCCTGCAGTGGACGTTCACTGACTCTCTGGTATGGAAGGGACCAGAGGTTTTCTCGAGGGCTTGTGAGACAAGATCCAGCCTGTTTTCATCAGAGCAGCAGTAAATGAGAAACTATTGTCTCCCTAGGGAACAAAGGGTTCTGGCTTCTGGTTAAATTAATGCAAGAAGATGGTCAGCAATTCCAGGAGGAATAAAGTCAGATTGGCACGTTTCAGGCAAGGTGAAAGTTATCTTTCTAATGGAATTAGAACTGGTGGTGGGAATGAATCTTCACTCTTGCATATCTATGTAGTATTTTAAACCTACTGCACCTTCATTCAAAATGTTTTTCCCCATAGGAAGAAATCTCTCCTCAGGAGCAGATTAGGTCTTGTTATACTTACCCAGAGTAAAAAAGTGTGTCTCCACACTGACAAAGGGTGCTACTTAGTGTCTGTGCTCCTGAGTTTCTGCATGTATGCAGGGGAATTGTGGACTGACAGAACACTGTTACAACCTACCCTTGGCTGTCTTGCCTTCAAATGTCTGGTAATTCCATGCCTCAAGTTAAAGCAGATGCTAACTGAAGGAGTTATGGGTTTGTGTATATGAGAGATTTACAACAGTGCAAATGATGTTCCAGTCCACAGCCTGAGTACAACTCACATTTCTGTAATTCAGATTTCCTCTGGAGAATTTATTCTTGTGGGAATGAGAGGTAATTTGCATTGACATGGATTTGTTTAGTTGCACCTGTGTCAAACTTTCTAGCAATTCCACATTTGCCTTCGTGCTCTGCTTTCTCACCCTTCCAATCACTTTACTGTCCTAACCAGCCAATCCACCTATCAGTAGCACATCTGTTTCCCAGGGAACAGAGTACCTGGACAACATGAATGCCTGACACAACCTCTTTGAATAGCAGGGTTTGGCCATATTCTGCCTTTTCTATCCCATAGTGTTGATATCAGCATAGCTAGAAAATGCACTGTTCTAGTTAGACCTCTACCATGCCTCTTACCATAAGCTAAGACCATGGATTGTATAACACCCTAGGAAGAAATCAAAGAAAATTCTACTTATCCAGTAGAGAAAATATGGCATATTTGAGAGTAGCACCATCTGTTTGGAGAAGCAAGGTCTCAGATAAATTTCTAGGCAGTGCTACTGTGAAAGTGGAGTGCCAGCAAGAAAGTTAAAAACAACCAAGCAATCCTATAAGCAACTATTTCTTAAAAATCTTTGCTGTACATTTCTGTGTGTCTATGCCTCATGCATCTTCCTACATCATCATCATCATCTCTTCTTCTCTAAGCACTGCCTGAGGAGGAGAAAGTATAGTATGTATCTGATTCTGAATCACCTGTGGATTATTTGATTGAAAACCACATGCAGACTTGAGGCATTTCTCCTGGCGGGAGGGAGAGAAACAGTCTTTTGAGATTCTTTTCACCTTTGCTTAATTAATGACATTTACATTGACAAAACAGGACCTCACAGCCAAGAAAATCAGACACAAACATCTGATGAGCATAGTGAGCAGGTGCCACCCAAAGCTGGGGAAACAGAAAGGGGGTTTTGGGAGATACTTGGCAGAGGGATGTTGGCACTAAATCATAGTGAAAATTAAAGCTTTCTTTTCTTAATGTATTATTATTATTGTTATTATGATTATTGTTGTTACTGTTATTGTTGTTATTGTTATTATTATTATATCACAGATTTTGTTATTAGAATGGCATGGAATTTCTACAAACAGAGTCAATGTGGCACCACTTATAAGTAGGATAATACAAAGTTTGTAATAAAACTGATTTTATGGACAGTGCTTTATGTTGTTGTGCTACCCTCCTCTGTGCTGGGGCCATCACCAACAGCAGGCTGGCCAGGTGTCTGGGACCTTCAAGGCTAGCAAGGAGGGGAGTAGCCAGCCTGGTGCCCAGGGACCTTGAGGACAGGGAAGGACAAATCTCTTTGGTTTGTCTTCTTGGTGCACAGGACCATCAGGGCCTGATAATGAGAGGGATGTGATGATTATGTGATACCCTTGGTCTGAGAGCATGGGTGCTTGCCTCATAAAATGACATTAGTTATGCTAACCACATAGCCAGGTCACAGAAGGGAAATGCAGTCACTAGTGCTTATGGTCTATGTGGTCAGTTTCTAGCTTTTTCCGTACTGGAATCTTGCTTAGAACCAGAGAATCATGCAATGGTTTGGGTTAGAAGGGACCTTAAAACCCATCCAGTTCCACACCCCTGCCATTCTTCATAAGATCTCATCTAAATCTCCCGCTTTTCAGCTCAGAACTGTTTGCCCTCATCCTGCCCCTACACTCACTGGAAAAGAGCTCCTCCCCAGCTTTCTTGTAGCCTCTTTCAGTACTGGAACTACTCTAAGTCTCTGCTTTAGGCATAGTACCCTGTTAGGCACACTAACTCTACAGAAAACCTTCATAGAGAATAAATGCCATAAATACCCATCACAGTGCAACTGAAGCCATATGAAACAGCACACTCATTTTTAAAAGCAGGTGCGCAGACATTCCCCTGGCAGGTTGAAGGAGAACTGCCACATAAACCATCTTTTCAGCTCTGCAAAATTTTCTCCTGTGCTTTCCAGATGCCATGCGGGACTGAGCATATGTTTGTGATTAAAGGCAGATTTTGCTTGCTGCTTCCAGATTCCTGATTACACTTACTGTTTGTTTACCCATCAGCTTCCCAAGAGTGTACCCCTCTGTCATCCTGCATCACCTTTTGTGACAGTTAATTATTTTCGGATCTGATAGGAGTCTTCATCAGCCATACTGCTAAAGGACAGGCAAAGTCTCCTGGAATAGTGGCAGGATGCCAATACCATTATCTTACAAAGCAGAACTTTCTCTAAGAAGAGAGTCTTTTTCCATTGTGGTGAGAATAACTAAACATTTCACATTACAGGTTTTTTACTTACAGTAATGCCAACAGGCCTTATGAGAGTGATCAGACTTCAGAATACATCAAAGAGATGCACCTTAAGGTAGATGAGCTCCTGCGTAAACTCTGTAAGGAACTCTAGTATATGTGAACTTTATGTAAGTACACTTTAGTGTCTATGAGTATTTGGATAGATTATAAACAGAGGCAGGTTCTGTTAATTGCATGAATGTGACTGAAGATCTATTTATTTGTTATTGTCAACAAACAGAAGTTGTTAAAAGCCTTGCAACCTCTCTAGTGGCTGCACACAACTCTGCCACAACAGTCACAGAAGTAGACTTATACATTTCAAATTTCTTAGTACCTATGGGGTACCAAGCAGTGATCAGGGGCTGAACACCAACAGTTTTGAATAAATAACTCTGGCTTTTTATCTGACATTGGCTAAAATTTATGCAGATCTTCAGGTAGATGCCTTTAATAATGTTCGTAGAATTTGACATGTAGTTGCAGGATAAATAGTCTGCTGGCTAGATTGAGCTAGATATTCCCACACATTTAGTAGAAGCAGTCATCATGAGATATCCAATAGTGACATTTATGTGTTCTTCAGTGGAAAAACCCTGCATATGGAAGCAATGACTCTTTGCAGCTGTTTGCTTGGACTGGGGCAGCCAGGATTAAATACTGACATCAATACTCGCATTGTCAAATACTCTTCCAAGGGTAGTAAGACCATCGGTTGAAGAAGCAATGGGGCGAAGAGAATGAAAAAACATGAAGCATTTACTGAATAGAAATGTGATAAAAGTTTAGCTTCAGTTAATACTGTAATTGATAGTAAAGACATAGCTGATAGCTATCTATAATCTTTCTCCAACCATCATATTGCAAAACAGACAATTAGAACAGTTTCCCTCAGCCTATAATGTGACTGGGTTACCTGGTAAAGTGCTGAATATGTAGGCAGAATTCACACAATTGACAATTCACACAGTCATTAAATAACAATGCAATGCTTCAGGTTTACACACAATCCATTCAGTAAAACTCTTTCACTGTGCAAAGGAACTGATTAAAATAATGCACAAAGTATCAGCCTCCACTGTTTCTCCAGCTTCTCAGAAATAGAAAAAACATTTACAGAAACCAGCCCTTAGTTGTATTCTTGGGTCACAGGTAACTGCACATAACTCCTACTGCAACAGGAGAAGTAATCACTGTTGAATCACTATAGTGCAAAACTTAGAATAATTTGATTCCTCAGATTTAGAATTTAGTGTGTAACTTAATGATTAAAAGGATCTTCTTTGATATCTTATATAGTATTTCTCAGATTTCAGTATACAGGAAACTGCAATATAAGAATTTTAAACATGAACTAATACAAAGTGGTATGAACACAATCACTTTTAAAAGCTACTTGCACTTTTCAAGTCTTATTTTTCAAACACAGTATTGTTTCATTGATGCAACCAGTACTTTATTTACACATATGCAAAGCAGGACAGAATATACTATGCAGGTATACCCAGGTCTGTCAATTTTGAATGTCACCACGTTTTGCATACATGTCACTCAGTGTCAAAGATAAAGGATAAAATTCATTGTAACATATAAAAGGAACTCCTGTGGGGTAATGCCAAATCAGCTATGAGGAAACAGCTTATCACAATCGTATACTTAGTTAAACTGTGTGGTTAAACTGTAAATTCTTCCATTGAAATAAGTTTCTAGACTGTCTCAGCATTTTGAAGTTGCCGTTTTCTAGACCTATTCTAAGCAATCTTTTAAAAAATCTCTTTCTAGAACTGTGTGTTTCACACTACTCACAGAAACAAAAGGGGAAAGTGACTGTCTAAGTGATACAGGCAGGATGTGTCATTCCTTAGCACCTATTTAGGTAATGAACAAAGTCTGCTAACAATGTTCCAATACTGACCCATTCAATTTAGGAGTCATTTCAGTGAAACACCAGACTAAGCAAATTGGTCGGTACTGAACCATTTCTTAAGCTTCTGGGAACACTTCCCTGTCTTTACACTTTGTAACCATGGATGGATACTGAATCATCCTGGGTTTGACTGCTGAAGATTCTCTTTGTGAAAGAAATGTTTGTATTCACACAGAAAATACAATATGTTTCAGAACAAAAGGTTTTGGTCAGTCCCAAACTTGTTCTCCTTGAGTTTTCTGTCTCAGAGAATTCGGAAAAGTCAGGTTTTCATTCTGACTTAGAGCGAAGAAAAATGTCAAAGCCTCTGTATACTTCAGGAAACATTTCCAGCTTTTGCAGATTTCCACTCAACAGAGATAAAAATGGTATTATAGCCCCACCCTTACAGAAGTGGTTTTCAGAATTGTGTGTTCAAATGGGATCTGATCCTCTACATGCTTTTCTATCTGCTGTAGTGAAAATCACACCTAATTTGGTTCATAGTAACAAAGAATGTGTTACACAATTGATCATGTCATCTGAATATATAATTATATTGTTATTTGGGGTTTTTTTTTAAATGAAAACCAGTGTGTCACTTGTTCAAAGAATACAAACTGCTTAGTAATATGGCATGAATACTCCTTCACACCTGTCAGTTTGGCTGACATTTACATTGAAACAAAAAAAGAGGAGATAGTGAGAGCTCGGCTGAAACAACCCAAAATCCTCTCTGAAAAAAAAGTGTACAAATGCCCATCTGAGCTACTGTACCAGAGTCTTTGCTTCAAAATAAACCTGAATTCTTTGAGTACAAACACCTGTACATCTGCAGTCACTTGTTGGATAGAGGTATATCTGAACTACAAAAACCCAGGAAATAATGCACAAGAATATATTCAAATCCAGTGCTGTGGAACATGACACTGAAGTGCTTCTAAGAGCAGGTTAGGTTCCCTAAAATCATTTTGTGAGAAGGTTTGAATAATAACGGGTTTAGATTTATCAGAAAAGGAAAGAAACCCAAGTGTCCTGGTGTTTTGGAGACACTATTCTGAAGAGCATTCAGATCCCTTTGAATCTTACTATCCAGTTCACAAGAAAAAAAAATTAAGCATCCATTTGTAAGTTATTTCTTATAAAGTTACCAGGACTTCTAGCAGTTGTCTACAAAAAATAAAATATTCAATATTTTGGGATTTCACATTAGCTTACAGAAATATGGAAAGACTAAGCAACAAATAAATTTTGAGTACATGGGATGAGAAAGTACATAAAAAGGAGACAACTGAGGAGGAGAAATGGCAGACTGGATAAACTGTTTTAAGTCTGTGTGCTGCTATTAGCACATCCCCCCATTTTATATATCTTGGCTGATTAATGTACAAATAATTTTCTGAGTTCGACAGTTAAAACTTAATCCTGGTTTTATAAAATAAACAATATTTTATGTTTAACCCTTGTGAAAAATGGGAGTGATTTTTTGAATGAGTAAGTGTTACTGAAGGCATTTAACATTTGGTATAATGGACACCTGAAATGTATTTTCAGGCATGCTTGGTCAGGGAAAATTGCACTGTAGCAAAGGAAGAGGAACAGTCTGTGTAAGTTTCCTTTTTGGTCTTGGCTATACTAGTAGTAGGTTTCAATGTAACTGCCCCGTTGGTTGCAGAGTATTTGTATTTTTACTGGAGTGAAACTGCTGAGAAAACTAGCTCCCATGCAAAGTCACACAGAGAAACCTGAGCTAATTCTGAGCGATCTTCTTCTGCTTGTGTGGTGCAAACTCAAGTCTTGGTGTCTACTTATCTCTATCCTACTTCTATCACAGTATACGTAACCTTACATAGTCTAGAGAACCAGGAATAAATTGGGTAGGGTATGTGAAGCTTTCTTGTTCAGAAGGTGGGCTGGCTGATTTTAAAATATGGCAGAGAACTGTGAAAAAGTATTTGTTTTAAGATATTTTCTGCTGACCTGACATTTGTCTGATGGGACCTTATACCACACTGTCCATCTATAGTGTCACAGAAAGCTATCACTGAAGCTGCTGTATTAGTTCATTCATTTATTTGGGAATGCTCTTTAATCAGCTTTGTAATTCACAGTTAAAATACAAAGCCTCAGCGTTGTTATACATAGCCTTTACTCATCAATTATTATGCCATTGAACAAAAGTGCTATTTTTCATTGAAAACCTCAGTAATTTATTTTTTGGTTCTGCTTATGTTGTCTGAAAAGTTGAATCTGTTACCCAGTGAGCAATAAACCAATAACTACATAACCAAGTGAGATGTTATATTTAGGTTTGTGCAAATCCTGGGAGCTTGGAGACTGTCCTGAAATCAAACACACCTTAAGGGGTTTGTTGCCTTCATTCAGACATAAAAGTTACACAAAACCATGCATTATTCATCAAGCATGTAATCACATGTTTACTTGTAAGTATAATAAATGCCAAGTCATTCCTTGCACCTTCTGCACATGTTCCAAGGGGTTCTTCAGGGGTGCGTGATGGTTCTTACCCCCAAAATTACCTGCCAGGTTCATCTGCCAGTCAACTCCTCCCAATCTCCTTTCTAATTTTGGCTCAATATTTCTAAATCACTGACTCGGAACTTCTTAGTTTATTAAAGTTTCCAGTTCCCTATTCAAAAGCCACACTGATAAATTGCATTATTATTTCCAAAAGCCTCATACCCTTACAGCTGAAAAACTTTAACTAGAAGTATGTGTTTCTATCACACAAAAATTCCAAAAGATAATCATTAACGGGAACCCATCTTGTGTAAGTCTCATGTCTAATGATCTTAGGATGTTTCAAGATGTTTAAAATATTATGGACTTTTACCACCACTTATCTCTCAGAAGAATGCTACTGTCTCCTGATGAGAGAACTAATGTTCTCTTTATTCAGACCATGATTTTCTCTCCATCTTATGTTCAGATGTGGTGTTATTCACATACATATAAAGATAACTCTGAAGGTTTTACATTTTAAGGTCAAAGGCTGTAGCTCGCACACTTTGTTTATGCTTCACATTTACTGTAGTGCTGGATTATTGTCATTATTTATTGTTCTATTTGTCCAATAAGACCTTGTACTATAGACAAAGAAGAAATTTGTCCAAACACATCCTTCTTAAAATAACTGATTACTAATGAAACAAATAGTGATTTTCTTTCCAGTCTTTGTGTTTAATGGGTTTAATTTGGTCTAACTTGTTGGAAACGGGGAAAAATGTGTCCTCCCTTCGCTGTTCTTCATGATGTGGATAACATTTATTTTCCCAAGCATGTCTTTTAACATTGAGTTTTATTTCACAATATCAGGTTGAAATATTAGTTCCTTCATGGAAGAGCAAATCTCAACTCTCAGAGTGAACTATACCCAGCTTTTAACAAATGCAGAAGAAAACCTTATGCTTCCAGTCAAAAACAGAGAGAACCCACTTCTCTGGCTATTTTGAGAGATGAGGATGAAAGGGGAAAGGTTGACAACATAATAAAAAATGAGCAAGTGCTTTAGCATTTAAGGAGAATAAACATTTAATGTTAATTCTGTTTACAAGAGCAATTCCTTGTATTCTGAGCTAAGTACTTATAATTGTTCATGGGAAACCTTCTCTGGTTCCAAATTTTCCCAGCAGATTTTGCAAGTTCGAGCTAATTACTCCAATGTAATTTTCATATATGAAATCCTAGTAGGAGCAGGGGGGAGACTGTGATGTCATTTAATAACCAGCCACAAAAAACTTATACAGGCGAAGAAAAGCAAGCAGTTTGGAGCAGTACTCTTATTTCTGCCTTTTTTTCTGATTCTTGAATGCTTGCTTGCTTGCTTTAACAACCTTAATGCCTTCTTGCTTTGTTTTTCATATGTGATATGAAGAACTTAATAATAGACATTACTTTTTGGTTTTTTTAAATCTAATCACTGTTCACATATCTCATGCATAATCCTTCATTAACAAATCCAGAGCGTTAGGGTCCTTCATCATGTGCATTCGCGGAATCACAAAATGCCTGATGTAGAAAGGGACCTCTAGAGGTCATCTTGTCCAAGACTCCCACTCAAGCAGGACCAGACCAAGTTGCCCAGGGCCATGTCCAGATGGCTTTTGAATGTTTCTGAGGATGGAGACTTCACAAACTCCCTGAGCAACCTTGCCAGAGCTCAGTCACCCTCACAGTGAAAAAGTGTTTCAGTTTGTGCCCATGACCACTGGTCCTGTCACTGAGCACTGCTGAGAAGACCCTGGGCCCATCCATCCATGACTCCAGGTGTGGCCTCACCTGTGCTAGGCAGAGGGGAAAGATCTCCCACCTCAGCCTGCTGGCAGCACTCCTCCTGATGCAGAATGCTGTTGGCCTGCTTTGTTGCAAGGACAACTTCCTGGCTGATGTTCAAGTCCACCAGGATCCCTTGGTCCTTTACTGCAGAGTTGCTTTCCAACTGGGTGGCTCCCAGCATGTATAGGTGTCTGGGGTCACTCTTTGCAGGTGCAGGGCTCTGTGGTTGTTGAACCGTATGATTTCCCTGACAGCTTGTTTCTCCAGCTTATTGAGGTTCCTTCTGGATGGCTGCACAGCCATCTGGCATGTCAGCCACTCCTGCCAATATCACTCACTCCTCCCAGTTTAGTATCACCAGTAAACTGAGGGTGCACTGTGTGCCACCATCCAGATCATTTGCAAAGATGTTAACTCAATTCATGTGTCTTCCTTCATAGTTCAGTGCATCTCTAAATGTTGGGGCATTACAGCATGACTATCCTTCTCCAAATCTATGTGGAAGAGAGAATTAAACAAGTCCTCCATCTCTATCAAAGTTATGAGTTCTAACACGTTAAAGCCAAAAGGCTAGGAGTTCCACTAAGGAAGGCTGAGAGAGATGGGGTTGTTCAGCCTGGACAGTTTAATTCAGGAAGACCTTAGAGCAGCCTTCCAGTACTTAAAGGGACCTATAGGAAATCTGAGGAGAGGGCTCTTTATCAGGGAGTGTAGGGATAGGACAAGGGGTAATGGTTTTACACTAAGGAAGGATAGATTTAAACTGGATATAAGGAAGAAATGTTTTACACTGAGTGTGGTAAAACACTGGCACAGGTTGCCCAGGGAAGTAAATGACGCCTCATCCCTGTGCAAAACATTCAAAGTCACGTTGGATGGGGCTCCAAGAAACCTGATCTCATCAAAGATGTCCTTCCATCTGCAGCAGATTGGACTTGATGGCCTGTAAATGTACCTTCCAACCTAAAGCATTCTATGATTCTATGATCCTGTGTCTATTTACATATATGAACACTTAGAAGAGTCATCTCTCAGCATTAGAGCCTGTCACTTCCTCTTTAAAGTCAGATCTTCCTCACTAATACCAGACAAAGAAGAGAAGATAAAACTTTGTTGCAAGCAAACTGTGATTAGGGTTAAGTGTCGGATTAGGAGGGTTTGGGTAGGAATGAGAAGGGCACATCCTCAGTTGCATCAAGATCCTGGCTGATGCAAGCGTTGAGGGTTAACAAAGACACTAAGTGCTGAACAACCAGGCTGGTTACCACTGTGTCTTGATTTTGGTTAAATACAGTGCTCCATTGCTATTGGCGGTGTGCATCTCACTTCCATTATTGTTCTTGGGCAGCTCTGTCTTCTGTACATTGATCCTCTGGTAGTCCCATTGATGAAAAGAAATATGGAAGCCTGGATTCTGCTCAAGCGACATGTGTAGTGTCTGTTCTTTCCCTCCTGTGATGGCAATTTTGAGACATATGTAAAGTGCCTTGTGCACCTTTTTTTTTGGCAATATTAAGTGACTTCAGTAGAGTTCTGAGGGCTCTAGTGAAGTGTCATGTGACAGTCGATATCCTTCCCCCTACCCCCAAATAACCACTTCCTCTTGAAAAGTAATCCAGAATATTTGAGTCATTAAGGTTCTGCCTCAGAAAGTGATTTTCATCACGTTGCTGTTTTTGTGGTTTGCTTATCATATGAGTTTTCTACAGCAGCCTTTTTTTTCATTTTGTTTTGTTTCAGATTCATACCGTTGTTGTCTCCGGGGGAAAAGAAAGGATACCATTCTGAAGCAAAATGTGTTATTTTATGAATTATTGTACATTTTTGTTCTTTTTTTCCCTAGTATTGCTGTCTGACTCAATGGATTATGCCAGTGATAGAAATAGAATCACAGAATGGTAGAATCATAGAATGGTAGAATCATAGAATAGTTTGGCTTGGAAGGGACTTAAAGATCATCCAGTTCCTACTCCTCTGCCATGGGACACATCCCATTAGGTCAGGCTGCCCAAAACCCCATCCAACCTGGCCTTGAACACCTCCAGGGATGGGGCAGCCACAACTTCCCTGGACAACCTGTGCCAGTACCTCACCATCCTCATGGTGAAGGAATTCTTCCTAATGTCTAGTCTAAATCTGCCCCTCTTGAATTTATACCCATTCTTCAAGCCTTTGTGAACAGTCCCTCCCCAGCTTTCTTGTGGCCCCTTTCAGACACTGGAAGGTTGCTATAAGGTCTCCTTGGAGCCTTCTCTTCTCCAGACTGAACAAGCCCAACTGTCTCAGCCTGTCCTCATATGGGAGATGCTACAGCCCTCTGATCATCTTTGTAGCCTCCTCTGGACCCAGTCCAACAGCTTCATATCCTTCTTATGTTGAGGATTCCAGAACTGGACAAAACTGGCACTTTCTGTCCAATGGTTTGACAAGGGAAAAATGTTACCTATAGCAAAAGTCATTTTAAATAAGCGAAGAGACCTGTTGAAGAAATCAAGTATGGCAATTTCAGGTTCAATAGATTTAACTAGCACTACTTGTTCAATTTAGTTTTTATAATACTGTTGTTATAAATAATAATAATAATGGTAAGAGATACTGAAAATCACAGTAGTGATAGTAGTACAAAACTTCATTTCCTCAAGTGTTCTGTCTCCCTTTTCTTATGTTTTCAGAGTATTAACTGTCTTTTCATTTCAAAGGCCCATTACAATTAAACAAACAAATAGTGCAGTCTTTTACTTCTCTCTATATATAACTTCCTATCCATCTTTCCATTTAGATATGTAATTTCCTCTTCTAGCAAAGTGTTTCATGCTTTCTTACCTACCTCAACTACTTAACATCTGATCTTTATCTTATCTTTTACTTAGACCTTTTCTCACCTTCCAGTCAAAAAGTGTTAAAGTTGCTTCCTTTCCCTTTGTTATTTCAGAGTTTGTGTCAGCATAATGGTATGGCCATGTTTTCTGTGCAATATAACATTACAAGAGGATATTTCTGAAAGCATAAAAAGGCAGGGAGTTATAGTATTATTTTAAATGTGGTATCCTGCAGGTGTAAGTAGTGCAAGCAGAGACTTAGTTGTCATTGAGGTATATATCCCACAAGGAAGAGCTCAGCTTACACATTTGGGATGGGTATTGTGCAGCTAAGCCCAGAAACTTGCATCGCAGCCTAGAATGAAGGCTGTTACAGTGTTTAAATGGGAAAGTAATTTCCCAGATGTCTTGTTTTTTCAAGTCCATAGTTCTTGCTTAGGAATGGAGGTACCATTACCCTGTAACTTGTTTCATTACAGGTAAAGAAGTGTTTTCTGGCAGGTGGAAATCCGTATTCTACCTGACCAAGCATCTGCTCCTTTATATCTAAACTCAAAGAAAGAAGGAAAAAAGTGGAGGCAGAATTCATTATCTGAAGTGAAAATCTTTTAAAAGACTCTTCAAGGCAACAAACTCTGTGGTACACTGCATTAAACAGCAAATTTTTCACTTCATTATGAAATAAACAAGGTGTTAGAACTCTATTCAAGGGAAAGCCTCATCAGTAAATGAAGGTGCCTTCATTTCTCATCTTACTTTCTTCACACACAGTACTGTATCCCTTAACACAAGAAGGTAAGCTTGCAGTCATGTGTTCTTCAATGCTTCAGAATTTGCAGAATTGTGAAATGGAAGGACTGGATATTTCCTACCAGTTACTCTTTGAGGTCTGCTATTCACTCCACTGTTTATCTCACTGCTGTTTTCTTGCAGCTGAGGGCTGCTTGGATCACTGAAGTGATCGTTAAACTACTTAACCATAACATGATCCTGTTGCTGAGAAGCCATGGAAGCAGTTTCCAAAGCCATAGAAGCAGTTTCCAAAGATGTATGTCACACAGAACAGATTCCAGACAGGATCTGGAAGAGTTAAACAGAGCAACTCCTTTCTTTATGAGTAAGACTCATTTATGAACATTACACTCTATTTACATCTTCATTTATGCTTTTACTTACAACCCTGAAATGTAGAAATAGTTCAAAGATGCTGTGAAAGCACACACAAAGAGCTGATACAGCTGCTGCACAATGGAAGCATATTAGAATCTCTATGCATGGCATTCAAAGAGAGAGAAAAAAAACGGTTGCACAGAATTTAATTACATTGGGTCAAATTAATGTCTGCAGTAAATTCCTAAAATTAATAGAGCAATTTTTTTGATCCAAAGGAACATCATTTTCACATTTTAGAAAACACAAAATTAGTGATTTATACAATATGAAACCGGAGATTTTATATCAATATAAGTTCAGAAATACATTTTAATCTTTCCCATGATTTACTTTATTAATGAAACAAAATATATGACAAAAAAAAGGAAAATAATTATTGTGTAGTCATTTTTCTTTAAGTTTGTTTAATTGTTTCCCTTCTTCTCATTTTCAGGTCAGTAACGTGCACCTGGTTGCTTTTATTTATTTATTTGTTTGTTTGAATTATCCATTGATCTGAGATTTCTTATTGCATCTAATGACTTAGAACTTAAAGTCTGGTAAACTATATCTCAGTTTGATTAGCACTTCTGAAACTGAGAAAATAAAAGGAAGAACAAAGAAAATATCTTCCTGTCCCTTGTGCTGAAATGAAGTAATTCTTTACCCTTTTTCTTTGTAATGAATAACCTGGAAGTTCTATCCTTTTTGCATTTAGTTATTCCAGGGATGTGAGTAGCATCATGTCACTAAACACGATGCCACCTTTTTTCTCAGATACTTCAGTGGTGGTATCTCTCTCTTTGTAAAAGGAAGTTTTACTCCTTTTATTCCAATCCCAGTGAGCTGAGCAACCAACTGAGATTCCAACAGATGACTTCAGCTCCTCACTAGCTACTCTCAGCTCATTTGGAGCTTCAATTCAGATTTGACATGTGGGAAAAAAAAGCCGTAGTAACTTGAACCTTCAAGCTTTTATAATGCATGGTATCAGTAATCATAACATCTCCTGAGTAGTAGTTCACATGGCTGTCCACAGTTTAAAGTACTAAAGTAAGTAGCTATGTGCCCAGGCTACATGAGAAAAGTACAGTAGCAAGTTCTTTTAGTCTCCTTCTTACAGACATAGTATTTTGCATCAGTATTGTGTTCAGATACAACAGGCTGGTATACATAAAGAGGCTAGCAGGACAGGTTGTTATTTAGAAATGCACAGAAAAAATAGGTCCCAGTTCTCATTGATATTACTTATCTGTTTCTTTTTTAGGTCTTCAAAAAGCTACTTACAATGAGTACAAGAAAAAAAGTAAGTGGAGAAAATTGTGTGCTTTCTTATCTAAGCCTACCAGTCAAGGTAATAAATTAACCTTGTCTCACCATTAGATGTATAGCTCAATAATACCCAGTGTTTAATTGCTGTGTAAAGTATCGAGGTAGATCTGGGAGAAATGGATGTTCATAACTAAGAATATTGACTGGAAGAGGACAATTTTGGGACTGTCGGGTCCTTAGGTGTACTGTTCTATTTAAAGAGATTCCCATAACAAAAGGACTAAGAAGACACTTTTTTGTATGGACTGCCAGAGCTTTCATGCTGTATTTTGTTTGGTTTCCACAGTTCTAAGAGCATTTGCAGTGTGTTGCACCTACCCGTGTACTTCTTCCATGTGTTCCTTCTCTAAGCTGTCTTTTGTGCAGAAACCAATGTAAAAGGAGTATAATACTGCACTACGACTTAGAGTCAAATGAAGTCATGGGGTCAATAAAAAGGCATTAACTCTCTAGATGGGACAGAGACCTGACTGCAATATTGCTTATCTCCTTTGTGGCCTTCATTCAGCTATTGCATCTGTTAGGATGCTTTGAACTCCTCAAGGCTCTGTATCTTCTTTCGTGTCTTGATACCGCTCCTTGAATACTGTGTGCAGTTCTGGGCCCCTCACCACAAGAAGGATCTTGACGCTCTGGAGAGTGTCCAGAGAAGAGCAACGAAACTGGTAAAGGGGCTCGAGAACAGGCCTTATGAGGAGCGGCTGAGAGAGCTGGGGCTGTTTAGCCTGGAGAAGAGGAGGCTGAGAGGAGACCTCATTGCTCTCTACAAATACCTGAAGGGAGGTTGTAGAGAGGAGGGAGCTGGCCTCTTCTCCCAGGTGTCAGGGGACAGGACAAGGGGGAATGGCCTCAAGCTCCGCCAGGGGAGGTTTAGGTTAGAGATTAGGAGGAAGTTTTTTACGGAAAGGGTCATTAGGCACTGGAATATGCTGCCCAGGGAGGTGGTTGATTCGCCTTCCCTGGAGGTGTTTAAGTTACGGATGGACGAGGTCCTGAGGGACATGGTTTAGTGTTTTGTGGGAGTGGTTGGACTCGATGATCAGGTGGGTGTCTTCCAACCCGGTGATTCTGTGATTCTGTGATTCTGTGATTATTTGGGCTGAATTTCTTTGTGTGGGGCTGCCCCTCTTGCTGCCCTTGTGCAATGTCTCACACAATGCAGGTCAACCATGTTCTGTCACAAGGCAAGATTGAAAGTGCCACTTTCTCCATCATTTGAAGGTGATTCACCCTTGAAGAGAATTGTTTGCTTTGCAAACACCCTTCATTGTTTGACATGGGCATGACAAGCTCATGTTTATGGCACCTGTTTTTGTGGCAGTTTATCAGCTGTTTCCACAGCAGGGATCACCCACTGGACCTTTTACAGCAGTGCTTCTGGAGTCAGCTGGAAGTTGCAGCTCCCATTGATCCCTGTATTTCTGTTGTTTGGGTTCTCTCTTCCACACAACACATGAAATGTGTTTGAGTTCCATTTAGTTGGAATGTAATGGACATTCATGTGGCTGTATATTCTTTAGTTTCCACCAGCTGTGCACCAAGCCTTAATTTTTTGTTCAATGAAGAAATAAAAGGAAGAGACAGAGAGTAGAGGCAAGACCCTGATCCTAATTTACCATGCCATAGGTTTGCAAGGACTGGCAGTGGGTAACATCTCGGCATTTAAATTCTCTGCCTGAGGGAAGCTCTGCTAAAACAAGTCACAGATTTATCAAATTGTGCTTTTTTTCTTTCAAAGACAAGTAACTCAAATCATCTGCTGTAATCTGCCAGGAAAAAAATTCCACAGACTGATCAGATGGTAGCTGACCTTTTGCTTTTTTTCTTCACGGTTGAGATTGTTATTTAACAGTTGTTGAGCTGAAGTGCTCTTTTTTTTAGGCACTCTTTGTTTTCCTTGATATTTGAGCTATGATTTTCTCCAGGCTGTGGTTTGAACTGTTTGTTTATTAACCTCAGGTAATATCTGGCTCCAGTAGTGGTTTCTCTGAGGTGAAACTTGTCCTCTAGGGCCTGGAAACATTCCTGCAGCTATCAAACAGCCAACAGCTAAAAGTGAACTCTTGCAGTTAACACAGAGCTATGCTTCTTAAGAAGCCCACAGTGTTGAGAGATGGACATTATTCTCCACTCCTTAAAGCTTTTCAATGTAATAGCTCTGTCTTCCTTTAGCTTTCTTCCTTTTATATTTCTTCCTTATAGAGTAATCATGAAAATATTAAGAAAAAAAGTCAGTGAAATAATGAATTAGTAGATGCAAGTGATTGCTAATCCTTTTTCTTCTCTTCAACAGAATGGTTATTTTCAAGAGATTCAGTAGGACTAGCTGATCACTGTCATCAGTCTTTTCAGAGAAATGGTCATCTTGCAAAATATTTGTTCTTTCCCATGTCAAATCTATTGACCTTTTTTTTTACACAACTCTTTTAGTAAATATGGATAGAGTTTTCTTGTGAAGATGAAAAGGAGATGAATTATCAAAACCAACACAACACTTTATGTAAGTAAAATGTCAGTGCCTTTTTTTGCACTATAGCTCTTATGTTGCTGCTGCTTACTTGGAAGGTACCCAGAGGCGCCCATTAGAGGAGCCTGCTGTTATAACTTGTAGTGATTTGAAACTTTAAGTTAGAAGAGCTCATCCCACCCACGCTTTTCAACGTCGCCTTCTCAGAACTGAATGAAAAAAATGCAAGTATCTGTTGTAGTATTAAAGACCTGCTGCCTGTTCTTGTAGTATCAGAAATTAAATGTCATTACTTCTAATGAAAATAGTTTGTGTCAGGTTCTAAACCTACTTCTGTGTTAAATTAGAATGGTGAGTTCACAGCTAAGCATTGCACAACCACTTGCTCACTGCAAACGACAGCAGGATGGGGGAGAGAACAGAAAGAACAAAAGTGAGAAAACTCCTGAGCTCAAATAGTTTACTAAGTGAAAGAAAGGAGATGAAGAAAACCCTAGCAAAACAGGTGGTGCAAAAGCATTCACTCACCACCTCCCACAAGTAGACTGATGCCCAGATAGCATCAAGCAATGGCTTCCTACCCCAAAACTCCATTATCTCCTTTATAATTTCTTGATATGGTGGGGATTTTCCCTTTAGGGTCAGCTGCCCTGTCTGTGTACCCTTCCAGCTCACTTGCTGTGGGAGTTGATAGGCAAACAGAGAAAGCCTGGACTCTGTGCAATCAAAATGTCAGTGCTAGTTTAGCCACATATCCCAAACACAGTTCCTTAGGGGTGGCTGTGAAGATAATGATGGCAGAATCATGATGTGGTTTGGGTTGGAAGGGACCTTAAAGATCTTCCAGCCCCCCTGCCATCGGCAGGGACACCTCTCACTAGATCAGGCTGTTCAAAGCCCCATCCAGTCTGGCTTTAAACACCTCCAGGGATGGGGCATCCATGACTTCTCTGGGCAGTCTGTGCTAGTGCCTCACTAAACTCACAGGAAATTATTTCTTCCTAATAGTTCACCTCAATCTCTCCACTTTCAGCTTAAAACCATTATCCCTCATCCTACCCTTCACTGCCTGATAAAGAGCCCTTCACTAGCTTTCCTGTAGCCCCTTTCAGTATGGGAAGGCTGCAGATAAGGTCTGGCCAGAGCCTTCTGTTCTCCAGGCTGAGAGGTGCTCCAGCCCCCAGATCATCTTCGTGGCCTCCTCTGGACTCCTCTTGAGCCAGAACCAATTCAATCATAATAAATGAAAAAGCACTTATGATGAGAGAAGGGGAAAGCCTATGTAGAGTTATACAATGCCTTTTTTTAGTGACATGCAATTTAAAAATAGCTCTTTTTTCAAAACCCAAAACATTTCAGTCAAGCAAGTACCAGTTTGTGTTGGGCGACTGCCAGCAATATTTCTTTGTGGAAGAAAGATATTTTTTATCTCAGCAAATCCATACTTCTTCAAATATGAAGTAATTTTCTTAATATTACTTGAGTGGAATTAAATTGCAAAGGAAGTCCATTAATTTTGCCAGAGGCTGCTTGCAAAATTACTTGTATTAGGTAGATTCAAGGTGTGCAAGTAGCAATATATTCTTTTAAAGAGAACTGTTTTAAACAAAAATGCATCCCAAACACTATAGAAATAGCATAGACAGAAAAAGTTTAGGTTAAAGTCTAATTTATTTGATGTAATATTAAATCATAGCTTTATGATGCAATCAAATTTAGATTTTGTGCAATGTCAGCATGTGGCTGAAGTCAGAGTTGGAGGAAGTTATAACAGCATCCTCATTGCTGACCTATGTTCAATTCATAATAGCCATCTGATTCTGCTATATTAAGTGTTATATGCACACTTGAGTTTATTCCAAATAGTAATTTCAGGAAGTGATGGTGAAGATCAGTGGGAAGTAAGTACAGAACTCAAGCTTCTTGAACAGCTTGTACCACCTTCTCCCTGGGAGCTGAGTACCAGGGTGCTTTGAAAGAAAAGCATCAGTCTTCAGTGGATGCATGAATAACAGAGGAGCACTTGCATCCAAATTCCATTTAGTTTAAATATTCCCTATAGCAGTAATGGTAATATGCTGCCCTTTCCTTCCTGGGGGTTACTGCCATTACAGATGACCTTTCAGTCCATCTTCCAGATAAACTGGCTTCAGAAGATCTTCCTACTTCTTCCCCATGACTTCCCTGTAAAACTATCATTGCATTTAATGGTAGAATCATAGAATCACTAGGCTGGGAAAGACCTTTGCGATCATCAAGTCCAGCCATACCTGTCCACTACTAAATCATATCTCTAAGCACTTCATCTACCCATCTTTTAAACACCTCCAGAGATGGTGACTCAACCACCTCCCGGGGCAACCTGTTCCATTGTCTGACAAACCTTTTGGTGATTAAATTTTTCCTAATGTTTGGTCTGAACATCCCCTGGAATACCCTGAGGCCATTCCCTCTCATCCTATCATCTGTCTATTGAATGAAAACACCCACTTCTCCATGACCTCCTTTCAGGTATTTGTGGAGAACAGTGAGGTAAACAACCCCAATTCCCTCAGTCTCTCCTCATAAGACTTGTTCTCCAGCTCCTTCATCACCTTCATTGTCCTTCTTTGGATGCACTCCAGGACATCAATGTGTTTGTTGTAGTGAACACAGGATTCCTGAACACAGGATTCAAGGTGCAATCTCACCAATGCTGCAGCCTGGGCCATACAATGACAGTACTATTTCTGTGTTTGACCTGATGCTTGATGAAGTCAAGGGAAGTCAAGGGAAGTCATTAACTCACCCTGATGCCTTTCCCAGTCACATATATTTAGCATGGATGGTCTCTACTACTGTCACAGGTCTTTGCAGATCAGTCTGGATTAGAGCAGGTTAATGATTAGTTCAGACTCTGTAGTCCCCTAACTTTACAGCAGAACTACAGTGACCTATAGAAAGCACCTATTAATTCACTTTCTCCAGCTGCAGGGAACTCTTTTTCCATGTGCATTTTATCTCATCCTAGTTCCACCTTAGCTCCAGTGGAGTCAGAGAGGCTATACAGTGGAGCACAAGCTGTTTGCTGAGATGAAGTCTTTGGCTCATCATTTCAAAGAGATTCAGACCTTTACATGGAGATGTTGATTTCTTCAGTCTTCCGTATCTCAAAGATCAGAATTAATTTTTCTTCTCCAAGGTGTATTAATTCCTCTCCTTCCTTTATGGCCTCTGATAGGATTTGAACATATTCTTGTTAAAAGAACTTGTACAGCCAGCGTTTCATTTTATTTGTGTGTTTCTGTTGAAAATTCTACAACCATAGACTGCCTTCAAGGTAAATGTTATGTCTTGGGTTTTGCCTGAAAAAGAATGCCTTTTGAATGTTGCTCCATCTGCGGTCCTCTATTATACTTCTTGCCTGAAGAGGAAAGAACACTAGCATTATAAGAATCAAAAAGATAATAAAGACATTAAGTCTTGGTATTCCAAATTCTGATATTTTGTTTGTGTGTGATGCAAATATGTAGAAAGGGCTTTTTGGGTAGATAATAGTTTTAAATGTGCCTCTTGTAGATAAAGATTTATAGGATTCCTCATTGAGGGTCTCCTATTAAAATGTTATCTTTCTGCTGAAAATTATTAAGTTGAAACTAAATAGTCTTTTCATGTCATAAACCCAAACTTGTACTGCGGAGAAAGAAATAATCCACAATTAATAATAAAAAATGTGGGGCATCTTATATATGCCACACAAATAACTGACGATATCATTCTCTGGTACACAATGACAAGAAATCCAGATCCAAGGTCATCTCTAGTGTCTAATTATTCTGCACTCAGCTCTTGTTTTTATCTTCTCAGCTAAGTGAGTTCCTGCATGGCAGCCAGAGGAAGTGGTGAACCACCCCCACGGAAGGCTTTATACTTGGTTTTAAGAATACTTTCATACACACTTGCTGTGGTTGCTTCAGCAGCTACTGATGATATTTTACCTCCTATTCAAATGGAAAAAAAATCTTTGAAGTGGCAAAAGTTTAGTAGTCTTGCAAGTATCCAAATTATGTATTAGCTTTAACAGAATTTCCATTAAAAAGGAAGTAATATAGGCAATTATTTGATGTACTCCATATTACTGATGTGATATTACTATACAAAACCAAGTAAAAAGATCCTCAGTGTTTCCTGTTGAAGTGAATTTTGAGGTGAAAGGTTTTATGTTACTGCACTGTGGAAGTGTGCATTGTATTATGTCCTGGCCTTTCCTGATGTAAGGTCTCCAAGGGTTTTCATCAGTGAGCATTTAATTTAACTTGAAAGAGTAACCTACTTTCAGACCTTGGTTACTCTTAGATTAATAAACTGGAAAGATAACATCATCATGTACCAGCATGGGGATACCTGTCTTCTTAGGTCAGAACTGTATTAGTAACATTTTATTTTTAACTGCTGCTCTTTCAGTGTGCAGTACAATCTGCTGATCCAGGTTGTTGGAAAATATTCATAAGTTTGGATCAAATTTGATGAATACATTTGGTCACAGTGCTAATTTCCTTTGTTCAAAATTCCCCCAAACCTCAAACCACAGGATTATTCAAAAACGGTCACAAGTCAAATGTGCAACTCAGAGACTGAAAAATGCTGAAATCAATGAGTCTCACTTGTGTAGGTTGGAAGCACTGCTTTCCTGTATGATGAGACAATTCTTTGTTTGAAGACCCACTCACAATCCCACGCTTGCTGTGAATGATGTCTCTGAACTGGAGTTACTCTGAGAGAGACATGCTTTTTAACAGCTAATGAATGGACATTCTAATGATTTAAAGATACTTTCAACAGCAGGAAAATACAATAAATACCTAAATGTATTACAACTGACAATAACAGAACAGGTAAGAAAAAAATCAATGGGGGAGAGCCTTACAGTATCCTTCTACCAAAGGCTGAAGCTTATTCCAATGGTCTGATTCTGTTGGTTTCATCTTTCTGGAAGATCCTATCCTGGAAGCAGATGACTTGTACGAAGATCACTGCTGAGACCAGTATTAGATAATGGAAAATTCTTCTATGAGCCAGAATCTCCAAACACCTCCTGTGGACAGGTTTGACTTCAAGGCACCAAATAGCCTGATCTTCCACAACTGAAACCGAGCAGCATTTCCATTGTTGTCAACAAATGTTAATTGAGTAAGGATTGGAGCCACTTGCAGCTGTTTGCAGTTCAGCTCTAATAGTAGCTCAAATTTGTAAGCAAAGCCTGTTCACACTGTCTAGGACCTACAATTTACAATGCACTGTTGTCTGGACTGTGAGATGAGTGGTCAAGGTAGCACACCAGGTGTGTTCCAGGAATCTCCTGTGAGCTGATCCTGAAGAACTGATATTCACAGCCCCATTCAGAATACCCAATTTTTATTACTAAACCACATTTTTACCTATTGTTTCATGTTAAATATACAATATATTCAGGCAAACTGGAAGGATTATGATCTAGAATTTAAATAATGTCTTTCTTCAATATCCTTGTAAATATTTTAAGCCATTAATTGAATTGCAGAGCCTTGGCTTACACCTTTCTTAGCTGTTAATGCTGCTACTATTAGTCATGTGACAGGGAATATATGAATCTCTTCTATTTGAAGCCTAAATTTTGGAGAAATGGTAAATAAGTGAAAAAAACCAAAAAACCCTGTGGTAGCTGTTATGCAGCTTATGGTTTGAAGTGTATTTTGAGGGTACCAGTATCTGTGCTGCGTCATCTCTGGCAGCACCCATCCTAAAAAACCCTGCATCTTCTGAAAGAAAAGCTATTCCTTGCTTGCTGATATCTGCTGGGGACCCAAAAAACAACCACGGCCTTAAGATTTGCCTGATTACTTTTGTCAGCCTCAGGTATCCTGCTGGCTTACCAAAACTTGCTGCCATTAACCCGAATTGCAGTTGTCACTTTCAAGCTATTGGCCCCTGCCAGGTTTGGCACAACCCCGCAGGGGCACTGCCTGTCTTAACCTTAGCCTACCCATCCTGTCTAGATACAACACTAATCTCAACCCATTGAGCAGCCTACTCATGCCTTATATATACAATTTAGTTCTGATTATTGAACATTAATACAGTTTTGCCAATTTGAATCTCAGCACATAGCATAGATTGACATATGCCTATCTAGTGAAGTCATGAAAAAAGTATACTCTTTCTTTTTTTTTTTTAATGGCTACAATTACTTTTAAATTCCTGATCTAGACCCAACCTCAGCCTTTGCTCAGGACTGTCTCATTTATCATAGAATCATAGAACAGTTAGGTTTGGCAGGGACCTTAATGCCCATCTAGTTCCAAATCCCCTGCCATGGTCAGGGACACCACCTGATGAGACTTCTCAGAGCCTCATCAATGTAATGAGAGACATTTAACAGAGGCGAGGCTTTTTTTTTGATGTTACCACATCCATTCCTTTACTCTGCTCCTCTGCTGAGTTTTATCTCTTTAATAACTAATGGAATAAAACGACACTTATGCCTGCACCAGATTTTGGTATTTTAAACAAATCAGAGTGTAAAGCAGGATAACTAGTTCAGAAATGCTTTTTGTTCCATTGGTGCTGTTGCAAAAGCAGTAAAATCAGGTGAATGAACAGGATAGTCACTCACATGTAAGTGTTGTAAACATGCTTTTACCCAACACCTTTCAACTGTTGGACTCCAAGAAATGTGTTAACAGAACTGAGTGTGGAATTAGAACTTGAAGATGGATGCTTTATTTTTAGAACTTGAAGATGGATGGTTTATTTATTTGCCTCACAGATGTGTCCAGAAAAGATTTATGTGGATGGAGGTCAAAACTGACACTGGCAAGTTCTGAGTTAAAGTTACCTACAGTAATTTCCAGCAAAACCAATGAAGACAACACTGTGAATTTATGGCCTGTATACAAACCTGCTCTCACCAACTTTTTTTGGATGCAAAGGAATACAATTTTTGGAATGTATAAGATTGATGACCTTTGCGGGGAAAAAAAGATATTGCAACAATTCTGTTAGGAATTCAGCTGTTTACCAGGAAATAAAAAAGGCCATAAGATACACTAAAACTAAGATAGGGAAGCAGGTTTGTGGACTGCATGCCAAGGGTGAGGGTGCTAACTCCAGACACATCATCTAACAAATCTAGATAAGGTGTGGTTACGGCATGTGCTCTTTGAGAAGAAAGAAGTAATTATTGCATGTTGCTGAGGAGGATGGAATGGGGGAGTTTTCTGCTTAATAATTTGGCAGGTAACCTGAACAAGGTCAAGGGGGCAGTTCTTAAAATAGGAATAAATAATTTCTCTTGGAATATGATCCTCTTGTCAGTACAAATATGGTACCAATTTTATCTGAGGTTCGAAAACAGGATGTAAAAAACAATAGTGTGCTAGATATGGTTAGCTATGGTGTAGCTATGGTGAACACTGTTCAAAATAATACCCAAGCCAGCATAATCCATCCTTGTTGCGCATTGTGAGCATCCATCTAGGGAAGGTTATAAAATGGTTATTACGAAGTTAACTCACACCTTCTTTTACAGCACAGTAACTTCTGCTACAGGGAAGGTGAGAGAAACTGGTCATTATCAAAGGTAAGATCTTATTCAATGACTTCATTATTCTTCCAGAAAGGGGAATAAGGACCATATTGAGGAAATGTGCAGGTTTTTCTAAGTCAGGAAGGCTTGGGAGTTTTTTTAAAAGAGGAATACCACAAAGGAACCTAGAAGGAGTGCAAACCTCAGAAGAAATGCTGGTGATTTCAACCAATAAAAAATACTAGATTCCAAGAGGAATCTGAAGTATGAGAAAGTGAGGGACCTAGGAGGAAGTGAAGCTGTGAAACATGACTTCAACTAATAGGCATCAAATAAGATACAAATTTTCAGTGAGAAACACTTTCACTGCTAAAATATGAAAAAGGACAAGTCTTCAAAGCAAAGATAACAATGTTTTTATTTTACAATTCAGTGCTGAATTGGATGCCCTTCTCAAAAAGGCATACCGCAGAGGCTAGTCATAGGAGTTTTATACTGGTTGAACATGTGTATTCATCCTTTGTGTCTCTGATGCTCTTTATCTTATCTCCTTCCTCATTGTCTCCTGTTGATGAGTTCAAGTCTGCCTCATTAAAACAAGCTGAATTCCTGTTACAATCACTTCCTTCCTTAAACTGGCCAGGATTTGCATACTAGTTTTAGACAAAGAATGGTGTAAGTTCTCAAAGAATATTCATTTAGGTTATCCAATTATGTCTGAAGATTGTCCACACAACATCTCCTGACATGAGACAGATCCATATTACAAAAGCACACAAACCAGCTGCAGCAAAACCCATCAACCAGTTCTCACATTTTCAGAGATATAATTACTAATTTTCAGTCATATTTCCTAATACTTACAACTGCAATCACTTGGCATCTCACAGACATTGAAGAGTAAGGCTTCAAAATACATGGTTCAGTGTTACTGTAATACAGGTAGAATTTGCTGTGGAATCAAGACAACCAACTAATTTTTAATGATGTGACATAAAAGCTACAGTCTTGCCTTAAGGCTTAGTAACATATCTGTGTCAGTAAGAATATTCAGTAAAATTCTGTGGCTGTTGTGTCCATACAATGACTGAAAGTACAGATCAAAACACAGAGAGATATGTTTTGTCACTGGTATGGCCTGATAACATATGGCAGTTGGTCATTTACAGATTTCTACAAGGTCTCTAGTAGGACTAGTGGGATTACTTGCACACCATCTGACTCCAAAGCTTTAGTGAACCTTTTTTTTCATTAATTTATCTAATTATTGAGCCATTTTGGAGGGCTGATATTCAGAACACTCAGAATCAATAAGGTATATAGTAAAAAGATGTATTTTGGGGAAACTATACTTTGTTCCTCCTCTCCCTTTTTCTTGAGCCTTCTTCTTGATAATGTCTGGAACCTTCTGATCAATGTTGATTACTACAATCTTAGAAATACACAATAAAAATTGAGGACTTACTTGCAGAAAAAAACCCAAACATTTCTGCTAGGGAAGTGTCTGAAACATAAGATTTATAAGGTGTGTCTGAGGAAACTGAGGCTTTTTAGTCTGGAGAAGAGAAGGCTGAGGGGAGACCTTGTTGAGAGGAGGTTGTAGTGAGGTGGGTGTTGGTCTCTTCTTCAAAGTCACAAGTGACTGGACGAGAGGAAACAGTCTCAAGTTGTAGCAGGGAAGTTTAAGAACCTTTTGTTGTATCTGCATTTCTTACCCTTCAGGAACAAGCAGTATTCGACACCAAATCCTGGCTTCGATTTGAGAATCCACAAAATCACCTATAGCTGACCATTCATAAAATTGCTATAAAACTCTGTGGACTTTTAACCCCTGTATCCCCATGGAGCAAGCCTCTTGTTAGAGACATGCTGAAGTCCCAGAGGAGACTGTTGGGGCCCACAGGGCATGCACCAGTTAGTGGCCCTCACCATCCCATGCTGGGACCTCCACCCACTCTGCCCCAGGTGCTTTGTGTTGGCCCTGCCTGAGGCCATGAGTCTTTGTCCTGTGTCTGTCCTGTGCTGTGAAGATGCTTCTCAGCTGCCTTGGCACAGCTGAAGTCCTGCCTGGCTGTGGTCCACATGAATTAATCTCCTGACCCAGGATCTAGTGTTCTTCTAGGCAATGCCCATGATGGCTCTGGGACTGAGATGGACCTGGGACTGCCCCCAGTATGAATGTGGCTACCTTTTGAGGGAAGAAAACGTCTCAGCCATAAGGAGATAAACTGTGTGATGCTACACACCTTCACATCGAGGAAATCTCTTGGACTGCATGTGTTTTCATGCAATAAACCAAGACTTCACATACTTTTAAACCTGAGTTGGAAACAGTTTTCCACAAGAGGAAAACTTGATGTAGAAGCAAATGGAGATGAACAGCTGGCAGATTCAACAGGCTTCTACTTAGAAATAATTTTAAACAAATCCCTTTATTCCATCTCCTGACATCAATGCTTAAGTAATCGTGGCACATGCAGGCTTTATAGCTACTGTGAAACTATCCAGTAAGAGACTCCAAGAAATTTATTTCTGTTTGTAGTTTTCTATTATTTTCTAAAAGTAGACTACCAGGAACATGTTGGAGTTTACCAAATCTCATCTCTCTGGATGTCAGTTTATGTTCTGTCAGTGACCTTCCAACTACTTTTCACTTTCAATTGTTTCTAATGTTTACTGATGTAGGCAATGCTGTAATGGTTATTTAGTGCCACAAATACCTTATTCTTCTATTCAGAAAAGTAGATTTATAATTCTTGCAGAAAGTCATGTCTTAAAGGATATTAAAAACTGATTGATGCTTCTGAGCAGAAGAAGTCTCTTGAGGAAGAAAAGAAACAGGTCCAAATGTTACAAATTAAAGAGGCTTTAAGGTAATCAAACCTACCTGGCATTCCTTTATGGCCAGATACCAGGCTCAATCTGACTCTGTGGTTTTTGAATTCTCTCATTCTAAAAACTATCAGTTTCATTTTAGTTCTACAACTCATTTTCATTCTGAGACTGAAATGCAGTATCCCACTAAATTCCCCTCCTTTAGCTTGGGTGAGTTATCCTCAATCCTTGTCTGCATTGCAGTCCTTTGAAATACTTCTTTGTTGTTCAACATATTAGTGGGCAGGTAGGAAACAGCTGAACTGGAAAAGAGTAAGTGCCCGCACCAGCAGCTGCCCCAGCAGAACAAACCCACCACAAATATTTCTCTTGCATTGCTTAATCCCTGCAATTTCCCCTCGTAACACATTGGCTTGTAAGCAGCATTTAAGCATCTCATTAATAAACCCATTAATGATTGCATGCCTGCCATTCAGGTAACTTTTGTGCTGGGTAATAAGGGCACCTATTCTAATTTATCCACTTTTATTTGAACTTTAAAACATTCTAGAATGGAATCAGTTATAAACTGAACTTGGTTAAATCCCAGTACTCTACATTTCTCCCATTTTACCTCTATGCAGAAAAACAGGATTAACAGAAAAATATGTAATAGACTGAGCTATCAGGCTATCTTTAAGATAAATCATCAAGAGCAGAATGAAAAAAAAAAATCAGAGAAAACGACATCTCCAGAGAAACAGAGCCAAAGCAGGAGGATATCTGTCAGCAAAGATGAGCAGCAGAAAAAATACAAGGCCTCTGGAATAGTTTATTATCTTGTTTTCACAGTTATGAAGTATAATATTTTCCAAAATTCAAATCCCTTTATTTGAAATTTAGGTATTAGATATTTAATACTACCTTCTTTTTTTTCCATTTGAAATATCTTCTAGGAAATAGACTTGTACCAGAAATGGTGTGACCAGGAGGTCCAGGGAGGTTATTCTCCCTCTGTACTTGGCGCTGGTGAGACCGCACCTCGAATCCTGTATTCAGTTCTGGGCCCCTCACCACAAGAAGGATGTTGAGGCTCTAGAATGGGTCCACAGAAGAGCAAAGAAGCTGNTCTTCTCCCAGGTGTCAGGGGACAGGACAAGGGGGAATGGCCTCAAGCTCCGCCAGGGGAGGTTTAGGTTGGATATTAGGAAGAAGTTTTTTACGGAAAGGGTCATTAGGCACTGGAATATGCTGCCCAGGGAGGTGGTTGATTCACCTTCCCTGGAGGTGTTTAAGTTACGGGTGGACGGGGTCCTGAGGGACATGGTTTAGTGTTTGATAGGAATGGTTGGACTCGATGATCCGGTGGGTCTCTTCCAACCCGGTCATTCTGTGATTCTGTGATTCTGTAAGCGGCACCAGGGGAGGTTCAGACTTAGGGATATATAGTAGTGGACAGGTATGATTGGACTAGATGATCCTGGAAGTGTTTTTCCAACCTAGTGATTCTGTGATTCTGTGAAATTCTGAGACAAAAGCAATAAAAGCAACAGTGGTTGGAATAAATTTATGTGCTTAAGAAAGAGTTTCCTCCCATCTACAGCAAGGAAAAATGTCTAGGTTTCATTGATCTAAGAAACTTAAAAGGAAGGAAAAGCAGGGAAGGGCGATGGGACTGCTGAAGGGTCAGGAGAGCTGGTGTTATGAGGTATGGCTGAGGGACCTGGGGCTGTTTAGCCTGGAGAAGAGGAGGCTGAGGGGAGCCCTCATTGCTCTCTGTAAGTCCCTAAAAGGAGGTTGAGCTGAGGTGGGTGATGGTGTCTTCTTCCAAGTAACAAGCGACAGAATAAGAGGAAATGGCCTCAAGTTGCACCAGGCAGGTTTAGATTGGAGATTACGAAAAAGTTATTTCCAGGTAGTGGTGAAGAATTGGCAGAGGCTGCCAGGGCAGTGGTGGAGTCTCCATCCCTGGAAGGGTTAAAAATAACGCCGTGTTTGGGACATGTTTTAGTAGGCATGATGGTATTGATTTGGCAATTGGACTTGATGACATTAAAGGTCTTTTCCAACATTAATGATTCTATGATCATATGATTCAATTATTTTATATAGAATTAGTTTATTAATGCTAAAAAAATCAAAGCCATGAGGAGATGCAACTATCTAGGAGCATTTTATTAGGTAATTCCTTGGACTTGG
>WAAB01012869.1:0-18222 GCA_013389865.1 Piaya cayana | reverse complement strand
ATATAATTTAAAAACTCTTAAAACCCACTCATAATTATTGTCAGAAAATAAACTATTGAGATTATCAGACTTTCCTCATTTTTTTCTTTTTTTTTTGATAATGGAAAAGAATGATTGAAAAAGGAAGACTCAGATTTTAAACAAGGCAATTGTATATTGCATATTGAGGAAAAAACACATTTTCAAAAATGAAAACCTACAACAAACTTTAATATACAAATGTTTACATATATTTGCAAGTGGGACTTGTAAAATGAATGTAATATTTTAGATGTAAACCGTTAGAGAATATGTTTCTTCTTCTACTGACTGGGCTTCAGATACAAAGTGTCATTAATTCGTCACTGTCCTGAATTGTATCTCATAGCCTCAGCAGCTAAACCTGCAGTTCAAGTCAGAATATAACCCTCCTCTGTTCATTTTATTTTTATGTAACAACAGAGAAAAAAAAATAACTGGAAGGAATTAAATTAGAAGTATTTTTTTATTTAAATAAGACATATCCGCAAAGAGACCTCCCAAATTATTTTTTTCTGATATAAATTACTCACTATCATGGATCCCCAAAAGATATCTTGCACCACAGATGTTTTTATCTTCAAGAGGCAAGAAGTTTAAAATGCATGTACAAAGAGATTTGTGTGATTTGTAATAAAGATATCGGTGAACTTCAGGTTGGGTATGGTATTAGTACATAAAATACTAAACTTCTAAAAGGAATTCAGCTCGTGTTTGAGTCAGTGATTATTGTTAAACTAAGCAAAGACAAGAGATGACAAGTAGGACTCAACTGTAAAAATATCTAAATGTTTTGTCAAGGTTGACACTCATTTATTGAAGTTTAATGAAAATTTCCATTTTGTCATTTCATAGGAAGAGGGTTCTAATTATTAACCAGATGATCTTCCTTTCTTCCTTTCTTCCTTTCTTCCTTTCTTCCTTCCTCCCTTCCTCCCTTCCTCCCTTCCTCCCTTCCTCCCTTCCTTGTTCTGTCACTACAAGCCTTGCTAAAAAGTCTCTTCCCATCTTCCCTGTAGCCCCTTTCAGTACTGGAAGGCTGCAGTGAGGTCTCCTAGAGCCTTCTCTTACCCAGGCTGAACAACCCCAACTATTTCAGCCTGTCCTTGTATGGGAGGTGCTCCAGCCCTCTGATCATCTCCGTGGCCTCCTCTGGGCTCACTCTAACAGATCCACGTCATTTTCTTCCTGTGCTGAGGACTCCAGAACCAAACACAGGACTCCAGATGAGGTCTCCCCAGAGCTGAGCAGAGGGGTGGAATCCCCTCCCTCACCCTGCTGGTCACACTTCTAATGCAACCCAGGACATTTGCTTTCTGGGCTGCCAGCACATATTGCCTGCTTGTACCCAGGTTTTTATCCATCATTATCCCCAAATCCTTTACCACAGGGCTTGCCTTTCTGATGAGTGTCTTAGAAACTGTGAGAAGACTACAAATGCTTGTTCTGCCTCTAATGGGAAGACAAATGTTTTTATTTGTACTGTGCTACTCTACTTATTTTGGCGGCTACAGAAGGGTTGAATGATATCAAAACATAGGTCCTGGGGGCAGAACAGAAAATAGAGCTGCATGTGTGTGGTTGACTTTTTCATGTCAAGAGAAGAAAATAGGTTGTGTCAGAAGTTTCTCAAGCTCAACTAAATTTTCATGACTTCAATCCTGTTCCTGCTGTCCTGTGCCAGAGACCCACCAACATTGACCCGTACTAAATTCTCCAGCCCACTGGAGAAAATATAGGGATATGTGGCAGAGCACAGAAAACTGGACCTGCACTGATGCTTGATCTGCTAAAGCAGAATCAGTTAGAATAAAGACTCATGTCACTGCAATAAAAATGATCTGCTAAGGTAATTTCTCCAATTTAGTCTTCCTACATTAGATTACTTCCCTTAAATACAAACACATACAGTCTTATTTCTGCTGAAGCTTTTATTCCTGCATTTGAGGGAGTAGATAGAGGAAGATTTTTGATCTAGTGAGAAGTCTGGAGCTGCTGTCCAGGTCGTTGCTGGTACCACAGTTCCCCAAACTCTCCATCTGCTGGATAGTCACTTGGGCACACTGTGAACTCAAGAGCCAGCAATTGGTGTCCCTGACTTCTTCACTCTGTAATAATTTAAGTGCAGTATCTCCTCTGAGAAGGAGCAGGGGAGGTGGTGACATTGGAAGAGGGAGGAGCACAAGGACCAGCAAACCACAGTTGAGAAAGGAAAGGAATACACAGGGTTTTTCAAACCCAGGGGACAATTCTGTTGTATTAAAATGTTCATATTTCTTATGTGGGTAATTCCTGGATGATCTACTCCTCTAGAATTGCCATAGAGTTGCAGTGATTCTTCTAAGAACTATTTTTTAAATCTATAGCATGTAAAATTTGGTCTTGTGTGACAGAAGAAGCTAGAATATTTGTGCCATGATCATGGATATGTATTAATGTCTGAAGTAAACTAAAAAAATAACAGAGAAAGCAAGCAACTGTTATTTTCAACACAGAGCTGGTAATTTGGTTTTATATATATATATATATATATATATTTCCATATATAGAATGAGGGAAAAAGAAGTTTCTCAAACTGACTAAGACTCATAAAAAGTATGCAAATGCTCCAAGTCCATCCAGCTTGAATATGAAACAGAAAGAAGCAGAAATACGTGACTTGACTTTGAATAATAATAGGAAAGAAACAGGGAACAAGTGTTTTACATATATAAAAGAAAATGAAATGTGTTCTGAGCTTGAGTTTTATGATAATTTCAGCAACATAGTTTTAAAGTGTTTACACACTTGAGACATGTCAAACATTTGCCAGCAGTTCTTATGCACATGGTCTTCTGTATTTTCTACATCATAATTTTCTCTCTTAACAGTTCTGATTGCTTTTGCTCCTGTAGTGTTTTATTTTTGATGAGACTGCTGCTCATACTAGCCAAATCCCCTCAAATGTGTAGGTACTCAACGTATAAAGGTTGAAGCAACACCACCACAAAATTATCATCCACCATGGACCTGGGATAATGTAAATTTTATATTGAGATTAGATATAGATTGGAATTAATTATTTGTCTCTGAAAAATAATCTGACTTCATCTGGAGGACAGAGGGTCTACTGTCCGCTTTTTTCCTTTTATTTTCAAGAACAAGTTTGCATCTGAAAACCAAACTGCTGTTGTCTCTTTTGGACCCAGGTCTAAACCACAGTCTTTCCTCAAATGGGACTTTTTTGAGATTATTTTCTAGCATCACAAAAGGACTGAAGACAGAAATCAAAATTACTTTAATTTTGTAATTCTTTCACCAAGGCTATCACAGACAGAGCTGACTTGAAAAGATGTTGTCTATGTGTGAGAGAGTCAACATCTGACTAAAGAAAATAATTAATAATTTACTTTGGGGGAAAAAAAGCCTAAAGTTACATTGGACTCTGTTAGATCAGGAATTTACACATGTTGATGTATTGATCTTTTGTCAAAGTGTATCTAAATTTAAATTTAAAGATGATAGCTGAAAATGTTTACTGAAAAATATTAGGAATTAGGTAGTTTGAAAGACAATTTTTTATTATATTTTTTCTGTAGCACAGTTGTATCTCAGAATAAATTATTTTGTATTTATTTAAGAGCTAAGATACTGAACAAGAAAATATATTGCTATTCTTTACCCCATCTAGGATTCAGCCCTGTTTGTTGAAGGAGTACTATCTGCTTGTAGCATTCCCTTGACTCTGGTTGTACAGTTTCATGCTTCGTAACTTTCCTATCTATTTCCAAATTTAGAGAATCATAACATTTTTGATACCTTAACATCTTTCTTAAAGTTAGATCAGGAATTGTTTTTACAGGTAACTTGGCAACACAGAGATTGAATGAAGCAGAGAAAGGACCATAGAGAAATTATATCCACTGCAGGACTATTACCTGGGACCTCAGGAAGATGAGATGGAAATAATTTTCTTGCCAAAGTGTAAATTGTTTGCCTTAAAGACAATCAGGTCTGTAAATTACATGTAAACAGATAAACACATAGCTGACTTTTACAAAAGCACTTTAAAAGTAGCAGAGACCTAATGGAAGAAAATGGCTGTGTTTAAATACATTAGTGTGCAATTCATACTCTTGTATTAAATTTTAAATGATGCAGTAGAAGTAAAGATACACAGAAAAAAGTTGTCCCTCACCAAAACTGAGGAGTAGTTCTCATTTCAAGAACATCTTAAGCCAAATGCTACACTCTAGAAAAGAAATGACAGATACGGTATAGAAGGAGGAAGGAAAATATATGCTCTTGTGAGTGGCACAGAGATAGCAGATAGGCAGTCGTTATTTACCCTTTCTCACAGGCAAAAACCTATAAAGTGCCAGTTAAAGTGGCAAGTTCCAAAAATATAACAGAGTAAGCAGACATACCTTATGTTGAGGATGAAGTTGGTAATGTCATTATACATACAAATATATACTTTTATATGCATATTTATATATGTGGCGACAGAGGAAAGGAGATATTACTTCACATAGTGAACATAACCTTTAATATGTTGTAACATGTTGTGGATGCTGCATATAACATGCTGCAATATATTATGTGTTAAAATTCTCCTTTGGTTCAAAAAGTGATTGGAAATTGCATAGCAGATAAATCCCACCTGCTCCATTGAACACAAGCACAAGAAGTCTATAAGCTGTTAATTGAGGAAGGTTATTTTGTAGAATGAATCACTTTGGTTTGTAATATAAGGCTTTTTTTTTTTTTTTTGGTCAAAGATGTCACAGAAAATGGCAGAGTTATGACCTGTCACAGTTAAACTGTAGTTGCTTAAATAAAAAAGTGCGAAGAAGTGGTAACTATTTTGTGTCTGTAAGCTTAGCTGTAGTGCGTATGTGTAGTAGTAGTTAATTAAAAGCAGCTAATACAAACCAAAGCTTTCCAATGGGAAAAACTCCCAATCAACTAAATCCTCCAATAATAATAAGAATAGCAATAGTAATAATAATAATAGTCATAATAACAATATTCATAATAATAATAGTCAACAATAACAATAATAATAATAATAGCATTTATTTACTCTCTTTATTTTACCAGCATTTCATGAGTGTTTTAACAAAAAGCTGGAGCTGGGCACCAAGTTAAAATGTTCCTGGCAGGACAGAGGTTTTTTTGCAGGCTGGGTAGTGTGAGGGAAGCCCTCACCGAGGTGGGGTTGGCAGCTGTCCCAGCTGACCCTGTGTACTGGCTCCCTGGGCTCTCTTGGCTGTCCCTGTATCCCAGCTGTCCTCTGTGTGTCCATGTGTCCTGGTTGTCCTCATATTCCCATGTCCCTGTGTCCTGTCTGTCCCTGTGTCCTGTCTATTCCCATGTCCACATGTCCCCGTGTCCTGTCTGTCCTTGTGTCCCTGCATCCTGTCTGTTCCCATGTCCCCTTGCCCCACTGTCCCCGTGTCCCCTTGTCCCTTAGGCTCCGTGTCCCCTTATCACTGTGTTCCCATTTCCCCGTGTCCTCTCGGTCCCCAGGTCCCCGTGTCCCTGTGTCCTGTCTCTCCATCTCCACCCGGTGCCGCTGTGCGTTAAGGAACCGCCGATTGCTCCCTCTCCTCCGCGTTTGAGAGATGGAGTTGGTACTTTCCCTCGTGTAGAACTTCTTTCCTGCTGCTTTTCAACCTGTTCATCTTCTGACTGAAGGACTGGAAATTGAATATGCATAAGTTATAAACTTAGTTTATCTTTTTTTTTTTTTTTTTTAACTCATCTGGTCTAACTTGTTCTGATTTCACCAAAACCAGTGAAAGTTATGTCACAAAAAAAAATCAACCCCAACATAAAAACGTACCAAAAATTTAGAAATATTAATAGACATTGTAATTACTAGGGACCTCTGCATGATACCTGTGTACTTTTAACATGTACACATATTTTGAGATATTAAAATGTTTTGTTGTATGTAAATGTCTCTATTGCACAGCATTGTACTTCTGAAAAACTAAATATAGTCCTGATTTAGCTACACTTACCTCACTGTGTTTGTACTTCACAAGAACATAAAGTGCACAGTGACTGACAAAAACGTAGTCCTGATAGGGAGACTTAATGTTGTTTTTGCAGATAATAAAAGATATTAAAACAATTAAAAAAGTTGAAAAAATCAATAAAAATAAAAGTATTTTAGAGGAGCAAAGGAGTAAGGTATATTTACAGGCTAAATGTGTTTGTCTCTCACTGTTTTCCTTTAATTATTAAACAAAATAACATCTGTTAAAACTGAACAAATTTCTTCAGGAAGATATTTACAGCTTGCAGTTTTTGAAACCTTATCTAAAACTGGGTTTGTATGAAGTGGGGAGGGGAGGGTATCAGCATTCTAAGGATTTTCCTTTTGTTGTGTAACAAGGTGCACAACTAACCCATGAGAAGTGAGAAAACAAAGAATAAAATTCCTTTGCAACAGACCAATTTAGAATGATGGCAGTAAGAATGGTTCCAAACACTTTACTGAATAATTTATGAAAAGTCACAAGCAGATGTCTTAGGAGTGTTGGGCTCTGACCTGCATGAATGTCTCAACAGGATCTAGTGTTAGAATTGTGTCCTGGTAGATAGAAGATCAATTGTATTTGTGGTATTCAGCTTGTTTTAATGAGTAAGATCTGCAAAATTCTTAAAAAGTAAGACTTTTAGTGTCCATGGAAGTTCATGATTTTGTAACAAACTGGCTAATCCAACTTTTTGCAGTGGTTTTGAAAGGAAACGGAGTTCACCTATGTGTCTTGTTGTCTGAGGAAACAGTTGCATGGGTTATGGAGGCCGATTGTTAAACAGTGGCCAGCAGGAGTATGGAAGTGATTCTGCCCCTGTGCTCAGTGTTGATGAGGCTGTACCTTGACTCCTGTGTCCAGTTTTGGGGTCCTCACAGCAAGAAAGACAGAGAAGGGCAATGCAGCTGAGGAAAAGTCTGGAGAAAAGTCTCATGAGGAGTAGCTGAGGGACCTGTGTCTATTTAGTCTGGAGAACAGAAGATTGGAGGGAGACCTCATCGCCCTCTACAACTACCTGAAAGGATGTTGTAGTGAGGCAGGTATTGGCCTCTTCTCCTCTGTCACAAGCAATAGGACAAGAAGAAATGGCCTCATGTTACGCCAGGGGTGGTTTAGATTAGAACCATTCACCAAAAAGGTTCTCAGGCAGTGGAACAGGCTGCCCAAGGAAATGATGGAGTCAGCATCCCTGGAGGTGTTCAAAATGTGTGTAGTAGGCTTAGTAGGCACAGTGGAATTGGGCTAGCAGTTGGACTGGATGATCTTGGAGGTCTTTTTCAACCTTAATGGTTCTATGATTCTATGATTTTAAATGGCAGAGGGAGTTTTGTTGTGATATACAGGGCTTAACATAGGCTAACGTAAACCATAAAGAAGGGGATGTCTGTATTTCTGTCATTTATTAAATTGGCTGATTTTATTCCCTTTCATGATTCATGAATCTTCAGTTTCAAGAAATGGATCAATGACTGAATTTTAAACATTTCACAAAGTCTGATTTAATTTTCTACTCCACACCTAGTTATAGCCACAACTTTATAGAAATCAGAGAATAAAGTCTTGCTGAAGATCATCTCAGACTAAAACCACGATGATTCACTGAGCCTGCTTATCAGATTTTAAAAGTGGTATTAATTTCTGTGATCTTTGCAATCAAAACACTGATTCTAAGTTATTTAATAGTTCCTATGTCTTTCCTTTTGGATTGGTGGTGAAATATTCAGAGGACAATGATAACCAATGAGAGACATCTTTTGTTATTGTCATCATTGTAAAGCTGGAGAATGAAGGGAAAGCTTTGAGGGTGATGTATTTTCCTTTCACTAATAATCAAGATTTATGTGATCATGGCAGAACCATTGTTGCCTTATATCTCATTTAATTCTATTGATCAGGAATTCTCCACATGAGAGAAATTCAGATATGTATCAAACAAGGCTCCTGCAGCCACTGCTGCTGAGACTGAGGGGGAGGTTTTGGATGTGGACTCTACCTGTCTACTAAATCAGGCAATATCTAATTTGAATGGAAGAGAGCTGACCCTGCTCTGTCTTGTGACTTGTATGTGTTTCACGCTAACATCAGAAGGAGCTTTCTGACCTCTCACTCTTCTGGTGGTTAACGTGTTAGTTTCCAGTTTGATTTTTTCACAGTTTTTCATTAGTGCTTTATGTGTGTCCAGATCGTTTGACCCAAATTCACACTGCACCAACATTTGATATTTCTTGTTTTCCTATTTAAAAGTAGCCAGTCACTAAAACCTTGAGTTTTGTCAGGCACCTTAGGTTGTCAGGAATATCAGGCCAATATTAAGTGTGGGAATACATGCTGGCCTAGTGATGTGGCCTTACCAGGTTGTTAGGGGGAAGTTTGGAATACATCATGGTTGAGAAGCAGCTACAGCATGAGAACAAGAAGACAGTATATGTGCAAGATTACTTATACAAAAACTACTAGGGAAAACTCTGGCCTTTAGCCAAGCATTATATAAACATTAGACAAGATAGCAGAAAAGTACGAAAAGGCTTGTTTGTTTGTTTGCTTGCTTGCTAATAAACGACTTGATTTCCAATCATATTGATTGTCTGTGGTCTTGTCGGGGGTACCTGCATGGGTTCAGTCTCCCACAATTCAATACCAGTCAGAGCACCTTACTTCGTATTTTGTTGATTTAAAAAGTAGGATCCAAGTTCTGGGTAGAAACATAGGCTGATCATGTTGTATTTATGTGACAATCAGTTTTTAAACCTAACCTTGTGTCAAACAGCTATCCTAAGGTTCATGATGTGTATATCTGCCCAGTACAGCCTCATAAATTACTCAAAATTTACCTTTGTTCTGAGGTATTTATTCAAAGCTGACCCTGCAGGTATCCACCTCCCAATACTGTCTTTATAGGGCCAGACTCATGGTGTCAATCACTCTTCAACAGAATGGCCATAAGGGATGTATAACTGATATACAGTGAGTCATTGTAAGGCCAGCTGGTGAGTGTTTAAGTGATGTGCAGGATCAAAAAGGCATATGAAAATTTTGCCATTAGGCACAAATATTTTCCTTTATATTTTGAACACAGCTTTAATCTCTAACTGAACTTAAAGCAGGGGTTTTCTTTGTTCTCATGTTCTTGTTACCAAACCATTCTCAGTATGACAATATGTGATAATTTGAGAATGATTATGAGAAGCATTAGCTCATAAAATAGCATTTTTTAATATATTTAAATCAAGAAATATATGCAAATGTAGCTATGCTCTACCTATGCAAGCCTTACTTATAAGTTGCAAGAGCACCTAATTTACTTTACATCCCTCTTCACAAGTCCTGGACAATTTAAATCTAAAATGAATATTGGTTAGTACTTACTGTGCAAGAATTCAGCAGCTCCTGTCAGTGTTCTTGCTCACAAAGGTGGAGAGATATCAGCATCCAGCAGGACTCAGAAAAGTCCTCGTCTGAAAATGAGTCCAGAATAGAAATTATTGTTCATGCTTTCTGCTGAAACTGCTTTCTTTTGACCTCCCTGTCTGGTTCTGATGTCACAGCCCTTTGGCTTTATTCACAGAGCAAACTAGAAATGGACACCCTAACCCCATAAGCAGACTTCATGGATTAAAGTCAATCTACTCAAACACCACTGTTAACTGGGACAGAATTTTAGTTGTGCCAATAAGATTTGAGAAAAGACCGTTGTTGGAGTAAAATATCCTTAAGGCAACTCAGATTAAGAGAATAATTGGCATATAATGGTTGTGAATGTCTTTTGACCCTAGAACTGCTAAAACGTTAAAATATTGGTTAAAGTATAATTAATTCTACCAGAGCCAAAAAGATTTTTGTATCCATCTAGCAATTCTTATTTGGTACTTAAATAGCTTAATTAAGAGAAACAAATAACCTGAAACCTCCATAACCTATGGAAATAGAGTTATCAAATGATACCTTAATTTCAATAGCAAGAAGCATGATGTTTCTTAGCTGAGGATTTGATATATTGCATATTAGAAATAATGGTTATGTCTAATCGGAATGAACTCTTCCTCATGTATTCACATTCCACTATAAAACAAAGCATTCTCAACCTAATTACGAACACTGACAGGTTACAATAGTAGAGTGAAGAATAAGAGACAAAATTAATTAGCCATGTTAATGAACCTTTTATTTCATTTATATCCTTTTGCTCTTTTGAGGGGAAAAAAAAGCAAGCTTCCCTTACACTGCAAGGGATAAACTGTACTTCATCAGTACTTTCAGCTCTTTTCTGCAAAGACAGGGTTTTTAGCAATTTGCTAGCATCAACCCCATTACTTATTTATCTGTTACTGCTGTTTCTCTTATCCATTTAACAGAGATGGAAAGCTAATATCAATGCAAATACTGGCAACATTTTGCTATGGTCCCTTGATGTGGACCTTTGGGATTTAGAAACAGAGTTTCTACTGTGAGAACTGGTTGATGGGTTTTGCTGCAGCTGGTTTATGTGCTTTTGTAATATGGATCTGTCTCATGTCAGGAGATGTTGTGTGGACAATCTTCAGTCATAATTGGATAACCTAAATGAATATTCTTTGAGAACTTACACCATTCTTTGTCTAAAACTAGTATGCAAATCCTGGCCAGCTTAAGGAAGGAAGTGATTGTAACAGGAATTCAGCTTGTTTTAAGGAGACAGACTTGAACTCATCATGAGGAGACAATGAGGAAGGAGATAAGATAAAGAGCATCAGAGACACAAAGGAACTGCGACAAAGGATGATCTCAGAATCTGTATGAATACACATATTCAACCAGTATAAAACTCCTATGACCAGTCTCTGCGGTATGCCTTTTTAGAAAGGCATCCAATTCAGCACTGAATTGTAAAATAAAAATATTATTATCTTTGCTTTTAAGACTGTGTCCTTTTTAATATTTTAGGAGTGAAAGAGTGTTTCTCACACTACTCTGGAATCCAGTTGTAGCTATTCAAGGTCTCTTTGCTTGCCATAAGCTCTCTGTTAAGGATCTCACACTCTTTTCAGTATTTAATCCAGAAAATCGCCACAGAAGAAACAATTTTGTATTCCCCTTTCAAGTGTCAAGGCTGCTTCTGTTTCTAAAGTCTATGCCAGACTCAGTCCTAGAGCTGCTATGCTGAGAGGATAATTTCACATGATCTCCAGAGTGCTTTAGGCTATTTTATGTGCACACATAATTTTGTTAAAAATTACGCCAGTGCTTGAGCTCAGGTAGTGTTGAGTCAGCACATAAAGAACACCTGTGCTTGCACCTGAGCATCAACATATGGAGGAGAAGAAAGCAGCCAGAACTTTGAGGCCCATGAACATCCCCTTGTTATACTGTTTTCCATGAAAGAATTCAAAAGCAGACCCTGCCCTGCTGTTTCTTAGAGAAAAGGGATGTAAATGCTTGTAAATAAACCAAGTTTACAGCACATCTTCTCTCAGCTTGAATATACTTGAACTGTTTGGTACCAAAGAAAGACTTCTGTCCAATTATCAGTGAATATAAAGAGTGAAGTTGAATTCTCAGAATTTTTGTACTGCCTGCGTTTAAGGATGAAAGGCTTGGATGGAAATTTGTAGTGCATCCTAGGTCATGAACTCATACCCATTTTTTTATGACTCTTGAGGGTAAGATGGCATCTTGGCTTGTATCAGAAACAGTGTGACCAGTAGGTCCAGGGAGGTGATTTTCCCCCTGTACTTGGCACTGGTGAGACTGCATCTCAAATATTGTGTTCAGTTCTGGGTCCCTCACCACAAGAAGGATGTTGAGGCTCTAGAATGGGTCCAGAGAAGAGCAACGAAGCTGGTGAAGAGGATGGAGAACAGGCGTTATGAGGAATGGCTGAGAGAGCTGGGGTTGTTTAGCCTGGAGAAGAGGAGACTGAGGGGAGACCTCATTACTCTCTACAACTACCTGGAAGGAAGTTGTAAAGAGGAGGGTGCTGGGCTCTTCTCCCAAGGGACGGGGAACTGGACAAGAGGGAATGACCTCAAGCTCCGCTAGGGGAGATCTAGGCTGGACATTAGGAAAATATTTTTCACAGAAAGGGTCATTGGACACTGGAACAGGCTACCCAGGGAGGTGGTTGATTCACCTTCCCTGGAGGTGTTTAAGGCATGGGTGGACAAGGTGCTAAGTGGCATGGTTTAGTGTTGGATAGGAATGGTTGGACTCATTGATCTGGTGGGTCTCTTCCAACCTGGTGATTCTATGTGTGAACACATTAAGGATCTCAAAGGAGTCCCTAGGTCACAACCTAGTCAGTGTCTCAGTGGAGAGGTCTCCTCTCCTGGAACAACTTGAGGCCATTTCCTCTCATGCTGTCACTTGTTACCTGGGAGAGGAGATCAGTACCTACCTTGTTACAATCTCTTTCAGGGAGCTGCAGAGTGTGATGAGGTCTCCACTCAGCCTCCTTTTCCCCAGGCTGAACAACCCCAGCTCCATCAGCCACTCCCCATATCCCCTGTGTTCTCTTGCCCAACTCCATTCCCTTCTCTGGACACCCACCAGCCTCTCAGTGCCTTTCTTATAATGACGGACCCAAAACTGAACATAGAATTTGAAGAGCACCCTCACCAGTGCTGAGTGCAAGGGCATGGCATCTTCCCTACTCCTCCTGGCCACACCATTTCTGATAAAAGCCAGGATGCTGTTGGTCTTTTCACCTCCCTGGGCCATTGCTTGGCCATGTTCAGCCACCCATCAACCAACAACCCTAGGTCCTTTTTTTGCCACGCAGCTTTTCCAGCTACTCTTCCCCAGCCTGTAACACTGTGTGGGGTTGTTGTAACTGAACTGTAGAACCTGACACTTGGCTTTACTGAACCTTATGCAACCAGCCTCAGTCCATCAATTGAGCACCTCCAGGTCCCTCTGCAGAGCCTCCTTACCTGTCTTGATGTGCTTTGCAAGCTTACTGTGGGAGCACTCAATCCCCTCATCCATATCATGGATAAAGATATTAAACAAGACTGGCCCCAACAATGTTTCAATAGTAGAGCTACAAAAGGAATTTTTCAAAATGGTGTTTCTTCTCCTATATATGTGCACATGTGTATGTGTGTGTCTATGTTTTCTGTGTTATCAAAGTTTTATGTTTGCATTTAGTTTTTGTATAGGTTAAAAAAAATGATCACTGTAGGGACACAACAAAGTAAAGAGTTCGAAGTGGCCTCAGCACTGCAGTGCAGGTGTATTTTCTTCTGACATGAGAATTATATAACTTGTTCAACCTAAAGATGGATTAGTCTTCCCTCAAATACAGTGGTTTATGAGCAGAAGAAAGAAATATAAAGAAAACGAAAATGAAGAAAACGTCTCTGCCTTGTACCTGGGCCTGGCACATACCCCACACAGTGAGGTTTCACCCATATTTCTTGTTTACTGAAAGTTACTCTATCATCTCATGTTTCTCAAACAAAGCATGATGTTCTTTTCATTTGTGTGCTTACATTCCTGTTTTGAACTGTGTGCCTTTACTGATTGCTGGATTTGCCGGTCTGTGCAGTTCCTCTATGTTCTTTAGCACAGGCTGATAGCTGCCAGTTGCCATGCAGAGTTTATCCTTCACTGACCACCTCCAGCCCAGTGAAAACAAATATGCCTGCTTCCACCTCAAATTTCTTGAGCAACACAGCTGAATTTATTGGAGATTCTTCCTGTGGTTAAAGTTTGTATTTTAAAAAACATTAAGAACTGATCAAACCAAAAGCCTATAAACTTGATTTTAAAGTAGACCCCTACAGTATTTCACACAGATACTGCTGGATTTTAATTGTGGACTATATCTTCAGTATGCATCTGGTTAGTGTATAGACACTTCTTTTGGAAGCAGTGCACTGATAATGATCTCTGATGAGTGAAAGTTTATGTCTAAGTTAATTGCAGTGTGTATGTTGTCCTGTAGATTTATGACATACACTTGTTTTTATGGCATGGAACACGGTAAGTTAAAATCAGACTTTTCAATGTACTCAGATACTTCAAGATGAAATTTGTGGCTTAAAAATCTTGCTATTGAAGTGCCAAATAGATCTGTAGAGTCTGGCTTGCATATCTACCAGTAAGAATGTATCTGCTTTGGTTTCTTAGTCCAGTTAATTCAATTGAGTGATTGCAGTTTCTCATGGCAGTGTATGCTTGGGGTGACACGTCAAGTAGTTTGCCATGCTTCTTCAGGAAATTGATTAGAAAAATAACATCTTATGTTAGCATTAAATAAATCCAAAACCTAAAAGAAACCATAAAACTCTTGGTTTTTATAATTAAGGAGTTTTGTACCTTTGGAAAAGGAGTAGTGCAGAGACAAAACTTTGTCCTCTCTGAAGGTACAAACCCAGTTAGCACTTTAAACTAATACTTTTGCCAAGTGCAGTCTTTTGTTGTGAAGATTTAATTGGTTTTAAAGGAAGGGTTTTTCTTTCTTTTCACAGAATGCTAAAGGTTCAGACTCATCTGATTCTGGTTTTCTTGTGTTTACTCCTCAGTCTCCTCCCAGGTCCAGCCTTTGCACCAAATTCCTGACAAATCCCTCTGCATCCCCAGGATGGTCATTTCTTCCTCCTCTGTCAACAAGGGAACCTGGTATATCATTCAGAGAAGAGTGCTTGAATGCAGAATGGGCTGTTGAAGAAAGCTGGGCTGTGATCAGTGATTTTTATAGTTACAGGTTTTATGGACTGTGATTTGATTTAGACTTTTCCCAGGTTTGCCCAGGCTGCTTATGTTGAGAGTTGGAATTGCAAATCCAAATGGCAGACTTGTATTTTGGCAGAGAAGGTTGTGTTTGACCCGCTGTGGAGCTGCGTGGTGCCTGCAGGACTGTGCTCATAATAAATGCCCATGATCTTTGTGGTTTTCACTCAGGTGTTGTTAGGAACTGTAATTGTTGCAAACCAAGTTCATCCTCCCACTGTACCTGCTCTGATGATGCTATGGTGTAAAGGTAAGGAATATAACTTGAGCCAGTTGTTTGGGTTTCATCAGTTTGTGAATCAAACTTCTTTGAAAGCAACAAATGTCATGACTTGCATTTAATTCCAACCCATCAGCATAATTTTCAGTTGCCCTCTATACCCCATGAAGAATAATTACCCATCAGTGTTCCCTTCTGACCACCCTTTCCATCTGTTTCCTAGCAACAGACATGACTTTTGTTGTCAACATAAAAACTTGAGTATCTCATGTGGCCCTCAAAAGAAGGAATTATTGCTCAATGCACGCAAGTACAGAACATGAAGTAGAGGTATTTTTAATAGATATGTTGTCTCATGCCACCCAAGTGATTCTGTGAAGTGTAGTGTTGTCAGAAGGGGTACCTGGGCAGTTTGACCAAGTGTTGCTGTCACAACTATCACAAGCGAAACTTTAAACTCAGGGCACATAATTGCATTTGACCCTTTTGGATGCAGAGCTGGTCACTCTGTGCCATTGTAGTCAGCCCAGAAAGTGCTACAGAGTGAGATCACTGCCCAGTGTGCAAACCTGCACACTGAGTTTATGTGGCGTAGCATATTGTTAGTCATGGACATAAATATCAGAAACAAAGCATGAGAGTGCATGCACTGAATACTCTGTTCTCTGTCCCCAAACACATAAACTTCTCTGTGGCAGAGAGGACATTGCATGTTGTCCCAATGCTATATCAGGGAGGGTTCTTAAATGATCCCAAGAGTGAGATTAAGACACAAACAAGATCAGATGCTGTACAATCTTGTGAGTTTTATTTTCTAGAACAACTGATAGCAGTGATAGGGCAGAGAGAAAAGTCAAGTCAGAATCCCTAAGCAAGAGAACTGCTGAAAAACAGATGCAGAGATCCATCTGATCCGTGAGCAAGTGTGTGTTTATTCAGCTTAACTGCTTTTATATATACCCCATTCTGTTACATCCCTCTGTGCCCACGAGGGTGACTACAGTGTATTATTGGTTAAAGGTAGGTGTCCATAAAGCTATCGCTAACATATTATTGGCTAAACTACCGCATGTGATAAGAAATCAAGTTATGCTAAAGTTAGCTATGTTGACAGTTCAGTTCCATTGTTTTCCTTCTAGGTGGTAGTGGTTCCCACCGAACTAGCTGCTGGATTCCTCCCAGCTGGCCTGTGTTTATCTTTTTGGCTCTCTGTGTTCAGTATCAAGCAATCTCATGGCATCCAGGCCTTCTTCTCTGTAAAATCTTCCCACAGAGAACAGTAGAGGCACAGCTAATTACCACCACCATGAATCCAGTGATCTGTAGGTGACTTGGTCACAGTGCAGGTGATAGAACTCCAAGCTCCAGGAGGACATGAAGATGAAGAGAGAGAGAGAAAGAAGGAAAGAAATCACCACCTCGATGGCAGCAGCCGTTTTCAGGAACATGTGGTAACTGCAGCAGCTTCTTCCAGACCGCATGATCCAGGCTGGTCCAACGGAAGTGTTTGTGTGAGAGCGAGACTGCCCTGCACCTGGTTCCTTGAAAGCCCTTTTATAAGACCTGTCCTACCCAAATCTGCAAGTGTCTTTTTGGTGGGTCCAGCCCGGGTCGCCTGTCGGGTGAAGAGAAGGGATGGAGAGGGGAGCAGGGGCAGCAGCCAAAGCCAGCTCTGGGTCCCAATCCTCAGCAAAGTGACGGAGAGCGGTGCCTGCTCCTACACTGCTCTTCTGCTGACCCCAACAGCACAGACAACCTGGTGCCATGAATGGGTAGTCCCCAGACAAAGTATTTAAGGCAGAGAGACACACATAGTCCCACTCTACAGTGGCACAAGATCTCTTGACAGACACAGAATCTCTCTCTGCTCAGGTAGGCATACATTAAGGTGGGGAAGTTTGGACCTTAATACTCCAAGAAAAGAACAGGAAGAGTTCCACATGCCAGACCAGTAAAAATGGCTGCTTCTGAGACAAGGTCTACACAGTTGAAGGAAGAATGAAGCCCCACAGGACTACAGCAAGAGGAGGGCAGTGGGAGAAAAAGAGAAGGTCAATGTTGGAGGAGAGTACAGGGAAGGGGGCAAGTTCCTGCAAAATCAACATGAATTGTAAACCATTTGTTGAGGAAAGCAAGTCTTTTCCCTTCTCCTCTCACAAAGAAATTCAAAGGTAGGTGTGTTAGGTGTATTTGCAAAATAGGGTGTAGTGCTATTTTGTAAACCACAGAGAACAGACTGTGAGTTCAGCTGAAAGTATTGTAGAGAATGTAACAGTGCCAAATTAAACACTTGGAAAGAGGTAATTCCTCTTTTTCTGGACTCTCCATGACTGGCTGGCAAGTTGTGGTGGCAACAGATGAGGAGGCTGACATGAGTAGAGCAAAGTGAAATTGAAGCTGAATTTTTTTGAGCTTAATTTCTGAGAGTTTTGAAAACTGGAGATTGTTAGTGGGTGATTCCACACTCCCCCCCCCAGCTGAGAAATAAAGGAGAGATGCTGCCAAATTCTGTTCAACTTTACCTTAAAATGACCTGTATCTTGCAAAAAACTCTATAACTGGTTATTTATGGGACCACTTTTCATTGGCATGTACTTCATTAGTGAAGTCCCTCTGAATAGGGTACTTTTTATTAGAACATGTGATAATAATTTTTTTTGAGATCTGTAAGGACTGTTGATACCTCTTGAGCACAATACCTTTGATGATGTCAGTGCAGGAAAAATCACTGCACTGGCTTCTTATCTCACCCACCACTGTAAAAGAACAGGTAACAAGAGACATTTCTAGATATTTCTAGGAAGAAATGCCTCCACATGAAGTGTTTATGAACTAGATTAGAACTCTTATTTCAGGAAGTCATTGCCTGTTATGGCTCATGTACATGCATGTTAACCATCTGTTCTCATTTTAGCTGGAAAAGCAGACCATCCTCTGCAACTTCAGGATTTAGACCCTGACGTGTCTTCTCAGTTACTCCTCTCACTCCATGGCTTGAGGTCAGGGAGAAAAATTGTATCTAGTGTTTCCCAAATGATGAAAGAATCAGTAAGTAAAAACCAGTAGAAAGATTGTCTTATGTTCTTGATTTTTAGCCTGTAGCACTTTTTCAACTCATACTTTGCAATGCCTTGCCTTTTTCCTGGAGAGTATCTCTAAAAAGATGGCTTAAATTAATCAGTCAAAATTTTTATTTTTCCTCATGAAACTAGCCACAAAAGTAAATTTTGAATCTCCTTACATCAA
>WAAB01012868.1:0-34904 GCA_013389865.1 Piaya cayana | reverse complement strand
CTATGATTCTATGAATTACTGTCACGGGTAAAACAAACTCCAATCAGGTAAAAATAATTTAATTTATTGCCTGTTAAAACAGACACTCTCTTTTTTTCCCTCATCCTCTGCCTGTCTGGTGGTTTTGCCCTTTCCTAAACATGCTTTTCCAGAGGTGCCACCAGCATCGCTGTTGGACTCAGATGTGCCCTGCAGAGCCAGCTGGAAGAAACCAAAGCCATGTGAATCCAGCACAGGGAAACTCCAGCCTCATAATAAAGGACACCCCTTACCCAAAGCTGGACACTACATTCATCTATGCATTAGCCTGCAGGCTGATTCAACAGTTTTAAGATCATCTTCCTTTTAGCCAAAGATCCTTTATGCTCTTTTGCAGAAGTGATAAGATAAGAAACAAAAAGGCCTTCAGCATTTCACCTAGATTGTAACTGAAATGTTATATGACTTGAATACACTTCCATGTACTAAAAAGACACATTAATACCTTTTTTGTCCGAGTGACTTGCAAATGTATTTCTGCTTTGTGCCTTTGGCAGTGACATTGGATGGCCAAGCTGGTTCATAAAATGGAAAGTTTTCCTGACCTTTCCTGCAGCGAGAAGTCACTGACTTCCTCCTGCTGTGTATTTGCATAGGGAATGCTTTCAAGCCAGCAGTAGTCAAAGGAGAGTTTAGTAGTTGTGTCCAGGACTGTATCCTCAACCAAGAGGTTAGTCCTACAGGAGTTCCTTCAGCCAAATGCCTTAGATTCAGGATGTTAAAAATTTGTGACTTCTGCATTTTCCTTTTCCTTATGCCTTTGTAACTAATTTCAAAGTTACTTTCATCTTTAAACAGAACTAGTCAGACACTGGCATGGCAGGAAGAGAACTTTGATCATGTCAGAACTGCCACAACTATCAGCTTTCTGCTGCTAGCCTCTCTCAATAAAAAGAGAAGCATTCAAGGCCAGGTTGGATGGGGCTTTGGGCCACCTGATTCAATGGGAGGTGTCCCTGCCCATGGCAGGAGGTTGCAACTGGAGGGGCTTTAAGGTCCTCTCCAACCCAAACCATTCCATGATTCTATAAAGACAGACTATAAAGGCTATAAAGAAAGACAGTTCTTCTCTCACATCTTACAGTGCTTAGNAACCATTCCATGATTCTATAAAGCCAGACTATGAATTGTTCTCTCATGTCTTACAAAGCTTACAAGTATTGAGATACAAACTTCAGCCAGATTAGCCTTCCCTGATAACCTCCTTTACCTAAACGGTCTGCTCTTTGCTTTCTAATTTTCTAAGAACCAAGCTGTGGAGCATTAATTTGTTGCAGCTTCTGTCATTTATCAACGGCTATTTGCATGTTTTGTTCATTATTGTAGCCTCTGAGTCATATACTAGACTAGTCACATCTAATCATTTCTATATTAAACATGCAACCGCTTAAAAGGAAAACCCAGCCCTGTGTGAAGGATTCACTGGTGAACTGAGCCATAAATCACCTTGGATGAGTTCTCAGAAGGAGCTGGGCAAAGAGAAGTTTCCTAGCTGTAAATGACCCCCCACCTTTTCTCAGCCTCTTGGCCTTTTGATAAACATGAGCAATTAGCACCTTTGCAGACATCATTTTCCTTCCCTGCTGATGGAATATTGGACACCCAGAAGGAAACTGTGCCTTGGAGAGACGTTCCAGGAAGGTCTTCAGGATCGTACATGGGATTATTAACACTGCTTCAACTCATTCTTGGAGTGATGTGCTAACACACTCCTCTCACCCACACCTCCCTGCCCGTAGAGTGACAAGTGCCGTGACAAACCCATTCCTGTCTGATGGGCAGAAAAACAAACATTACAGTGGATAATCAAACAAATGTGGGCTCTTCAGTTCTTGGATGGGAAATCACTCTTAGCTAATGTCATAAAACATGGGAAGAATGCTCTATAATTAAACCCTTCTCTGGAAATATTTGACTAGGCTTGGGATGAGCTACAGGAACAACACTGAAGTCAGCAGCAGCGCTAAAGGTTGCATGAGACTGGGACTGAGGGATTTTCATCAAAATATACACTGGGGAGAAGCTGGAGGTAAGATGCTGCGGGGGTGTTTAGTGAGGGGTTATATGCACACCCCAGCAAAGCTGTGTTTCCTTCTGCTTGCATCACTGCAACCACACCAGGAGGGAGCTGAGCCTGCAGAGAGGAGCCAAATTCACACCACTACGGTCACTATCACAAAGTTTTCATTGTTCTGATGCAGGGTTCAGCTCCTGCTTTTGTACTGCCTTCCCACAGTCTGATTTTTTTTCTAGCCATGACAGTAGCTGAGCTATTTTCAAGAAAACCACAGGCTGGTTTAAGTCTTGCCGTGATAGATTTACAGCACAGAAAACAGCAGCTCTGATGCGTGTGTTGCAGCAGCTGCAATGACAGAAGTCAAGGCTGTAGAACTACAGGTAACAAGATGGACATTCACAGTGTTAATTGAGCGACTTGCCATGAAAAACGGTGGCAAGAGAGGGAGAAATAATGAATCATAATGAGGAACAGAGCTATAGGAAGTGGAGCCCAAGGAAACTCTCCGGAGAGAGCCATGTCCTAGAAGGGTGGGAGCACACACCCACGTTTTCAATTTCCGCACCACCAGAGCAGTGTCTCATGTGGGTAGCACTGGTCCTGCCAGTGGACCTCAAACCTGGACTGGGATCTCCCCTCCTCCCCAGTCTGCCCCATTACACATTTCCTCTGTTCATCACTAATTCCCTTTCTCTCTGCATGACTGAAAAATGGGCATTCGCCATCCTCTACTTGAATTCCTCCACCTCACAACAGCCTGAGAGTTCTATGTTCAACCTAAAAAGCTCTGCTCGTTCAGGGTAGGTTACTCCAGGTCCCTCATGCCTGTCAGTCCCAGGGAACCAGAATGCAGACACATCCACAGATCACAAACCAGACTCAGCTATATGCTAGACACCTTAACATATCAAGTGCCTATTTGTAGTAACAGGATACTTGAAAATAATGCTCTGAAATCTGGACTCACATGGACCATTTTTTAGAAAGTCTTAAAAAGCACAAGAAAACCCCACTGGAAATTGGGAATTCCTGAAAAAAATAATTCCATTTCATAATTTCTTCCCATTTTCTAAAAGATTGATCATTCATACTGAGCTGAAAATCTTAAGGACTTACTTTACTCTTGGAAATCCTGCGGTTTCACTGAAAAGCCAGATAAGTGGGGACAGGAGGACCAACCACTGAAGCTAATAAGAAGTGGGAAGAAGCACAACCTGTTAGTAAAATGGAAGCAACGAGTAAAAAGAGCACTGAGCCTTCTGTGGGCTGAGTTCTGTTCTAGGTTACAGTTCTTCTCATCGTGAAGAATACCAGCTAAGCTAAACTTTTCGTGCCTCGATTTGTCACATGTTGAGATGGATAAGCATTAATTAAATTTGCAAAATGCATTGAAGTCTTTTGAGGAAATGCACAAGAGATGGTAATACTAAATTTCAAACAAGGGCCTCTGGGGTCTGTGATCTCCAAAGGATTCAAAGCCAGTGCAGGGTGGCTGCTTTCAGCTGAGTAGCAGGAACATGGGGAGTTGCAGCTCCAAGGGCCATCAAACCTAGTCAAAATCACACATCTCAAAACTCCTTTTTAAAAGAAGTAGAGAGACACAAAAAGAACAGTCTCTTCTTGCTGGGGCCATCAGGTGAGCGCCCAAAGGGAGTCTTAGAAAGCAATTTGCACAGCTTTATAGGCTCCTCAGAAAAGACAAGGTCAAACTCGGACTAGTGAAATGATTTTCCAACTGGATGGTGAAGTAGACAAAACAAGAAAAATATAAAAAGCTGATGTGGTGACCAACCCCCAGCCTACTTCCTTCTTGTTTTTTGAAACATGAATCCAGCTTGCAAACTCAGTGTCAAATACCATTGTCAAAAGACGTAATTCTTACAGCTGTTGGGCTACGGGAGAACGATTCAAGTGCTTGACAAAAGAATACAGTATGCATTGGCACTACTTCTCATTACATATTTCAAAGGAAAAATTGAAACCACATTTCTAGGCTGCAGAGTTGGATTGCCAGAAGGGTACTGGTCTACACAACAATCACTTTGCCTCCCCTCCTCTTCCTCCTGAGCTTACCCTCCATGCAAGGAATCAAAAACCCCTTACCTATTGCAGCATCACAAGTCTGCTGGTGTCTATATACTGATTTAAGAGAGAAATTGCCCGTGCTGTTAAAGGGTTAAAGAAGACAATACAACACAGCAGGTGCAAGTGCACAAGAAAGAAATAAAGCAAAATTCTCTCCTTATGGGAGCAATAGAAATGATTGAGAGCGTGGACTCTGTAATCTGCAGAAACTGGGGTGACACTGTTAAGTTAAATTAAATGCACAGAGTGGAAAAATCTGAGCTCGACAATATATCTGTGTCATGTGTCCGTGTGTAATTTACTGCCACGGTTGGAGTCTGCCTTCAATAGATTCGGGGGAGAGAATTAATGTGTGGGGTTTGTTTCCTTATGAAGTATGGACGTGTGTGCATGTCTGCAACCACACTGAAGAGTGATGAACAGGACAGTAAATTTTTTGCACTCCCCATTCCCCCATCATGTGTAGGAGCTGTCTCCACCCTGTCACTCCCAGCATTGTGTTTGCTTATCAGGAGGCACTGATCAAAATACTTGGGGTGAAACCTTGTGAGTCAGGTAATTGCTCAGGGCAGAAAGGGATACTAAAGCCGTTGAAGGGATGTGCCCTCCCGAGGGAGCAGCTGAACTCCTGTATCTGTGCCCACAGCTGCCAGTAGGCAGCAACACTGCTGGACCGGAGCCCAATATTCCCCTCCTGAGCTCCTCCACGGTTCAGCATCCGCAGGTAGCCTCAGGTGCCGCCACACAACTCCCTTGAATTAAACCAAGTTCTGAAAATACATGTGCAGTGATGACAGGACCTGGGAGGATGCAATACCCGGGACACCACCATGTGCACTTGGAGCAGGGTTGGGAAGCAGCGCGTATCTTACTGGGAATGAGACTATCTTAGTCAAAGGCAAGGGAAGTGCAACTTTTCTCCTGGCTACAGCAGTTTAGTAGGACTAAACAGAAAGAAATTCCCTCCCATAAGACTCACAAAGGGCAGAAGTGACCGCAGCACCAGCAGCTCTGCATAGTCCTGCCTTTAACAAGAGCCTCAGCCAAAGCCCCTGGTGTAAATAATCCAAGAACACAGACCATGTTACATGCCGGCGTGCTTTGTAGAGGAGTCCTCCTCTACAGTGATTTTCTCTACCACCCATCAGGCTTTACTTTGCTGTCAGTGTTGGATTTCAGCTCCGAGAATGGAGCTGCAGCTGCTGGCTGAGTTCAGCTCCTTGTGATCAGCTTGAGGAACCATTTAGGGTAAAACACCAGACTGGGTAGTTTTGGTGTTTTACCAGTGATGTGCTGGCATGACTTCTTAATGTTCGTTAATGCCAGGCAAGTTTCAAGTGTGCCAGTGCTGGTTTTTTTGGTTTTTGGTTTTTTTCTTTTTTATAGTGGACAGATGCAAAGCAAGAATCACATTTGGTCTTTTTTCTTTATATACACAGGAAACCCAGATCACAAAACGAAGCTTTCATTCACTGGTATAAATCGTAAATAACATCAAAGATGACATGGAGCCACAAGTGTGTGAGGGGAAAGGCTAAGCCACAGGAGCTCACAACTCATTTTGAAATACATAGGTTGTCTTTAAATAAAGTGACCCCAAAGTGTGCACAGCTCGGCTGCCTCTGCATTGAATCCTGTGCCGAGCGGCACGGTCCCCTCTTTCCCTGTGTGCTGGGGAGTTTCAAATTCCTCTGGCTTCCAAGCCTCTTTCGCCTCCCTTCTTCTGTTGAATTGTCATCAATTTGGCAAGAGAACAGCAGCCATGCCTTTTTTTTCTTTCTCCTGCTAGTAATTATTGGATTTAGTTACCTGCCAGCAGCAATCCAGGCAAGGGTAGGAGAGGTAAGTAAATATTCTATGGCTCCTTTCCAGCACCCAAGTATTATTTCATTCTCTAGCAATCATACAGAAGCTGATTAGGTATCTAAATAGGCTAGGATTATTTATTCTATAATTTAATTGTCCTGACAGTTGCCACAGGACGTTTGTCTGATGCTCCTTACTTCATCGCAGGGTCTTTTGACAGCAACCGGTGCTCTGCTTCTGCTGTCACGGTTAGCATGATGGAGCAGGGTAGGTTTTTAAGGGGCTTTGGTCTCTGAAAAGCACCCACGGAGGGTTTTTCTCTTTGAGAATCTGAGTTTGCAGAGCTCACCTGACTGTCCCCATCGTGCTCTGGCTGTGCCCCAGGGGGCTGCAGCCACGACACAGGGAAGGGAGCTGGAATAGAAACTCCCAAAAGATTTCAACAGAATACAAACCTGCTAACATTGAAAGTTATTCCTAGAACCTTCTTTATCTCTACCTAGGAAATCTAGCTGGAGGGAAAATTGAAATACAATTTCACATGTATTTTTCATAACAGCAAGAAATCACTTTGAAAACAACGATTATATTTGCTGTCTGCAGTTTTAAAAGAATATCAAACTGAATGAAGTGAGACTTCATTAACAAGTTTACAAAGCTCAAAAATGCCTTTTAAAGGTGTAATTTTGTTTAGAATCATAGACTCATAGAACAATCAGGTTGGAAGAGACCCACCGGATCATCGAGTCCAACCGTTCCTATCAAACACTAAACCATGTCCCTCAGAACCTCGTCCACCCGTGCCTCAAACACCTCCAGTGAAGGTGAATCAACCACCTCCCTGGGCAGCCTCTGCCAGTGCCCAATGACCCTTTCTGTGAAAACTCAAGAAAATTAAAACCTTGACAACCAGTAAGAGAAGAGTCAATCCATCTGCACCCTGCCCCACCAAAAAAAAACTAAAAAAAGGAGAACGCCATCCACTTCAGAAGATCCCGACCATCCTATATGCCGTGGTGTGACACAATCCCTCCCTCCACAGCAACATGGAATTTCAAAGTACATGTGTACAGAAACCTAACACAGGAGAACTCAGCTGCCTGGCCTTTGTTCAGAAGCAGTCATTCAGGAAGGGGAAGTTACTGTCAAATAATTATCATTAAAAGTATTTACAGGAATTTGGAAAATCTGAATACATATAAATCCATTTCTCCACACAGGAGCTCCAGAGACTGGCTTCTCTCCCCGCTTTCTCCCCACCAGCCTCATCCCTACCCTTGAGCGTCCAGGAGAAAGGTGGGACCTCGGCAAGACGTCTCCACGTACCAGAACTACGTGTTATTGACCGTCTTGAAAACCATAAAAACCAGCTCAGCAGAGTAAGGTGTTATTTAATATAGATGATTTATGAATCTTATATGATATATAATACCATATAAGACACACTGCACACAGGCTAAATTCCACACTTCCACATCGATTAAAAGCACCCCAGGTGACGATGACTAGCGCAGAGGATCAGACGCACTTTATCAGATGCAAGAAGCACTCGAGCATCCAGACACTGGGGGACTCGGCAGCTTCAGACGTGTGTTAGAGGATACCTCTGCAGCCCACGGCAGTCAATTAGGATGTAACTAATGACTGTATTGTGTCATCTGTGCCATGAAAGGAAAACAGTGGGAGAAGGCCGTGACCCCAACCGTAATGGAGAGGCATGGGCTGTACTACAAGACGAAGCATGCACAGAGCCAGGGACTGTATCAGCTAAAGGACTGACACCAGGATGGACAGTGTTTGCTTTGACAAGAGCTCTTTGTTGGGCAGCCCATTGAGGGGGTTTAGTTTCAAGCCTAAATAGGTGTCTGATTACTCTCCCTCTTGGAGATAAGGTACCTGAATGCCTTGTGCAAACACAGAGAGGCAGAACAATTGTGGAAAAGGCTCTTGGTTGCGCACTGTGAAAAGGAAGAATGTTCTAAGGAAAAACCAAACAATTCTCTGACTTTTGTTAGCGCTGATGAAAAGTGGCAACATATAAAAATGAGCTTTACGGCTTGCCAGAACGTTGCTGGGAGTGGAACAGATGGCCAATTCATCTCCACCGAACTTGGCACTTCTAACAAAAGAAACAATATGTGTTTTGCTACCCTAATTTTTCCCCCAGGTATCCCAGCAGGTGACTGGGATGTCTGATGACAAGAATGACTTGACTTGTGCTCCCCAAGAGCTGGAGTTGCTTGTTTCTGTGGCCTTGCCATTGTTTTGCCCAATTACCCACTCCTCTGCAGCACTCCGGTGATGTTTCTCCAGATCCAGAAGACAATAGCAAACCTGGAGGACATACACACGCTCACAGGCACAAGAACCACCTCTTACAGGGTACTTGTATTTTCACAGAGATTCGTTCTAGTGGCCTCACAACTGGACTGACAACTTCTATCTTCTTGTACTGCAGTTGCACATAACACATCATGAAGATGCTTTACAGAACATAACTGGCTGTAAAAATTCCAAGATTAGACAGATCAAAAAAAAAAATTTGGCTTCTCCAGCATGTTTTCATATTTAATGTTAATTCCCAGGCACAATCCTGATTTCACAATTCAGATTCTTCTACAGAAGGGACAAGCTGCTCCTCTTTCCCACGGCCAGTTTTCAGGTTCCATCAGGACAGCTTTTATAACAGAATGAAGTCAAGAGAAGTGAAAAAGTTCTTCTCACACCGATACAGCATGCAGAGGGCACATGTACATATGCGCAAAGGAGAGAAACATGATTAGAATGAATATAAAGTGGAAAATACCTCCGTGTAAAATGTGTCTTCCCCAGCTCCCACACTACAGCTGAACTGCAGTGCAGATTGTTACGTACAGAGATCCTTAAAATCTGAGAGTCTTACAAAACCAACATGACTCCCAGGCTGGAAAACTGTACTTATTCTATTTTCCGACCATCACTTCTCTTGGTAACAACAGTAGATGAAATTACCAACCAAGTCTAAAGGGCATTAGAGGTTGTCTGCCCATTCAGTAACAGAGGGTGGGTGTTCATAAGATCTCTGCAAGGCTAAATATTTTGGAAAACACACGCTACAGTTCCACAAGTTGCTCGTGCTCCAGCTAGAATTTGTTGGGCCACAGGAGCAGCACTCCATAACACATTAACAAAACAGCCAGATAATTACAGTGATGTGAAAAAGATTGACAACAGTTAGAAATCATTCACTGGGAAACTTCAAGAGGAACATTAATAGCAGATCAAATATAAACGATGCTTTAAAGAAACTAGTGTTTGTTCGAGTGATACATTAAGAGAACCTCTAATGGGTTAACAAAGCATTTTATCCATACACTGTTGTATTAGGAAATACAATCATATGTTATAATCCCAATAGCGCAAAAGTTGTTTTGTAGTACTAGTAAATATTGACTAAAAAGCGTTGATTAAATGAGTGTTCCTAGCCTGCTGACTCAACCACAGCAGCGTGTGTTCCCTTAAGAGAGCCCTTACACGCACTGAATATGCTTACAGAGGAATCAATCATTAGACACATGTTTAGGATATTATCCTTTCCAACCAAAAAGTCCGGGCTTTCAGTGAGAAAGCCAAATTCAAGACAAGTTGTTAGAAGAGCTTATCTAGCAGAAGCACAGCAGGGCAGGTCATATCCCAGCCTCACACAAAAGCACTGCCGTATTCATATTTTTGAAGGAATTTGTAAAAAGAATCATCTCATTTTTTTTTCTTTTCATCATGTTATTGGGGTTTGTGGATATCCATGTGGAAATGGAACAGTCTTGAAGTTAAAAACACAAACTTGGGTCTGTGTGATTGCAGGCAAATAATCTCCAGCCTGATTTTTAAAGCTATGTAATGAAGATGCTGACCAGGGATATTTTAAAACATAGAATAGTCTGGGTTGGAAGGGACCTTAAAGATCATCCAGTTCCAAGCCTCCACTGTGTGCAGGGACACCTCCCACTGGATCAGGCTGCCCAAAGCCCATCCAACCTGGCCTTGAACGCCTCCAGGGATGGGGCAACATGAGTCAGGACTTCACCACTCTCATATTAAATAAATTCCTCCTTATGTCTAGCCTAAATCCACCCCTCTCCAGTTTATACCCATTGCCCCTCACTCTATCTGTACGAGCCTTTGTAAACAGCCCCTCCCCAGCTTTCTTGTAGTCCCTTCAGGTACCAGAAGATTGCTATAAGGTCTCCTTGGAACCTTCTCCAGGCTGAATATATCTTTGAAATTCTTGAGTTGGATAGATTTTCAACACAGCTCAGCTGAAATTTCCCCTGCTTCAGCAGGATCCTTGCACATGAAGTCAGTACGAAGGGTCTGGTGCTCACCACCATGTACCGCTCTAAGAAAGCTGCAAGCATTTGGGGGAATCTCACCCCTTTCTCGTGTTCCCAAGTGAAAGATGAGCTGCTTGAAAAAATTAGCTAACATTTCTGTAAAATAAGGCTTGCAGCGCACTGCTGATCCACACAGGCTTGGGAAAGCAAGAATTGTGAAGAGCTCAGACATTTAAAAGGCACTTAAAAGATGGAAACAAGATCAGTCAGTCACACTACACTTCCTATTCCACCAAGTCACCTTTTATACTCCCTATTTCACTAAGGCACAATCTTTACTAAGTTTTCATGTGTTGCTTTCTAAGACTAGACAATTTAATTCAATATATGTAAAACGACTGAGGAAGAAAATCTGCTACAAATCTAGTGACAGGCTGAGAGCAAGCCCAAAGTTTTTTTTTTTTGCATCTCTGTGGTAAACTATTTCAGGTTATTGTGAAAATAGCAGGATATAAAGATCTTCATCGTTATTCCCAGTTTTGAATGGTGTAGAGAACGACAGATATATTCAAACAGATTTTTTCCAGCCTAAAATTTCCTGGTGCTGCTAGTTTCCAGCAGTCTTTTAAGAAAGAAAAAAAAAAGAAGTGTTGAGAATGGATTTAAACTGAGAATTATATTCTTGGTTCTGAAAAATTTTAAGGCCCTTATTTTTGAAGCTTGTCATGTATTTTGGACTGGGTGATCTTGGAGGCCTTTTCTAACCTGAATGATTCAGGTTAGATTCATTCAGGTTAGAATGATTAACCTGAAGGATTCAGGGAGGTGGTTGAGTCACCTTCCCTGGAGGTGTTTAAGGTGCAGGTGGATGAGGTACTGAGGGACATGGTTTAGAGATTGGTGGGAATGGTTGGACTTGATGATCTGATGGGTCTCTTCCAACCTGGTGATTCTATGATTCTATGATTCTATGATATGACAGACAGAAGGCAAATTTAAGAAGGAAGAACAGGTGAATTTTGACAAATGTGGATGGTCTGGAGGGTGAGCCTATCAGTGCAGTCGCCAACTGTCTAGTAAAAGAAGAAATACCTCAGATAAAACATCCAAAAGAAAAAGTACAGCAAAGGCTGGGTGCTTCTACAGGGCTGCACACCTGTGCAATAACAGGAACTTTGTTTAGGGTGGGATACTCTTGTTGCAGGTAAACACATGGGGAAATCATAGGGAAATTGCCCTCTGTGAATTTTGCTACAGCTTGTAGAGGAGGGAAATCTGGTGAAAGCTTGAGCTACCTACAGCCCTCATCCTCTCCATCAGAGGGATTAGCAAGTGCCTAAGCAGACACCAAGTGATGCTCAGGCAGACAGGACAAAGGTGGACAAAGCAGAGCTCCTGCCCCAGCGACGCAGCTCATGCATCATGGAGATCACCAGGCTGGGGCAGAGCAGTGGTCTCCCTTGCTCAACATTGTGTCTGGTGAAGTTGCCAGTACAAGTCTCAAAGGCTGTAAAAAATATATAGTGTGTTTTGTTAGAATGATTGTTCTGTCATCGCCCAGATGTTGTTGTTATAGGTGCTATACAGGGTAATAAATAAAAAGAAATTAGACATTGTCATGCAGTGAAATAAGCAACCCATGCTGGCAGCTGTCCCGGTCAGATTGTACCCCGGCTCGTTAGATAGAGCACATATTATTTCACTGATGAAAATAAAACTCATCGCATATGTGCCTGTCTGCTGTTTTCACTCAGTGAGACCTAGACAGGGACCTGAGCCATCACCTAAGCCACACTTCTCATCCAGATCCAAATGTTCGCTTCAGGTTTGATTTCCTTCTCTCTTCCACTAGAGCAAGTAAGAACTGCACAAACAATCCCAGCCTTCAAACACACTATCAGTACGAGGAGCATCGGTCCTTGAAACCAATAGTGCCACTGAATTGCTTTTGGAAATGTCACAAGAGCTGTTGGAGTCATCCCTCTCTTTGTATGCAGAATGGTGTAAAGCTTCTCATCCACATCATGAAACATGGAAACTCAGGGCACTCTTCTACCCTGCTCAGAATAGGGACATTAAAAAATTGTGGTTTGTGCACTTGTTTTAGCTGCTTTGAGACAGTTCTTGTTGGACAAAGGGCTGCACCTGTCTCCTGCCCTCACAATCGATGCCTTGGCTCACTGGTCCATGTCCATCCCTACTGCACATTTAGCACTAACCCAATAAAGAGAAGAAATAAAGCCAGAGTGCTTCTGGTCCTCTCAGAGATCTTGAAGGGACTCTGATGTTATTCTGCACCACTGCTCTTCAAAACCAGACGCCTATATACCAGCCAGCTTCTCTTCTTGCTTTTTTCTAACATGAATTTTGCTTGTTGTTTTGAAGTTCAAGAGCTTTCAGGTCAGTAATTTTGGTCAATATAAATATTTGAGTTACGTTGCCAAAGTAGTATGTAATTTTTAGACTTAGGGTTTTTTTCCTCAATCAAATGAGAAAACAGCTAACTGAAAATCACAGAATCACAGGGTTGGAAGAGACCCATCGGATCATCGAGTCCAACCATTCCTATCAAACACTAAACCATGTCCCTCAGCACCTCGTCCACTCGTGCCTTAAACACCCCCAGGGAAGTTGAATCAACCACCTTCCTGGGCAGCATATTCCAATGCCTAATGATCCTTTCCATAAAAAACTTCCTCCTAATCTCTNTGAGGGGCCCAGAACTGGACACAGTATTCAAGGAGCGGTCTCACCAGTGCCGAGTACAGAGGGGAGAAGAACCTCCCTGGACCTGCTGGTCACACCGTTTCTGATACAAGCCAAGATGCCATTGGCCTTCTTGGCCACCTGGGCACACTGCTGGCTCATGTTCAGTCGGCTGAACCAACACCCCCAGGTCCCTCTCCTCCTGGCAGCTCTCCAGACAGACTTCTCCTAGTTCCACCAAAAATTCCACCAAACCTGCAAATTGCCTTTTTGAAAAAATTATGTTTAAGAGCTGATAAATTTTGGTTTTTTTCTAGTGAAATCTATTAATAATGCTCCCTTTTAGATTACCCAAATTAATGCTCGGTGGTCTCTCAATCACATATTCCCACACCTTGCAGTTCCCCAGACGTGTAGCTATCTATGGTGGCACACCCTGTCTAGCTACACATGAAGAAGAAATTAGTTTATATCACTAAGGCAGAGTCACAGCATGCCAGCTTTTCAGTTAGCCTTAGAGGCCAAGAAAAAGACATGGGATAGGCTGCAAGACACGGACCATTCACGTCAACTCCGCAGCCCTACGTGCCACCAGATGTACAAGAGCGGCTGCCCCAATGCGCTAAACTTAGCTCACTGCTGCTTGAACGTGCTCATTACTGGTCTCATGCATAATTACACAAACCCTGGAAACACGAAGGAAGTGACATATACAATCCCCTGTAAAATATGTCCCAGCTGGAGCATGACGACATGCCCATAGATCAGCCTGGGAACGACCTGGAGTCCCGATCTAGACTCTCGTTAAGACTGATCGGTTGAAGGAAATCAGTTCTGCTCTGAGCTGCCACAGGGAGGTATCTGCCAAGAATTTCTTCTTGATCTGGGAGAATGTCAAGTCTTTCTAGAACTTTTTTATAAAAATCAATAGGAGTGGCTTCTTTCCAAAGATCCTGACGTGCTTTATGCCAATCAGTTTGCTAAACGTCAGGAGCAGGTAGTTAATAGCTGGTTTACTTCTTTCACAGGTAAGCAAACAGAGACACAGAATGGCTGAAGTGTGACCAACTTAGGCAATTGACTTCAGAGGAAAATGTAATTTTTCAATCAGATATACTGCATGGTGGGGTTTTCTTTTCCCCTGTATCCAACACATAAGCTGTACAAGCAACAAGATGAATAAACTCATACAATGATGCATTAAGGTGAGTACCTACTTAATAGGGGAAAGGTAAATTATTAAAGCTACTATGCTACAGGCTCAGAACAGAAAAAAAGTGTTATTTGACTAATTGCAGCTAAACTATGTAGCTTGATAGTTTTCAAATTCTGACTGCAAGCTACAAAGTAAACAAAATACACAAAAACTGTAGCATTTGAAAGATGCATTTTAAACTACAGAGATTTTCTGAACTGAAGCAGGGTTAGAAAATACTGTAATGTGTTCAGAAGTAATTACAAAAATAACAGCATCTTGTTATCATTTTGAAATACTTTTGACATGTGAGAGTATTAAAAAGAGGATCAAGAATTCAAGAGCAGATTGGATGAGACTTCGAGCAACCTGATTCAGTGGGAGGTGTCCCTGCCCATGGCAGGGGGTGGAACTGGATGGGCTTTAAAGTCCCTTCTAAACCAAACCACTCCGTGATTTTATCATTCAAACTGCAGAACAGTTCCCCACATCAAACCCACCTCCATTGTGAAGATGACCCCCTGGTTCTCATGCAGTTTCTCCACTCTTTCTGGTTTGTGCTTTTCCCGGTGCAGTTCCTCAGCCTAGGCAGGATCCTGGTGGTGTGCACAGGAGGGCGGTTGTGCCTGCACACAATGGGCACGGGCACAACCCCCTTGTATCTGCATTTGGATGCTAAATCGACATTTTGAGGTACTGCATCACAGTAATTTTGGATATGGCAGAAAACATAGCTTGCTCTACGAACTCCCATTGCTGTCAGCAGCCTCACCTCCATGTTTTCACCAAACAATTGAGATGGTGACACTAGACACTTGAATCTGCTGGAGCAACGCAATCCTCCCACTGCTGAATTCTCAGCTCTGTTGCTTGTTCACCCACAATCCACTCCAGTCATGCAAGGACTGAGCTTCTTGACCTTCCAGTAACAACATAAAAGTGAGATTCAGCCTTTTTGCAAGGTCCTCACCTCCCGATCTACATTAGTAGGATTGCAGTCTGATTGGGGAGCAGGAGTTTAGGCCCTTCACTAAGCACATTTGTTGCTTAGGTTGGTTTTTAGGCTACAGCATTATCATATTTTACAGGACACAAAGAAAAGGATATCAACTAACACTTTGAAATGTTGCAAGCCCAAATAGGAATGAACATCTATATATACACAAAAGCTGGGGTGTGAAAATCCATCCCAAATCACAGGGCTGGGTGAAAGGCCTTTTACAAGTTTGTCCCCTCACTTTAGCACATGCAGCCTCACGCTGCATTCCACTCAATCAGCATAAAATCCCATGCTCCCCTCCTAGATGTTATCCTTCATGTGTTGTGTTAGTTACAAGCTCCGTGCACTCTAGTAGGCACTGACAGATGGCAGTAGATGATGTAGAGGTGCAATCATATCAGACTGTTCAGAGTACAAATCTATACAGCATAATGAGTCTTCTATTGCATATATCAGAGCTTTGAAACATTTTCTATTTAAATATATAGTCTGAAAACTTTCAGCATATATCATATCATCGAAACAACAGACTTCCATTGTTCAAACGGCATAAATCTATCACAGTCTCATAACAGCATATGATTTCCACTAGCTACAAGCTTATATATTGTCACACTAGTAGCGAAGGTTTTGTACATGGAAATCGACTTACACTGTAAGAACAAATTTTGCATTGTTCTGTACCTTAAACTCACACATTTCCATGATGACCAATGAGCTATTACACAGATTGCTGGCAAGGGTAAATCACGCTGAATAATCTTATGTGTTTTGCCTAGGGGGGCTGCTCAAGCGAACTGCAGGCTATTGTGGCAACCGAGACCCAATGAAGCAGCCCCATCTGCTCCTTCAGCATGACCCAACCGCGCCGGTGGGGCGCTATGACTGACCAAACCCTACACGAACAAGGACGCTCTTACCCCACCAGCCTCAGCTCACTGCAGTCCCGCTGAACACTCCACAAGACACAAGACCCCTGACCTGAACCTACAGAGCTTGAAGATCACCAACCCCTAAATGAATTTAGCGGCGTTCTCTCTTAACTCTGCCATTAGGATGCTTCCTTGGAGGAATCAAGGATCACTTGCAACTGACAGTCCTGTGCCAGGATGAACAGCAAGCACAGCTGGGCATTTAGTGGCTTGCTGCCACGTGGAAGATATCTGTTCACCTGGAAAATGTCCATGTTTTCTAGCTGGAGGCTTTAAAGTGGCTGGAGGACAGCTGGAGGCTGGATAGTGATCTGGGGCCAAGAAGAGCTTGGTGTTAGGCCCTCCAAAAGAAGTGTCCCACTGCTAGGTACTGGTCACAGCTATGCAGCTTGCTGCTTTACCTATCTTGTGCTCTTAGGACTGAAGATCTTTGTTTTCCACCAAACAGATGGCAAGATGCACATCCCTACTCTTCAAAAAAGACATGCTTCTGCATCATGACAGGCTGGCTTGAAGTGGCCTCCTTGTCAATGCTAGATAGAAGTGTTTCTATCCTAAAATAAGACACGTTTATCATTAGCCTCCTTCCCTGTTACACGGCTTTGTTTCCATCCCTGTACCTATCTCTGGCCACTCATCTCTGCAGCTGCCCTCTCATAATGATCACATCACAACTGTCCATTTGTCCCCAGGTTGAAGACAGGTATTATTTTCTCAAGGCCCTTGCGGCAGCACTCAAAATCATGCAAGGAAGAGATCACAGCAGATGCTAAATCTGTTGGGAATATTGTGAAAAGTGCCCCTGCTTTGAAACACACACCCTCCCAGGCTCAGGTGCTGCTGGATGGCCTCTTGGGCCAGGTGCTGATCTCCTTGCCTGGAGTGCCCCCAAGAGCGGGTCTTGCACATCACATGCAGAGGTGTCCAGAGGTCACTTTAAGGGCAGGATGCTCTCAGATTCCCCCTGAGGATGTAACAGATGGAGTGCTATAGAGGTGCTCTCTAGGGCACTCCTGCAGCAAGGCAGTGCAAACAATTGACAAATTTGGCCTCAAAGGCATGCCCACAGACAAGGTGAACGCGGACATAAATCATGATTCATAAAAGGGAGATAAAATGCAATGTCAAAATATTACCTTCCCCATCTTCTCGGAGAGGGGATTAAAGTCTTTTTGCCCCTGCCACTGAACCGTGGCCTTATGCCTCAGTGACTGTGCGTAAGGAGTTGCCCACAACGCGCAGAGTATAATTCTAAAGGACAGTAGGAAATGACTCACTTACTAGCTTGCTGTCAGAGGACTACATCATAAAATATTGGCTGTGGTCTCACATCGTACCACACAGGCAGGAGAATTCGTATCAGCACACAGAGGCTACAGAATTACGTTTTCTCATCAAACCCCAGACGTACACAATAGATTACAGGCACTCTACTGGCAACATGCTTGGCTGAAACAGGCTTGCAATGCAAGCTCAGGAGATCAGCTTGCTACATACACTGCTTGTATTTTGCTGTCACTGAGCTCTATCTTATGAAATGTGAAAACATGAGGTCATGAACTACAGCCGAAGCAGGGGCTGGAGTATAATCACCACCTTCCTGGCCCACAGGCAGTTTGGGATAAGGAGAAAACTACAAATGCGTTCAACAACAGGAGGAGGACTGCGTAAGTTGAGCGATCGTCAATAATAAAGTAGCATTAAGTCAGTGGCTTCCACGTCTCTTCATATTTAGCACCAGGATTGCCGTCTGGAAATTGACACTTGATTAATGTTAACAAATTAATATTCAGACCCGAACAGACAGCGTATACTACTTGTCTCACCCTGGGAACAGTCCACTGAAGTTCTGGTTTATAAAGATGCCCATTTTAGAGTCTGGGATATTCCATGCAAGATATAGCACTACAATCCCTGAGTAGCCTAAGGAAGTAGCTGGTACATTAATTGCAGCCGTCTGAGAGCTCCAGAATGTCAAAACTAAAACTTGACCTTTAAAAACTTTTACATGGCTAAACCACTTTGCTCTCTTTTAACCACCTCAAGTATAAGAGTCTGCTAATGCTATTTTTCCTTGATATTATCAATAGGCTGCACGAGCTTATAATTGCCAGTGATGTATTTTAATTCATCTGAATGATGTTTGCTTAATGACCAACTTTTAGATTTAGTTTTCAGTAGATTTATATTTAAGTGAGTGTTCTCACTGAAAAACTTGAAAATTTTAATGGGAAGAAAGCAAATCCCTTACTTAGCTCAAACACAAGAAGTTTCCACAGAGGAGTCCTAAAGAAACGTACAAGAGAGACCACCAACCAAGAAGATTTCTGGTCTACACAAACAAGGCAAAAAAGGACAGAAGAAGCAGCACTCAAAATTCAGAGAAGGAATATGGAAATAAAATCCAGTTCATTCCCTGCATCAAAACTCCTCAACCTTGCCACACTAAACATGCACTACCACAGATTTTCTGCAGTAGTCACCACTGCTGCCATCTAAACCACCTTTAAAGCCGCTAATCCATGTCATTAACTCTGCTCTTGCACCACGCTAGAAAATTTTGCCACAATGACATGAAAATCTGCAGTTTGTAACATGCTTTGCAACAAATTTTGTGGCTTATATGAATGTTACCTAACTTACAGTTCTTTGACATGTGTTAATACAATTTCAGCACACAAAAGGACAGCAAAATTAAATTTACTGCATTTGAAAGTACATCAAGATCCCTAGAACATACTAGAGATAAGCGGGGCAGAACATTATTACCCAGCAACCACCATATGACAAGGTCCATATCTTGTTAGCTAAAGAAATAGAGTTAATGTCTTCTTTTGGACGTGGAACAGGCAGAACCTCAGTGTATTTTATCAGAACAACGTTAATTTGAAAAGCAAGATCCAAGAAGTGATAGACCAAGCAATGTCTTTTAAGTAACTTAAGAGGGATAATCTGTGCATTGAAGCAATCCATTCCAGACACCAATATAACCGATGCTGGAACACCTTTCACAGGCTTCATCATCCTTCCTTTATTTAGTAATAGCTCCAAAGGTTTAATATAGGTAAGTATCTCATCATACTAAACACACGACAAACATCACAGCGACAAATTTTCCACTCCCCTGGGTCCATGAAGCACTGATTAGACTATTGCTTCAGAAAGAAGCCAGGAAAGCCAGGAGAGGGCTTTTGATCCACGTTTCAAGAATGGATCCTATCTACTGTTTCGTCCTCATTTGAATGAGAAGTGAAACTTTGTAAAAATTCCGATCTTTAATGCTAAAAGGGAATAATGATCTCTTAGTCATGACTCATTAGAGAAGAATCATGTTATTTGGTAAGTTTAAATGATCATTTGTTTTCTATCTTGCCCATGGCTGTTTCTCCCTGCTCTTACCTAGATATCTGCTTATCTGTCCCTCACACTTGTACCTGGGTTGCCTAACCTTGCCCAGGAGTTTCCCCCAAAACACCATCACTAATTGTTCCCTTCTGCTACAGGTTAAACATCTCTTATGCTCTCTCAGACCATCCCTTCAATTTTTGTGATAGTTCCTAAGTATAATTGAGGGAAAGAAAAATTGCAAATAGTTGTATATTTCTGTCTTCACTTTTCTTTCTCCCTTCTCTTATTTCTGCTTTTCTCTCGTTCATAACATCCCCCANGTAAGTTTAAATGATCATTTGTTTTCTATCTTGCCCATGGCTGTTTCTTCCTGCTCTTACCTACTTATCTGTTTATCTGTCCCTCACATTTGCACCTGGATTGCCTAACCTTGCCCAGGAGTTTCCCCCAAAACACCACCACTAATTGTTCTGCTACAGATTAAACATCTATTATGCTCTCTCAGACCCTCCCTTCGATTTTTGTTGTAGTTCCTAAGTATAATTGAGGGAAAGAAAAATTGCAAATAGTTGTATATTTCTGTCTTCACTTTTCTTTCTCCCTTCTCTTATTTCTGCTTTTCTCTCATTCGTAACATCCCCCAACTTCCCTGCAATCTGTCTGTCCTGGGAACTGGAGATATACATATTTTCCTTCGTAGTGTTGAAATCAAAGGTTCTTTTCCAGCGTGTTTTCCCCCTGGACCAATGTGTATATCAAAGAGCAGTGTTTGTATGCACGCTACAAACCAAACACATATGACCTCCAGCCTTTTTCTGACACTAATAAGTGATAAGGCTGACTGCAAGAAAGACTATCTGCTCTGGATGTACCTCAAATTCTCTACAGTACCTCAAATTCCTGAAGAGTCCTTATCCCCTAAGACTAAAAGTCTCCCTTGAGAGAGAGAGAGGGTATTTTTTTCCTCTACTGGTAACTGAGGGGGCTCATGCAACACCACAAGGCAATACAGAGACTGAGGTATCTCAGTAAGACAGAAGAAACGCAGGCATAAGTATCTGACCCAACGATTCCATGCCTACAAAATACTCACTGAATCAACTCATCCCTTACCTAGGTTGACAGTCATTGCTTTTTAAAGAAAAGGAGACTTTTGGATTAACTAACCTTCAGAACAAGGTGAGCTGACAGCAGCATACTAAGTCCTGTAGTAACAAACCTAAAATATCTGTTTGAGTTAGTCTATACTTCNGGTATCTCAGTAAGACAGAAGAAATGCGGGCATAAATATCTGACCCAATGATTCCCTGCCTACAAAATAATCACTGAATCAACTAATCCCTTACCTGGGTTGATAGTCATTGCTTTTTAAAGAAAAGAAGACTTTTGGATTAACTAACCTCCTGAACAAGATGAGCTGACAACAGCTTACTAAGTCCTGCAGTAGCAAACCTAAAATATCTGTTTGAATTAGTCTATACTTTTGTGAATCAAATAATACAAAAGAAGGAGCATCTACTGTGAGAAAGTGGAAAATAATCCGTTTAACCTGCCTAGATCCCTTGGTGGACAGATCTCACACAAGTTTCACATTGACCACAACAGCTTCAGCTGGAAACCTGCCTTCCAGAGAGAAACATCCACCAGTATGACGGCACAAACCCACTGGAAACTGGGATCTCGTCACTCCAACACTACCACAGGCTGGAAACAGCCTGGAAACATCACTCACCACCACAGCCACCACGCAGAGGTCCTCTACCAGTCCTTGGATGAGCCTTGTCTAAGCTCCCCATCATCTGCAGAAAGAGCACGTGCAGAACTCCACTAGGCTAAGTAATGAGATGCAAATGGATTCATTCAGAGGTTGATCCAAAGCCCAGTGAAGTCAATTATTATTAATGTAATTAGTACTGTATAAGCAGTTCAAGACATAATTCAAGTCAGGTCTCCATCAAGCTACACTGTGGATATATGCAGAGCAGAATTAAAGGGTTTGCAATCTAAATGGGTGTCACAGACAAAAAGAAAGAGGAAAAAGATGTGAGGTGATATAAAAAGAGCAGATAATCTGCCAGAGAAACTCAACCTTAATCCTGTGCTTTGTCTGTCAAACTGAGCAGCCTTCAGCAGGGATTTGCAATAAATATAAAAATGCACTCATTAAATAGTATTTTGAACCTTTATTAGTAAAGAATTCTACTTCTCCTTACGCTTTCATTAATGTTTCCTTGCCTTTAGCAAATATAAGCACACTTCTTATTTCTGTAGCAGTGGCTATATAGTCAGGGTCATTCAAGCCAAGTCAATGGAATGACCCTGTGGTTATGAGCATGAATGAAAAGCTGAACAAAACCCACCATGAGCCTTGCTTTATTCTGTATCGGTAATTAAAAATGCCTGAGTCACATTGTGCCCTTTCTGCACTCCTACGCAGCCTCCTCCAAGGTAACTGGTTTGCTCCAGCATCACGGCCAGATGCCAATCCCCGATCCCATTCCTGTGTGCTGGCACCAGCCCAACCTCTTTTTTTTTTTTTTTCATTATTTCCAGTCCAGAAGGGAGAGTTTACATTTGCAGAGGGAGGGGTTGAGGAGAAGCGGTGAGAAAGGGAAGGCGGCTCAGAATGATGCAGAGGAGCTCCTGTTCCTCCTTAGCTTTGCTCAACACCCTCTCCCCAAGCTCCTGGGCGCTGTGGCTGGTGCAGTGAGAGCACCCTCTGCTGCTCTCCTCTCTCCTGCCAACAAGCCCTTGGCATCTTTCAAACCCTACCCAAATGCATGTGATGGGATGCTCCTGGTACCCCAGGACCTAGGCTCATTTTCACCCTGCGCACCACGCTCTTCGAGTACATGGACCAGCTTTATGGGCTTTGAGAGAGCACAGGATGGAAATCATTCATGCCTCCATCACTAATTCTGCAAACCTACTGGTTTCAAAGCCAAAAATAAAAAATAAAGGACAGGAAATTCTCCTTGTTCTATAATTCTAGCGTCCAGGTGTAACTGGGGATAGAGGCTGCACCAAAACCCTTGGTGAGGGCACGGGCTTTATCTGGAAGTCTTTGTAACTGCCGCTGCCATTAGACCATATGAATGCAATTATACTATTCCAAAAGAAATCAGTGAGTAAGTGGTAAACCAAGGAACACAGGAGGGAATGTAAGATAATCTCCCAGTCTTGCACATACAAGGGCAACAGGATCTCTTCCAGAATCCAGCCATTGCCCACACCTCCCAGCTACTCCCAAGGGAAGAAGAGTAAAGGCTGGTTGAAACTCTGCTTGTGGGGCTGGAGGACTACCAGGTCACCCCTGAAACGGCAAGCCAACCAGCTATGCTGGGCTGACAAGAAAAAGCAGCAGCAAAGTCTTTTGTAGCTGGAAAAGGCAAGTCAACATGTAAATCCTACTTAAAATATCTTTATTAGCAGCATTTTAATCACTTGCAAAGCCTGGATCAGGATCAAACCAAACATAAGGCAGCAGCTGCTGTAAACAGCCGTTGTTGAAACGGAAAAATGATTATTACTGAGGGAAGGATGTCAGGCGTAATGAGCCTGACTTGAATGCTGCTGGAGTTGAGTACAGAGCATGGCTGGTCACTGCTGGGCAACTGAACATCGCGTCTCCTGGCTTCCAAGCCCTCCTGGATATGGAGGTCCTGAGACCTATAGCCCCTCTGCCTGTCCAGATAACCCTCCCTTGGTCACATTTACAGCCTTAGGGTGCTTTTCAACCTCTGCCTCACCCTGGAGGTGTTTGAGGCATGGGTGGATGAGGTGCTGAGGGACATTGTTTAGTGTTGGATAGGAACAGTTGGACTCAATGATCCGGTAGGTCTCTTCCAACCTGGTTGTTCTATGACTCTATGAAGTGAACAATTACACGGATGTAGAAGCCTTTCTCCTTTTATCATACACTGAACTATAATGCTGAAAGTCATCTAAACTACTGAAGAGAGCAATTATCCACTAAAACTTGAACCCAGTCCCAGACATGTATTAAACATAGCTTGACTCTAGCTGTATTAAGCCATCTTCCCTGTCTCCACAAGAAACCACTTTGAGGTGCATTACCTGGCGCATCTGTATGGCTCTCGATGTTTTCCACATGCTGGTGAGAATAAGGCCCATTAAAAAAGTTTTACTTTCTTTAATCCAAACTAAATAAATAGATTTGAAAATTCCAGTAAAGAAAACATGAAAAGTGATCATATAGACAGCAAAATATTCTTAAAACCAGAAGTTCTATGTGTCTTTCAATTTATGTAATTAAGTGAATAAACTGGGGAAACTGCAGCAAAGTACTTCTAGACATTAGGAAAAAAATTTTCCCAGAAAGGGTCATTGGGCACTGGCAGATGCTGCCCAGGGAGGGGGTTGAGTCACCTTCCCTGGAGGTGTTTAAGGTATGGGTAGATGAGGTGCTGAGGGACATGGTTTAATGTTTGATAGGAACAGTTGGACTCAATGATCCGGTGGGTCTCTTCCAACCTGATTTTTCTATGATTCTATGAATGTCAGAAGTTTTCCTATCTTTACAGCACAGAAAACAGGTGGCACTTCTTAAGCAGGCTCATAAATGTAACTGAATTCAGACAGAGTAGAAATCACATACAAATGTTTCGTCCTCTTCCAGTTCTCTTTTCACCTTTAATGACAGATACTAATAGTTTGGTTGGCCCTTTGCTGGACCTTGGGATCGCCAGGGATTACATCAATCTGCTGCTATTTGCCTTAGTATTTCTGAAGTGATCAGGAATGTACTTGCCTACTTTTAAGGGGTATTAGTCTAAGACAAAAGGGTTTAAATGGCTCCAATTGGGCTCAGATGAGCACCATGGACCGTCACAGTCATTGATTCTGTGGCACCTCAACAGGATGAGTTTCAACAGTAAATGATGATGAAGTTCTCACTCCCTCATCCAAGGCAATTCTGTGGTGCACACAGGTTAACCCCTCACCAAAGCGAAGATACGTACATTGGGAATATTCTTTTTTCCACAAGAGACAACTCTGCAGTGGAAGACACACCAGTGGGATCAGACCCAATCAGAGAGCTGGTGCTCATTACTAACAAAATCACCATGACTATAAAGGAATGGGAAGCATGTATTTTGTCAAATATGTTTTATGGTTTGTATTAGTACCTCTTTTGGTACTTGGCAAGCAAAACAGCTTAGGCAATGAGTTGCGAAGCTGTAAAACGATGCACTCGACCACGTCAGTGTGGAATTTTTGTTGTTTTAGTGAAAATCGTTCCATCTGTTCTTACTGCACAAACTGCTGTGGCCATAGAAAAGGTGCAAAATGAATATTTAAGACAATTTTCAAGCTCAGCTATTCTATACTACGTAGAATACCTTCAGGTCACCCTAAAGGGAAGTTCAGCTGTAGCTGCTGCTCTTGAATGTTGCAGTCTCAGCCACGTCCCTCCTACACCAGCTGTGCTTGTCACGTTCTTGATTTTCATGTGGTGCTGACGCATTTTACATACTCCCTCAAAAACAACTGATCCATCTCTCCCAGCCAATCAAAATTACTGAGAATCGTTCATGCCACTGCGGTGCATGCTGACTGTTGAGATCACCAGGAGAGGGCCCAAAGCCAGAGAGTTCAAAGGTAGAAAGAGCCAACCAGCTTCTCTGTCCTGGCCACTCACATTCCCTGGTATTTCTGGCCCTACTTCTCTGTAACATTCAATCTGTCCAGAAATTCAGTAATAAGGAATGAAACAAGCTACCTTCAGCTGCCCTAGACTACCACAAAGAAACATCTCTTCTGTCCTCTTCTCCAATTCAATGTCCCCCTTCATTATCTTTAGTGCTAATAATAGAATTTGATATTACTAAGTAACATATCTTTAATACCATTTCAAATTCATTTGAGCAGTCTCCCTGCTCCCACAAGATGACTGACTGAAGCCAGATCCCTGGGTTCAGTGTCCAGCCCTCCAAGGTGTTGTCTATGCGATTTTCAGTGATGTTAGTGGGCCAAGGGGATTATTATTCAGCTGCTATTTGAATAAACCCTATTTAAACAGCTTAAACCAACTGAAAAAAAAGATCTTGCAGGAGCAAGAATTTCTGTTCCAGTTCTTACACCAGAACAATTCACATGAGCCATCAGGGTATCTCGCCAAAGCACTGAATGTTGATAGGGTGATACTAGTTGGCATTAGCTCAAATTACTTCTCTTCAACACCAGTAAAGGTCTAGGAATCACAAGAACAGCCCCACAGAATCAGTACAATGGCCCTTGCAGGCTGCTGCTGGGGTTCACCCGTGCTGATGGCGGGTACGAGTACAGGATGAACACAGAGCTGTCACAGCTCTCACACAGATTTCTTCAGGACCTGTTAAGTGGTAAAGTAGCCATAAAGGAACACAAGATTACCAACCACACCTATGTAACATTTGCGCCTACAGGCAGCTTCTGTCATCCAATTAATTTGAAACTCCTTACTGGTATTAGCTAAGGGTAACATTTCACCATCAGGATCTAACTCAAAATATACCTCATAGACCCATAGAATAGTTTAGGTTGGAAGGGACCTTAAAGCCCATTCAGTTCCAACCCCCTGGCATGGGTAGGGACACCTCCCACTGGATCAGGGTGCTCAAAGACCCATCCAACCTGGCCATGGACACTTCCAGGGATGGGGCTCCTGTGAATTCTCTATGCATCCTGTGCCACTTCCTCCCCAGCCTCACAGGAAAATATTTCTTCCCAAGATCTCATCTCAATCTCCACTCTTTCAGGTTAAAACCTAAAAGGCCTCAAAGGGTGTGCTCAGAAATAGGTATAAAGAACTATTACAAAACTAGTTCCCCACGACTTGTTTTCCCTCCTCATGAGGCAGGGGAGGCCAGAGCTGCAACTCTCACTGCAATATTCTAGTCCCTCTCACTACCCAAAGAGCCTCTCTCCCCTTCCTCATTGCCAGGATGCCACAACAAATTCCAATTTTGAAAGCAGCTCAAATTATTTTGAGTATAAACGCATACACATGCCATCATCATTCATGTGTGTCATGGAGAGCGTAAGCCAATTCTTTAAATAACCTGAATTTCCAACTTTCAGTCTCAAATCATGACTGTAGGCTTGAGAAGTGGCTTCACACTAATCAGCTCTTAGTCCTTTCTGACATGGGAGGAGAAAAAGTGCATTGTTTAGTATTTTTCATTTCCATAAGGGGGAGCTTGTAGCACAGAGGATTACTCTTGGTGACTTTCCAGCCCCAGAGACTTCACACAGTCACAGACTTTCTTCTGCATTAATTACCCTGCCAGAGAGGCGGTGCAAGACGAGGTCCCACGATCTGCTCTCTTACCCGGCGCCTGCCCCGCCACGCCTGGGAGCTGTGATCTTGTAAGAGTGAGGACAGAAAACATTTCTACGTTAACCAGAAGCATTTGACCTGTGCTCAAGTATGAGTTCTGTTTATATAATTATATTAGTGGAAGGTTAACATTTTTGTTTAGCTAATGTATAATTCATACCACCAACAGAGTAAATTACTCTCTGCGGTTTGGAGGTTGAGTCTAGCTAGTAAATATTAACATTTGTGGTATGAAAAATAATTGCAAGGATTATGTGTCAAGATCTGCATCGGGGTTGTGTGGTAACAAGCTATCGACTGCTAATAGTCAGATGTAAAATTAAAGATCCTGCTGTAATCAGTCTCTAGGAAACACAACCCGTGTTCAAAGGGGCAAGAGTTGTTTCTACCAGTCATGGTAACAGTTGAGTAAGTAAATGGCTGGTTAAAATTCAAACACTTCCTTCCCACTGGAGAGGTGGCAAAAATGTCATATGCAAATTATCAGGTGTTATTGGCAAGTTAGCATATGCAAATCAGGTAATAAGCTACAAACATACTGAATTTCCTACACAACATATAAAACTTCTGTTGAATAAGAAGTTAGGAAGGAAAATCTATCACTGCAAAGACCTCTGAGGTGTAACTTCAACGTTCTCCTTCGAATTCCCTTGAAAACATTTGACTTCATGCTTAAACCTTTACCACTTTTGAGAAAAAGAGCAATGGCCATGGTACAGGACCGTGTGCATCATCTGCTGAGCTATCTCACCTTCAGGATCATCCAGGATTTCTAGGGTAAAACAAATCTTCCTTCACACAGCTTAAGGTCTTCTGTTTAAACAATTTGAGCCAGCTCTGTGATAGCCAGGAGCAGCTCTCCTTTCCAAAATTTTCACTTATAATTCCATTTACGCTTAATTTTTACTTTCTGTCATGGCACTGTTATAAACAAGCCAGGATATTACGGCAAAATTCCCCACTTCCTGCCCATACACCTATAATCCATAAAGGTGACTCCTGAAAACTCGTGCTTTCAGTTCCCATGTTCTAAAAATGCCTGGTCGAGAGATGCCTCACTTTGTCCCAGGTATCACTTCTCGACAAAGATGCACTCAGCAACAGAGCAAGGAACAGAAAACACCATCCCCAGTTCCAGTTTAATTTCTGGTCTAAAAGAGCTGTGAATCTCTGGGGGAAAAGGAAACAATAATCCACTGATGAAATGGGTGTGGATGCTTTAGAACATTTATTTTTTAAAAGGAAAACTGCCTCTGAACTCCAGTGCAGCCACTGTAACACAAATCATAGAGCCATAGAATAGCTTGGGTTGGAAGTGACCTTAAAGATCATCTAGGTTCCAAGTCCCCCGCCATGGGCAGGGACACCTCCCACTGGATCAGGTCCATCCAACCTGGCCTTGAACACCTCCAGGGATGGGGCAGCCACCACTGCTCTGGGCAACCTGGGCCACTGTCTCCCCATCCTCATTGGGAAGAAATTCCTCCTTACGACTAGCCTAAATCTGCCCCTCTCTAGTTTACACCCATTCCCCTTTGTCCTATCACTACAAGCCTTTGTAAACAGTCCCTCCCCAGCTTTCTTGTGGCCCCTTCAGGTACTGGAAGGTCTCTACAAGGTCTCCTTGGAACCTTCTCTTCTCCAGGCTGAACAAGCCCAACTCTCTCAGCCTGTCCTCATACGGGATGTGTGTTGACATGGTCAGTTACTGTTATCTCATATGTATAACGTGATTTAAGTTCTCATCTATTAAATGCATACATATTCTATTTTTATTGGGGTAGATACTGAAGTATTTTGTTGTCTGTATACGCTGGAGCATAGAATCCTCTTACATTAAAGAAATCCATTCACGTGCATAACGATGCCTTAGCATGTGCCCTGTGTTTTGCAACACACGGGCTTCCTTTGATAGCGAGCAACGCTACTGTACATCTAGAGACACAAAAATTGTATGAGTAATAAATAGAGACCCAAGGCATCATTTCCAGCCATCCTTCCCAGCAGAACAGAGGAGAACAACTTTGCTGATGGTTAAGAACCTAAGTACCCTCTTGGGTCTGCAATCCTTTTGCCTCTTTATTTTATTCCTGATGTGATAGGGGATGGCTCACAACAGTTCGATTCTACTCATCAGAGAAAGTATTTGAGATATTTGGAGATGTTCATAGAATCGTAGAACAACCAGGTTGGAAGAGACCCACCAGATCGTCAAGTCCAACCGTTCCATTTTGTTCCATTTTGAAAATTACACAGTGCAGATCAAGAGGTGCTACACACCTTTCTTCCAAAACCTGAAAATGCACTATTGAGTAAGGCTTGTGCAAGTGCAAGGGAAGGAATTTCATGAGAACACATCACTGCCTGGGCTGAGAGCGGTTAGAGAAGCTGATCCCATCATAATCCCATAAAAGAATGCCTGGGATTTCTGGAAAGCCAGAGAACCCATTTTAGAAATGTTCAATGCATCAGAAAAACAGGTCACTTATTTAAAGTGCCTCCAAACCAATGCAGGTGTATAATTTACTAGGTCAGTCAAAGGATTTCCATGAGATCCAAAATGAGTTAAGTGAATTTTGTCTCTCACCTCCTCGTACTCCAAACATCACAATAACACCATTTGCTGCTTTTCTTTTTCTCAAACAGTCTGGGGCTGGAGCACTCTCTTGCTATTTACAATTGCAGGACACAGTTCAACAGGGGACCAATCTCAGTTGAGGCCATTATGCAAATAATAATGTAAAATGCATATAAAGTCAACTATCTCGATATGAAGCTTTGGTAGTAGGAGTCTAAGAACATAGTTTAATAAAATCACTATGGAAAACCGTGAATTTCATGCCCTGAAATCTTTCTTACTTAAGTATATGCTCTATTCCCACAAAGATTTATGGGCTTAATACAGGAATCAAAGAGAATCCTGGCTTTAAACATCTCTCGATCTTGGGTAAGTAAATGGGTTGCCATGAAATGAAGTCCCTTTTTCACTTCAAAGTAAAACACACCTACATCTACAATCTGAGGAGACAGATACCAAGGAGATACAATATCAGATCACAGTCATATTTCCTCTGGTACAGGACTAGGGTTGATCGGTCCAAAGAAAACTACTTAGCAGATTGAAGCAGTCAGAAAGAAAAGTACATTTACTTGTTAATGTCTAATAGTCTCAGATGTCTACAGTACAAAGGAAAGTATTTGAACAGCTTAAAAGTTTTATGGTTAGAATAACATTCAATAAAAAATACATTTTTTTTGCAGGACTGGTTAAGAAACCGCAGGCAGGCGGGAATTCCGGGAACACCCAGGGGCAGCCACGGTGCCCCTGGGAGGAGCTGGTGGGGAATGGGTTCCCCATGATGCCCTGGTACAGCAGAGAAATAGGGAAGGGATGTTCAAGGATTCGTTTCCCCTAATATTATGTGTCTGTCTTTGATCAGGCAGGTGGGCTCAATCTCAGAGATCATAGAATCATAGAACAGTTTAAGTTGGAGGGGACCTTAAAGATCACCCAGTTCCAACCCCTCTGCGATGGACAGGGACATGCCCCACCAGATCAGGCTGCCCAAGCCCCATCCAACCTGGCCTTGAATGCCTCCAGGGACGTAGATTCGTGCTAGGAAAGCCCCAAGTCCAAAAGCTGGGTGCTCTCTTTGCACTCTCTCCAGAAATGTGGCACATTCCACGTCTCACCGACACCCCACACATCCATGAGATTGTTTAGAGAAGTGTCATGAATTTTTTGAGCAATGTTGACTTGGGACAGAAAGATTCTGGGCTAAGCTTCAAATACCCCCACCCTGTGATTTATATATTTGTATCAAAACCAGAGCAGGAGATTTACTGTTTGGCATAGTTTAGGCAGCTGAAACCAGGTGAGATGCTGTGTTTTTTAATGAGTTTGACCTAGAACTTTAAAATGCCTTTGATTCCAAAATTCAAAGTGGAAGCTGGAGAAATGAGCCCACCTGAAACAGACCCAAGAATACATCTCTACAGAGCCCTGTGAAGTGAAAACACAGCTTTGCAATAGCTTCTATTGATGTCTTCCCTTGCGGTAGGCTTCTAAAACAGCTAACTAGTGACTGTCGTCATGCAAAATGTACTCACTGCACTGTTCTCAACTCAACTTAAAAGAAAAGCTAAAATCTAGTCATAGATTACACGTGCATTAAAAAAAAAACAAACCAAAAAAAACCCAAAAACCACAAAACATTATCTGGCACAAGCATCTTCCTGGTTTTCAAGGAGTTACCTTCTCTTTTTCTTGGCTTCAATTGACATCAACATGAAATCAAGGGATATTAAGGTGGAAAGCAGAGGAAGAGGCAAGAAACTAATGGAAAAAAGACACATGTATTATACTTGTACATGTATAATATAGTATAATACGTGTATTATGCTATTATTCCTTGATGGGTATCTTCCTAACTACCTGAAAGGAGGTTGTAGAGAGGAGGGAGCTGGCCTCTTCTCCCAAGTGACAGGGGACAGGGCGAGAGGGAATGACCTCAAGNAGTATCTTCCTAACTACCTGAAGGGAGGTTATAGAGATGAGGGTAATGGCCTCTTCTCCCAAGCGACGGGGGACAGGACGAGCGGGAATGGCCTCAAGCTCCACCAGGGGAGGTTCAGGCTGGACATTAGGAAAAAAATTTCACACAAAGGGTCACTGGGCACTGGAAGAGGCTGCCCAGGGGCGAAGTTGAGTCACCTTCCCTGGAGGGGTTTAAGGGACAGGTGGATGAGGTGCTGAGGGTCATGGTTTAGTGATTGATAGGAATGGTTGGACTCGATGATCTGGTGGGTCTTTTCCAACGTGGTTGTTCTACAGTTCTATGTCCCACACTTGGCATCACCCTGTGCAGAGCACATTAGTAGCTGATTCCAGCAGCATTTGGCAGATGGACTAATGACTGGACTAAAAGAGGGAGAGGCAGGAAGGCTGCAGTAACGTAGACAACTGCCCTCAACAGATTTACATGGGATAAGGACAAATCGGGGTCCTCATGCCTGCAAGTGAAAACATTCCAGCAAAAAGGCTAAATGGCCAGAACTACACAGCGATTTCTGATCTGCTGCATACTGACACGTTCTCCTGATCCTTCAGTCCAAATAATTTATGAGCTAGGTTTATGATACTGGTTTTTCAAGCCTTGGTCTAAATACATATACAGCTATTCTGTCTCTCACTGTTGATGTAAAGAGTCACTGGTCAGAGCAAGGCATGTAGCAGCCACGATGCTGGAATAAATTCCTCAGGTCTTTCAATATGAGAACCAGACCAGAAGCACAGGTATCTATATGTGGTTTTAACCCGACAGTACACAATCCTATGTAGGCAAAAGCATTTTTTTGTGCACCCGGGTCCTCACCAACTCACATTCTTTAACTTGCTGGCCCAGAGTACTCTGCAGCACTAAAGTACAAATACTTTATCTCCAGAACAGAACCCAGGAGACTTATTGTCTTGAATGTGTTCGAAAATGTGACATTTCTGTTCTGTGAGTAAATTATGTACCACTTCTTATACATGAAATGCTTTGGACCTGCACAAAACACCGTCATGATCTTTGACCTTGAGGGAGAAACCACACTGCAGGCAATACCTGGGAAAAATAACCGGAGAATAGACAAACAGATATGGAAAGATAGTTTTGTTATTCTCAGACACTGTTCCAAATGTGTCCCTATTGATGTGCTCAGTACAGAGCCTGTTTACTATTTGCATCCCCACTGCACTATCTTGCCTTTAATTCATCTTTACCCTCTGGTACCTCCTACTATCTTCTCTATCAGTGTTCTGATTAGCAGGCAGTACAACAGGCAAAGAATCAGAACGAGATTGTGGTGTACACAGGAGATACCCTCTCTCAGTAAAATACATTATCTTAGAATCATAGAATAGTTTGCATGAAGGGAACTTAAAGATCATCCCGTTCCACCCCTGCCACAGGCAGGGACACCTCCCACCGGATCAGGCTGCCTAAGGTCCATGCAACCTGGCCTTGAACACCTCCAGGGATGGAGCAGCCACCACTGCTTTGGGCAACCTGGGCCAGGGCCTCACCACTCTCATAATGAAGAAATTCCTCTTTACGTCTAGTCTAAATCTGCCCCTCTCCAGTTTCTACCCATTGCCCCTCACCCTATTACTACAATCCCCTGTAAACTGTCCCTCCACAGCTTTCTTGCAGCCCCTTCAGGTACTGGAAGGTCACTATGAGGTCTCCTGGGAGTCTTCTCTTCTCCAGGCTGAACAATTCCAACTCTCTGCCTGTCCACATATGGGAGGTGCTCCAGCCTCCCTATTGTCTTGAACTCTTCTCTCATTCAGTAAAATGTGATTACATTCTCTATTCCCTTTCACTTCCTTTGAGTCAGCTAGACAGATGTTCCACCAGAAGGCACGTCTGGTCCAACTTACCGAGTGGGAATAAAACAGCGGTTTTAAATTAGAGTTACAGAAGAGCAGGTTCAACTGATTGAATGGGTTCATCTAAGGAACTATTGAAAGAACCATTTCTCCACAGTGTTTCTAGTCACAGAACAGCAGCTACCAGCAATGCTCATTTTGGAAAGCTGCTCAGCAAGGAATACAAATGAGCAGCAGGCTTGGACCCGCCTGTGGCTGGATGATGATAATGCAAGTCCAATTACATCTAAAAGTGCCATTAACTGGAGGTACTGAATAAAGCAAAAAGTCACCACTGAGTAACTGGTGCACCCTCAAAGCCAGGACAGGCTTACATTAATTGCAATGAATATATTCTTCTGTATTATTTGGGCTTTTGAAAAAAATCATTTAACTTTTACAGCCTATACACACAAGCAACACCGCAGTTGCTGAAAGCTGCTGCTGTACTGCTTAGATGCTTATGCTGGCTTGTTTACTGACTAAAACTTCCCAGCAACAGGCAAAAATCTTATTGCAGCTGTGGATAAACTGGACCAATTCACTATTGGTGAAAAGAAATAAACAAGGCAAAGATGGGGACAAATCCTGACTTGAGCATTACTTAGTGCTATTGAGCCGAGTTCTCCGTAACTGAAGTCTACAGCAATCATTTTAGAAAATGCACGTGGCACAAAGGTGAGAAGTCCAGACTGAAAGTTACCAAGCAACTTCTGCTAAGAAGGGACACCACAATGAAACCTTCCTCCCAGCGCACAGCTCCGTGTCCCTGTTTTCCCCCAGGTGCAGCCTGATGGTCTCTGCTCTCCACTGCTTCACCTACACACTCAGACTTCCGCAGCAATGACGCGCAGCCCTGACTGTGAAGCAGTACCCACCCTGTGCTGGAATAGAGACATTGAATTATTACTACATGATTTCCATTGTTGTTTTCCTGCTGGGTTATTATATGATTTTGGAACCCACAAAGAGACAGGCAGATAGCCTTATAAGCACCAAAACAAATGATGCCTGCTTTGCTGCACACATCTAGCTTGATAGTAACCATGAACCTTCCTTGAAGCTTGTCTCACAGCTGCAGTGTTGATTCCCTGCAAGAAAATAACACCCACAACTGCAAGTGCTGTCATTCCTACAGCTGTGGCAGTGGCTGGGTCTCTGTCCTACCTGGTCTCAAGGAACATAGTCACCATCCTTCTCTGTCCAACCTTGCTGAGCTTGGCAAAAACCTTCAAGAGTTGCCTGAGACCATCCCCCCTCCACCTATACAATACAATATCTAAACCAACGTTTCAACCAGAAAAAAAACAAACCCTAAAGAGTATTATTTGCATTAGAATGTTACCTTAGAAGGCATAAAGTAGAAGTCAGGGCACCTTCTGCTGGCTGCCATATAGACATAACTATATGGTAAAAAAGGAATCTGCAAGCTTGTGAGCTTGCATCTGACAAAACAGACGAAGGACAGGAAAAGAAATCAAAGTGTGAAAAAAATGGAATTCTAAAAGTCACACTCCTGCTGAGCAAACCTCACTCTACAGCCCTCTCCAAGAGATGGTGCTCTCTTGGAAACCTTCAGAGAGAACTCTCTGGCACGTGGCAGTTTGGATTGGGAAGGACCTCAGAACCCATCCCGTTTCACCCCCCTGCCATGGGCAGGGACAATTCCCACTGGATCAGGCTCCACTTGGCTTGCATCAGAAATGGTG
>WAAB01012867.1:461397-581130 GCA_013389865.1 Piaya cayana | reverse complement strand
CCAAGCCTTCAGCCCACACAGACTGTCACATAGGCTTGCTTTATTATGTGTTATGGGTTGAGGTACCATACACTGACCAGTTAAAATAGATAGTATTGATACTATGATGAAGATTTGATTTGGGTAGCTGTGCTGATCACACATGTCTTTCCCTCTTAACTATCCACAGATATGCTAGAATTTTGTTAGTTGCAAATGCTATTTCTGCCTGGGCAAAACCAGAAAAGATTGTTACTCTGCAAGATCTCTTGTCGCAGATCATGAAGAATAAAAGAGATCAAAGAGGTAAAGTCATAAGGAAATGTCAGAACAATCAAGAATGAGTATATGAGACGAGAAAATCAGTAGTAGTGGACTGAGAGTTTAGTCTTTATCACAGTGTCTTTTATTCCTGTCTGGTAACTTTTGAGGGCATTAGTGGGATAATTGTCTGAGTTTAACAGATGTGATAGAAGGTGTTTCCTAAACTATCATCTGCTTAAATAGGTGTTTCAGTTCTTTAAAAATAAATGAGAATATTCTCATTTTATGAAAAAAAGGTCTTCATATAAATGTATCAGTTGATAAAGTTTGTGTTGTTTTGTTGTTTGTTTTTTTAAGTGATTTCACACTTTTAATTCTGATTTGCTTGTTGAGAGAGTAATGTGGTTGTCCTACACTATGTTTTATATTTCAGCTCTTGATGCCCCTAGTGAAAAACCTGAAGATTCACTTGAACATTTTTAAAGGTCAGAGGATTGTGATTATTATGCTCTGTATTAGTAGTTTACGATATTGTAGTTAATACATCATATTAAATGCAGTTATTCCAGAACACATTCTTTTTGTGACCCTTGTGGTGTTTGTAAAAAGCGCTGGTGTTGCAGCTGTGCCCATTAAGTCAATTGTTTATCCGTTTTCAGAGGTTCTTCTTCAGCTCTTTTCTAAAGGGACTGAAATGGAAGGGCCTGGTTGTTGAGGTGTTTCTGGCTTGCTTATTTCTCTGTGTTGTGAAAACTGAGGAGCTAATCTTAAATATATTTCTATGCACAGAGATGAAAATGTACGACTTGAGTTTTTTGCAGAAGTATCTAGGTGCCTGGATGCAACTGGGCATCAGATAATTTTGAAAATCCAAATAATGCAACTGTCTACTTGTACATACCTGGGTTTCATAGCTAATATAATCCCTTGGTATTAAAAATAGAAATTCGTTCATCCACTCGTCTCATATAGCCTGCAGAGTAACTGTTACACAGAAATAACTCTGCAGTTTCTGGCCATTGATTAATTAGATTAGTCTTTCTGAAATCATGATCTTTTAGAAGTCATACATAAAAATACAGTAAATTTCTCTCTCCAGTTTCCCATATAAAACCCCCTTCTAGGTTCCTCAATGTTTTCCTTGTCGATGCTGTCAGAAGCACTAGGTAGTGGGGCAGAAGAGACATAACTGGATATGTAGAAATAAAATTACTGTTTCATACTGGTAAATGGTGTAGTGAAGATATATTAGGCTTAAATATGTATATTTTAAAGCTGTGTATTTTCAGTGTTTGGGCTTCTTGACTAGATTGCTATACCATCAGCCAACCATTTTATGTAGTTATATAAATGTATTTATTTAGTGTTTGTATAACATATCATGTTTTGTACTTTGTTTTCTTCCTTTTTCCTAGTTTTAATTAATTACTTTCAAGTGGTCAGTATGATACTGCAGCAACTTCTGCAGAAAACTCCCCTAGGAAATTCTCTGTAATGGAAAAGTTCTGAAGTATCTTAAATGTTAGAACTTGATAAACTGGGTCCATTCCTACAGGATTTCGGTTGATGTCATCCTTGTTATTTCAGTGCTTAGGATTGTGGGGTTTATCAAATGAGAATTGGTTGTGTGGGTTTGAAGCTTATGTTTAGTATTCCAAACTGAAGATAAGAAAAGCACTAAAGCTTTTTTGGGGGGGTTGTGGGGGTTTTTTTTCCCTTTCTCCTTTGCTGTATGTCAAGGACGTGCCTGAAGAGGCAGAAAGAGAGATAGCTAACTCACAGCCACTGCTTTTCTTACTGTTTTTCAGGGTTGAGTTAAGCAGTGATCTTAAGGTCTAGGATAAAGCTGTTCCTAATGCAGTGCTTGGGCTGTTTTATTTCTACTGATAAATTAAATGCAATGGACAAGGAAAGACCTACCCAATGGTTTCAAAGTCCAGTCCCTACTGTTAATTACTTAAACTTAGTCTTTTGAGTCATGAAACAATATTCTAATTAGATTAATTCAAATTAGTTTCTGAAATATAAAGTATAAAAACCCTCTTGATTAGTTGGACTACCCCAGATAAATGCAAATAGTCATAAGTTTTTTTCCTCTCAGTTACTTTAGTTGCACTTGGAACCACAAAATTCAGTGATACTGATGATGTCAGTGACTGAAGCAGTGGAATATTTTGCCCTTACTTTAGAAGGAGGCATATGGGCATTGCTGAACTTTACAGGATTAGTGGGATTGTTTTTTTTCTCTGCACATTTTATTGGCTTTTATTCAAGTTTTAAAGGAAATTACTGGTTTATCACAGTTTCTCTCAGTTTTTCAGGATTTTCATCACAAAATCACAGAATTTGTAGTCTTAGCAGCAGATGTTATATCTTCTGTTATCTCTTTTGAGAAACTGTATGTTAATGTATGCATGTGGTAGGTATCTGCAAACAAGGTCTAAAACACAAGAAGTCTTACATAGTGCAATACATCTTTCAGGATGCTCAGCCAATGACTTCTGTTTCCATTCCTTTAGCTGTTAGCTGCCTTAAAGGAAGAAATCTCCCTTTGCTGAAGTATTTTGACGCTGATAAACTCAAGTGCTGCAGCTGGACATCTTCCAAAATCAGCCATAACTCTGGAAGTAATCAAATGTGCGTTGTCTGAAAAGCAGTTAAATCTGGTAACACATTGGGTTACATGGCAAAGATCTGTGGTTCTTCTGCACTGAGATTCACAGAGGGCTATGCCATCCTCCATTACTTCCCACATCCCGGGGCTTTGCTTTTTCTTCAAAGTAAATCCTTTCAAACAAAACACAACCAAAAATATTTTGATGGATGTCTGTCTGTTCTTCTATTAAATACTAAATTCAATACAAGGGGAACAGAAGCAAACAATGTCAACGGCTTCTTCTGAAGGATGCATTTTGGTTTGGTTGCTGTCAGCCTTTCTTACAATATTGCAGACTCCAGTTTTGTTTGAGACTTTTTCTCTTACACTGTACTTAAAAACTATACTTAAAAGTTATACAGATATAAGATTTCCACAGCCTACTGTGGGTACCTGTAATTACTAGGATATTAATTTCTTTCATTTTATTGTTGAAAATAGTACAAGATCCACAGTTTCAAACACAATTACATTAAAAACAAACTGTAAACCCTATACCTGCACTTGACCTCTGTTTTTCCCGTTATGGAAAATCGTACAATCATATTTGGATTTCTAGAAATGTGTCTGTTTCTGCATTTTTGATGTGAAAGAGACATTAAACTGTCAGAGATGTGTGAGCCTAATCCAGTTTAAATTTGTTTGAATTGGTGAAAATCCTACCAGAACAGTCTTATTAGATGAACTGCAATGGTTGCCTCTTTGCTGAAAGACTCCTGAGAAGAAAAGCAGCATTCTTTAACATTAGCCTATATTTTAGTGTTAATTTGGGATTCTAAACCACCTTGTGTCAGGGTCAAAATACCACTTCTTTGTTTCAGTACTAACCCATAACCTTTCCTACTGATGCAGAAGTGGGTGGAATGCAAGGCATGGACTGGGGAAGCAAAGTAAGAAAAGATCAGGTTGATAACCACCTTCGGAATCTGAATAAATATATAAGTCTATGAGACCTGACAAGATGCATCCCAGAGTCCTGAGGGAATTTGCCTGTGTAGTTGCCAAGCCACTCTCCATGATATCTGAAAAGTCACAGCAGTCAGATGAAGTCCCCAATGAATGGAAAAAGGGAAACATTGCACCCATTTTTAAAAGGGGTAGAAAGAAGACCCCTGGGAACCACTTGACTACCTGTCAGCCTCATCTCTGTGCCTGGAAAGATCATGGAACAGATGCTCCTAGAAGCCATGCTAAGGCACATGGAGGTCCAAGAGGTGATTTGAGACAGCCAACATGGTTTCACCAATGGCAATTCTTGCCTGACCAACCCAGTGGCCTTCTGTGATGGAGTGACTGAACCAGTGGGCAAGGGATGACCCATGGATGTCATCTGTCTATACTTCAGTAAGGCCTCTGATATGGTCCCATACAAAAACCTCCTCTCTGGACTGCAGAGATACAATGCAGATTTGACAGGTAGACTGTTTGGTGGATCAGGAATTGGATGGTTGCATCTAGAGGGTAGTGGTCAAGGGTTTGATGTCCAGATGGAGATAGATGACAAGCGGTATCTGTCAGGGGTGTGTATTGGGACCACTACCGTTTGATACCTTCATCAATGACACAGCGAGACTGAGCACACCCTCATCAAGGTTGCAAATGACACCAAGTTGTGTGGTGCAGCTGACATGCCTGAGGGATGGGATGCCATCCAGAGGGAGCTGGGCAAGCACAAGAAGTGGCCCATGTGAACCTCATGAAGTTAAACAAGGCCAAGTACCAGGTCCTGCACCTGGGTTCGGGAAACCCCCCGTATCAGTACAGGCTGGGATGTGAAGGGATTGAGAGCAGTCCTGCCATGAAGGACTTGGGGGTGCTACTTGATGAAAAGCTGTATGTGAGCCAGCAATGTGCGCTCACAGCCCAGAAGCCAGTGGTATCTCAGGCTGCATCTAAAGAAGTGTGGCGAGCAGGTCGAGGGAGGTGATTCTGCCCCTCTGCTCTGGTGAGACCTCACCTGGAGTCCAGCTCTGGGGCATTCAGCATAGGAAGGAAGTGGATCTTAGAGAGTGTCCAGAGAAGGGCTACAAAGATGATCCAAGAGCTGGAGCACATTACATACGAGGACAGACTGAGAGAATTGGGATTGTTCAGCCTGGAGAAGAGAAGGCTCTGGGGAGAATTTATAGTGGCCTTTCAGTACTTAAAGGGGACATACAAGAGTGATGGGAGCAAAGATGTTTTAGTAAGACCTGTACTGATAGAACAAGGCGTAATGGTTTTAAACTAAAAGAGGGTAGATTCAGACTAGATATAAGGAAGAATTTTTTTACAATTAAGGTGGTGAAATACTGGAACAGATTGCTTAGAGTGGTGGTAGATGCTCCATCACTGGAAACATTCAAGGACAGGTTGGACAGAGCTCTTGGTAGCCTGGCCTAGTGGAAGATTTCCTTGCTTATCGCAAGGAGGTTGGACTGAATGACCTTTAAATGTCCCTTCCAACCCAAACCATTCTAGGGTTCTAATAAAAAACCTCTTGCAGCCTGCTCTTTTGAAATGCTGAAATCATCATTGTTCCTATGATAATCAAAGCTAGCTAGTTACATCATCACACTGAAACAGTGTCTCTCAAACTGTGCTTTATGAGCACCTTGGGAACCATAAAATATTACTAAATGCAGTGTTAGAAGACAATGGCTTAGTTACTCTGTAGTTTCAAGCATTACAACACTTGACAGTATAAATTAATCTAATTACACAATATTGTGCAACTCTGTTGCAAAATTTTGTTTCTTATGCCTGTGTCCTCAAGTAGAATTTCTTAGGAAGGTGTTAAAGCTGCTGCCGAGATTCATACTACAAAATAGCTTGGTTTTGTTAATTTGACAAAATTTCCTCCACTCTTTCTGTGAATCTTCTTTGTACTTCAGAGAAAATGTGATGCCAAGCTAAATGGCTCAGGGTGTTGCCATTTTCTGGTTTTGTTATAATCCCTGGAAATCTGACTAGACTTCTAAAACTCACTTTTTTTTTTAATGAGTCCCTCTGAGCTTATTGTGAGACTGACAATAAAAATTACAAATTCACCAGTATTGAGTAGAGCAGCTCCCACAGCTGCCACTGCATAACACCCAGCCACAGCCGCTCTGCTCCAGCACAGCTTGGGAACAGCACAAGCTTTTCTTTATTCTGAAACCAGCTTTGAATCTCCCATGTCCGGGAACACTAAAACTGCAGTTGTTCCTCCCAGCTGCTGGGGACTGGAATCATGGTAAACCCAGACAGAAATGTCCCATTGCTTCCTGTTGCTTCGAGTGCTTTTAGAGCCTGTTCTGCTGCAGTTGGGAGACTTAAGAAAAGGAGGAAGAGGCTACTTACTCAAATACAGAGAATTAAGGCTGTAAGAGGAGCAGAATTGCTGAAAGGGGTATAGTTTAATACTTACACATGCAGAAATAAGCCCATCTATGCAATCCATTTGTGTTGTAGCTTGTGGAAAAATAAGGGAATATTGGTGCAGAGGATGGTAAACACACTCAAGTGCCTTGCAGCCAGGGTGTAGAAAAACACATTAATCGTACTAATCGTTGTTTAGTCTTGTGTGCTTGACAAGTAGAATGCGTTTTGATAACGCAGACCCATGATAGACTCGGAGGCACCTATCGAACGTGCTTGAGATTCCTGCCCTACTGTGAGAAAGACCAAAGCACAGTGTTAAACTGCACCTGTGAAATCCTTGGTACGCAGGCGAAAACAGCAGGTTTGGTAACCCTAGCAAGTACCGAGCAACACGGTGGCCATATTCCTGCTTGTGTGACTCTGCCTGGCTGCTTCTTCAGAAATCTTCTGATTCTTAAGGTACTGAAAATAAATTTACTCTGCATTTCATCCATGATTTTGTGGTTGTCCCTGCATCCTGCCCATATTGGCTCACACACTTACTTTGAAATATTCCAAAGTTACATAACACATTTGTTTTATTACTTTGTCTTCTTCAGGTTAACCTTTTCTGAGGCAGTAGGAGATGTTACCTATGACTATGGAAATTGGAACCAAGCAACGAGTCAAAACGCCTGGCTTTGGCTCAGGTTGCCTGTGGTCAGTCTGGCGCACGCAGGGAAGTTCCTCTGTGCCTATGTAAACACAGCCAAATTTCAGGGGCGATGCATCATGATCAGCAACAGGAGCACTTTTCTTTAGGTAAATAATAAGGCGCTTGTATTGTCTTTTATTATTGATCTACAATATATTTATTTCAAGTTTAATAGTGAAGTTTCTGACCATATTTGTATAAAAATATTAGAAGTTAATACAATACCCAAGCTTTTGTTGTTGTATTTACAGAGATGGCAAGGGTTCTGTTAAAATGTCCCTGTGTATTTTATCATGATATCAATATATGCATGCCCTGGTGAAGTGAAGAATTACTTTTTGCACACCTGCTAGAACATCTGCACAGCATTTTGGCAAGGGCCTCAGCAGGAGTCTGTGGAGTTCTGAGAGCCTATGGTTCCAAAACGAGGGCTGACACAGCTCTGTGGTGGCGCATGAGTTCGTTAATCAAATGATCAAAGGAAGGAAGAATGCCCTGTGTTATTTCTTAGTTTCCTTTCTACTTAGCTGCCTCTAGCAGTGTCTTTTGTTTCTTCTGTATGTATTCTTGTTTAGACTGTTGTTGCTCAATTAAGTTAGTTTTTCACTCTTAATTTATTTCCTGACTGTGTTTCAATTAATTTTAAGGGAGGATATTCTCTTGCTATCTCTTATTGTTTGTTGATTTCCTCATCCTATGAGATTTCTGAAATAATCATACGAAAAAAATTCTTTGTATATACTTTTTTCAAGTAAAGGAATGCTGGATTTTAATGTCACCACTAGCTTTTCCATACTGTTCAGGGATATCAGTTGAGATCATTGTGGGTTCTTATGGTGTGGAAAGGAAAAGTTAACCGCATGCAAATACATAATATTCTTGGTATTCAATTTTCAGATGATTACTTCTTTCTATTGGAAAATTGTCCTAGTGCTGCATTAATTTGCTGTCTTAGTCAACAGTGGATTAGAACCCTCCCATTTTCATTTATGGGAGCTGTAATCCTATCTCTTATCTCACTCAATCACAAAAAAAGTGTGGTTTTGAGTTGTTGGAGGAAATGAGCAAGAAAAGCAAGCACAGCAAAATTTTATTAACAAACTTTCAAACTTGAAATTTTAATTCAGCTCCCCTTTCAACCTATAAACTACTCTGGATTCAGTGCTCCTACCTTGTAGTGTGGTCTGAATAAAAGCTTTTCCTTCGCAGTGAGCTGAACTGTGCATTCTCACATCTTCTGGAGCCCCTCAGGGATGAGGGTCACTCATGTCAGGTTTCAGGGCCCCTGCTGCTTGCTTTCTCGCACAGGTTCAGTCTGTGCCATGGCACAGGGCACCTTTTGATGCAGACAGGCTCAACAAACCACATGGGCAGCAAGTGCCAGGTCTCAAAACTACCACCTGGACTTGGACACGAAAAAGTGCTTAAATATAAAGATGTTATTTCTGAAAATTAGTGTTCCCACATCCATGGATCTACTGCATCTATTGTGTTTATTGTGTTTTGCTGCAATAAACTGCCCTTAACTTCTGTGCCTGCAACTTCCCTGTCATGCTATTGCTCTGAGTGGGTTTGAGTGCAATCAGGGATTTTGGCTTTTAAGCCTTTAAGAAAACATTGTTAATTAGGGAAAATGCTGTATCTGTAAATGCGGGGTTTTTTTTTTTTTTCTTAGATGCATTGGAACAGGTTATTCTAAATGGTACCATCTGTTCTTTGGAAGGCTGGAATAAGATAGCAGTTGCTAGTGCAGAAAATAAGCATGAGAAGTTCGCTCAGAAAATCGTGTTGATTCTCACCTCACAGGATGGAGTGGTTGAAAATTCGCCACTTGAAAATGAGAAAGATGCAAGAATAACAGAACATGTTTTCTGGTGGGTTTCCATGTAACAGCAGAGGGAGCTGTTAGAGCAGGCAAGCAAAGAAGCCTTTGAGCACTTTGCAGAAACCACAGTAAACACTACATATGCAGAAGCAGTGATAGGAATTATTTTACCATTAAATGCATCTTACTATCCCTTTCAATACGTCTGTGTGAGAATGTGTACATCTTTGTATTTTGTTTGACTGGAAATGTATTCTCAGTGTGGAACGTTGGTGTATTGTACTCTGGAATGGCATGGGATATGCATATACTTCCCACCCTGTTCTCAGCTTCAGTGCATTGTGTCTGTCCTTCAGTGCTGGAAGGAGATCCTGTACAGGGTTTAGAATCAGTGTGGGTAAGGGAAACTGCTCTGAGTGAATCATCATTCTGATGGAGCTGGACAAAGGGCATTGTGCAGTGGAGACATACCATGATGCCTTGGTCATTTTATCCTGATAGGCCAGAAGATTTACCATCACTAGAAGTGTAGTACAAGTTAGATTATCAAAATAATCTCAAAATAATTCTTAAAAAAAATACAGTAAACGTCTTCTTAGAACACATTTAGGCTCCAGTTACATGCATTCCCCCTGCTCCTTCAATTGCTCTGGGAATTGTGTGTTTTGAAGACCGTGTTATGCTGTAAGAGCTGATACAGGAACTTAGCTTAGATTGATGATTCAGAGATGGGTAATTCAGTCCTAAAGAAAGCCAGGTGTCCAACTGCAGTCGTACACCAGCAGATTCACTGGGTGCATGTTGGCAGAGCCTCTTTTTAGCTCAGCCCACAGCCAGCATAAACAGGCAGAACGCCAAATGGCATTTGCTGTTGCTGCTGAGCTACATGTTCCCAAATAACAGATATCTCCATAATTAAGCTAGATGTAACTGCTGATGTTTGCTTTCAGTTTTAATACACTTGGGTACTTTTTAAAAGCTGCTGGGCCATATTTATTATACAGCTAAGTCTGCAGAGTTAGGATTCACAAGAGAACTTCAAAAGAGAAGAATTACAAGTCTGCAGATATTGTAACTATCATGTGCCTGAGGAACAGTGAGAAGTATGCACATTCAGCTTTCAACATGTAGAATATGTCCTGTAAATATAACCCTTAAGTTAAATATATAAAAGTAGAGATGTTTTCTGAAATAAATTACAGTCAAGTACTTTTTTGTGTTATACTAATGCCTGCCACTTAGTAATGTGTTTCCAAATGCTTGTGAAGAGCTTGGAATTTATGCAAATTTTATTAGGGATACATTCTTTTTAATGAGCATTAGAACTTCCACTTCAAGAGTAGTCAAACCTATCAAAGACTGATCCATTCAGTGGCACTCGGAAAGGTGCTCAGTTCTGTAGAAAACAGAAGTTCTGTGATCCTGGGAAGCAGAGCCTTGCCAGGATGCTTTTGTAATTGTCTTAGCCGATCATATCTTTTCCTAGGTTGGATTTTTTTTAATCTGATGCAGCATTTGCTGTATTCCATGTGCTATGCTGAGAAGGAATTTCTAGCATGTTTAAAAGTCAAAAGGCAGTTTTACCAGAGAGGGGGAAGAAAGAGGTGATGCTGTCAAAAGAGTGAGAACAGAGATTTAAAATCCTTAATTAAATTTTCAGTTTCAGGAATGAATGACTTATGTGATGTCTACTGTAGCTGAATTTTGACTGATCTTCGAGTATACTTTCCCAAAATTACTGAGTGTGAACTACAAAGTAAAAATGTAGTTTTCCCTTTTTGCTTTTCTGTTATTGAAATTAATCTAAGCCTGCCATTATGAACATATATGCTGATACTCCAGCAGCAGTCAGATGAAAAGGTCAATGTTGGTGGCTTCTGTGGGATTTCTGAACACAGTGCATGCTCAGGACAGAGCACTGACCAAGTGCTTGTCATTGTTAAAAAAAAAAAGTACCGCACACTGCTGGTGAAGACAGGCCAGTATACTTTGGAGACTGCTTGGTTTTATAAGAAATGCAGGGAACCTGAAATGTTTATTTTCCCTAATTGAGATTGATTTGGCTGTCCAGGCTGCTATTTCTTGTAACAGAATTAGAGCATTCGTTACTGACACCTGATCTTTTCCTTAACTCAGCCTGACACCACCTGAGTGACTTCAGACTTCTGCACTTTTTGATTATGAAATGCAGAGCAGCTGAAGTCCATAGGAGAAGCTTTTTCCAGAGGCCAGTGTTGTCACATGTGCTGAATGCAGAGGTCAGTAGTCATTTCTCTTCCCACTTATGTAGTTTAATTTAGGTACAAAGTTCTAGAATTTTACTTCTGACCAACTTGCACTGTAAGTTCAAACCTGAAGTGTAATTAAATACCCAGCATAAACAAGGGATGAGAAGGGATGGCCAGGTATATTTTGTATGCCAGGAAAGGAGAGCAGGGGTAAACTCTCTGAAGTAGTAACACACCTTCATGGAAAAAAATGGACAGTCCTTGCTAGAGGAAAATCAATTTATTATTACATACTGCTATGCCCACTGAAATTTTGGGTTCAATTTTCTCATTTCATCAACCTCAGATACGCTGTGTACATCGTAACTTGATTTACAGTGTAAGATACATCAGATTTTGACCAAAAGGATGAAAGCAGTGAGTGAAAAGATTACAAATGTTCTTGGAACACAAAAGCTGACATCATACAAGAAAGCAGTGCAGATGTAACTGCAGTACTTCCCAGAGTTCTTTCACGGTTCTTGTTTAGTGTTTGCAGCAGCTGAAAATGAAAGTGCTCGTAAAATCAAACAAGACAGTGATGGGTTAAAGCAAGAAGTTTTATTCGTTTTCTTCATAGCCATTTTTACTACACAAATGTGATTTTTAGCAGGGATATGTGATCAAATGGCAGGCCTGGTGTACATTAGTTAGCCTATTTACTTGCTAGCAGTTTTGTAGTAGGCATTCTCTGGAAGTTCTACAAATCGTGTTTTATGTAAGAAAAACAACGCGAGTGCAGCATCAAATTTACACTCTAGAGCAAACAGAACTGTAACTAGGGAGGACTATACTGATGTTGCTTTATATGCCTTGTTTTTCATCAGAGAAATTTGGTGCTTTGCAACCCAAGATCCAGTTGCTAATCATCTGTTGGGGTTTAAAGCAATTTAGACCCGTGTATTTTATTCAGCAACCTCAAGAATTTTCAGTCACTTCATCCTGAAAAACATGAAAACTGTCTAAAAATGCAGTTTAGCAAGGTGACAATACACTTTTACCCAAAGTGTCCATAAAAGCCAGGTAGTATTTTTGTAATATCTGAAGACCCAAATTTATATCACAGAAGAGGTGAAGTTTCAAAAAAACCCCCTAGAGATGTGTAAATGCCTAAGCAAGTTTAAAAATCCATTCCTTACAAAACCTCATGTCTCCAATCTCAGACGTTATTTTGAAGAAGAGTCATCCAGTTTCATAGAGAGAGGCATAGATGAGCTGTCTTGTCACCTCACTGGTAAGAAAGATTCTGAAATGTTTTGAATACTAGCAGTATTCACATTTCTTTTTAATCTTATTTATTAGTCAACCTCAGAATTTATCGTTCTCCCAGTGTTTGACAGAGTTTGACTTGGATAAAGCAGTCTGGTCAAAATATAATAAAATGTTTGTGAATTTTAAAAATACTTAAAAATGAACAAAATTAGTGCACAGCATCATAGTCCTATGCAATTTATTATTGCCAGGCTCTAACTAGCTGACTTAATTCCTACCTGTATTTAACTGATGTGCTGCACTCACTTCCTTCTAAAGCAGACTTCACAAAGGTCAGACACAGATTTATACCTTGGTTTAATGGAGAAATTAGGCTCTTACAAAATAGGTGGTAAATGGGAGATTGAAGATACATGAATGAGAGGAAAAGTTGAAGTGTTGTGATGTTAGTTATGTAGCGTAGTGCCCAGGACACTGAAGGAGAAAACCATAAACTAAGCTTCCTGCCTCATGGAATACTTCTGTCTTAAAATCAATTAATTATTCTCTTCTGTCTTTAAATTAATACATTATTTATTAGAACAAGTGCAAATTCCATCCAGGATCCACTTCCCAGGTAAGTGGCCTTACCATGTATAAGATGGTTTTGCTCCAATCTCCCAGGAAGTTTCACTAGAGTTTAAAGACGTGATAATACTATTTTTATTGCATTCTTGTACTTGTGAGATGGTTTTTTATGTTACTCCAGAAAGTTTTATGAAGAGATGGTGATAACTTAGATAACTTTTTGTGTGTGTTTTAATCACAAAATTCTTAGATGATGTGAGAGTTAGGTTTTTTGAAGTTATCAAAAGCAAAATGAAACCTTGTGATACAGCTTTCACCAAATGCAGGTCACAAGTAGAGGGTTATCAGCATGCCAGGGTTTGTACTGATAAACAGATAAATTATAAAGATAGTGATAAAAATAATTAGTGATATTCATTAGGAACTTCTAAGGAAAAAATATTTTTTATGTTGTTTCTTTGGGCTTTTCTCATTGTTTAACTTTTTTCTTCTACCTTTCTTGTATCCCTTTGGGCCCACTATCCTCATTGTTTAAGTCACAGAGTGGTAGGGAACAATCTTTCACTGGCAGAAAATAAATTATATTAGCATGGTGACCTAATACAGTAAATGCGGTCTGTTTCCATCCTGCTGTAATCCCATTGAAATCCCTGAGTCACGCTAAGGACGTTTGGCCTCGTGCCCTTTTCTGCACTAATTTTTATGACTCTGTGAGCCTCCCTTCTGTTTTTGAAAGCTTTATATACAGTCACCTGGTCTGCATTATTGCTGAAGCCATTAGTCAGAGCTATTGAAGAGGCAGCACTGGATGTACCTCACCAATCATCTCAGTTCTCCTGAGCGCTATTACTTATGTCCTAGATGCATTAACATTGTTTTGACAGATGGTTTGAAGCTTACAGATACGCTGAGATATCCTGGTAGTTTTATTCCATATAGATTGATGGAATCTGCTATCTAGTCACAGTGCTTCAGACTTGATTAATTAAAGCCTCCCACTGAATTTAGCAAGCCATGAATTCTGGACTTCATTTTGCTCCAGTGATACTCACTCTTTGACTATTCTGCTGGTTAGCTAGAAATGGAAGTAGGTTATCTTGGAAGGCAACAGAGCAAAAAATCAAGTATTAGGTTTTGAGCTTTTGCAGTGGGTTCTGTCAAGCTTAACCTGTTTTTTTTTTCTTTATTTTATGCTCAACAAAAATAAACAGTCTGAAAACTAAATAAAAACATACTAGAAATACAGTGCTGTAGACAGAATTAGTAAGCATGCAGATGCTGAAGGCAGATTTGATAAACTGGAGTAAATTAATTTGGAATGAAGCTCACATTTATATGAAATTTAAAAGGTAAAATCATTTTCCAGTAGCTCACCATTAATCCCTGATATAAGTGGAACCTCTAACTATCAATGTTTCTAATTCAGAAGTAAATACTAAATAATAAGACAGAGAGTGAAATGTCATAGTAGCTACACTCATTAGGGTCTGCAATCCCTGATTTTTTTGTTTGTTTGTTTTACTTTAGCAAGCCTGGTCCTAGTATTGGCTAAGAACTATCAGTGCAGACAATTCCATGCTTCATGGAAAAAGTGATACTTCACTCAAATGCAGGAAAACCCAGCCAGCCCTCCCCTCTGCAATCAGCAGAGCAGCAAGTAGTCAACTAGTCATTTTGATCACAGAACATCGTTGGAGGGGGGAAGTGATCTGTAGTGTTTCATGTAGCATAGGAACACAAATCTTATAGGCAGAATGCTATTTTTTTAAAAAAAAGAAGAATAGTTCTTTTCAATAAAACAATATTAGAAAAGAAATCTCTGCTGGACATCTCACAGAGATTATTATTTCTTGTACAGCGATAGCACTGAGAGTACACTCTCATTTTACCAGATATTGTTCAAATGCCAAGAGACAGAGAGCAAAGATGAAAAGAAAGAAAAGTACAAATACTGAAGTGGATCTGGAAAGGTCACTGACAGATGCTTTTGTTTTGGTTACTTTTCTGAATTCTAAAATACATAATGAAAAGAGCAAAAGGAGAGACAACTCATCACAGCAGTCTGAAATTTCTAGAGCGGATTATTGTGATTCTAGAGATTAATTACCATTTAATTTGTACTTCTGAGTTCTACTAGGAGCAGAATTACAGTGTAACAAATGTGTCTGCTTTGTGAATATAATCTCTGTGTGTGGATAAACTACAGGACTACTTGTTTGACAGTCTTGAGTGTTAGTTTATTTTATTCATACTTGAACAAAAATATAAGGTGGTAGCAGAATCCCCAGCATCTGGTAAGGAGGTTACACCCAACTCAAGGCACCTCACTCAGCAGAACTGTTCATTTCCTGAGGCTGCCACCATCACTGTTGTGCACTGCAGGGTCAGATCATAGCGCTGTTGCTGACAGCACACAACTGGGCCAGAACCCTCTCCCTGCTCCCCTCCTCAGCTGCAGTTGCTCAGGCAACAAGATCATTCTGCAGCAGAAAAGCACAGAAGGAAACTGTAAGGAGTGCCAGGAGAGAAATTTCCCCCAGGGCTATAGAAAGGGGGGAGGAAAGAGAAGGGAGGATATTGGTAGATGTCTCAGAGAAGATATTTGCTTTTGTTGTTGCGTCAACAACAGTACCAGAGGCTGCTTCAAAGCAATTAAGTGTCTTTCTGAATTTTCTATTTTGAGTAGCTTCTTTCCCCCTCTTGGCTTTTGAGAGAGGTACATGGATCACATGAGATGTCTGATGTTGGATAGAATTAATATCCTCCTGTATACTAGAATAGCGTTCTCATGGAGTGATTTGGGTGCCTTTACTCGGTAAACTGGGTATGACACACCTGACCTAGTTGAATGCAAGCTGAAGTTTGTGTTGGGCTGACAGCAAAGCTGTTCTGGCACACTCCTGCATCCTTCAGAGGAGCAACAAGATCTCTATGAGCCATTGTCAGCACTCAAGCATCATCTCACCATGATCTCATGAGAGCAAAGGAGTTAATCTTTGGGTTCTTGCCATATGAAGGTGTTTGGTATCTGGCTTACCAAGCCTGGGAAGGTGGTATCTGTAATCATCCTTATAGAGGAGTAGAGACAATACTGAAAAAAACCCCAACTGTTAAATGTGAGGACTAGTTATTGACATTTCTTTAAACTTCACTCTGGTGAAAAATAAACATTTCTTAGTTCTAAACGTTAACTTTTCAATATCTTTTGGATAACAGCTATTACTTTTTATTTCATCAGCTTCAGAACATGAAAACTCTGTAGGCTTTGCTGCATTCTGTCTTTGCAATTCTGACGAATTAACATTAATTGGCTGAACTAATGTTTATTTCAGTTTCTTATGAAGGATCCAAGTTTTCCCTTGCCTACATTTTACTGCTGATCTCTGTTAGCAGTTTTGTGTAGATCTTTATGATGTCTGACACAGTCCATATGAAAAAGAAGCATTTTATGCTTTAAAAGTTGCATTGCAGTCAAAGTTTCTATCAACTACTAGATTTGTCTTAATTGGGATGAACAATATGGTTTGGATCACCCTGTTTATTTTCTTAGTAATTATTTGAAAATTCTGATATGAATTCTTACATCAGTGCCTGCAAAAAATATTGATTACAACTCTATCATTAGTACTTCTCATGTTGGCCAGTGTTATCATCTCATTGTTTCTCTTGTAGAAAATTTAGATATCTTGTCTCTCATCTTAGATGTAAAATTCTTTGGAGAATTGATTGTCTTTTCTGATTTATATAGTGCCCTGCAAATGAAGTCTTGTTTATGACTGGGGGCTCTTGCAATATAAATCATAACCACCTACTGTATTTTTCCATTCACGAAGTGTGAGATGGTAGCAGCAGAACACTGATGTTTAACAGATTTGTTGATGCTGTTCGGGCTGGGCTGTGTAGCACTCCCAAAGGTTGCAGTACACTGATGGAAGTGTTTTTGTCACTGCTTTGAAACAAATATTTATTAAAGTTTTTACATTTGTCTTCTCATTTGAAGTTCATTTCTTGCAATGAACAGCTCACTGAATTTGTATAAATCTCAGTAGAGGGAATACTATGGAATTAGATGCCGAGTTTAGAATCCAACAGAGGAATGATTTGATTTCATTATATCAGGGTAGGAAGTGGTGAGATAGGTCGAAAGGTATCAGAAAGGAAAGAAAAGTTACTTAAGAGTCACCTGGAAGATGAAGAATTCCATAATGAACCCTGTGGAAAGAACAAAAGACGACAGCTGGTGAAAGGGGTGGTGTTCTGTGCTGGGAATCCAAGGCACTTAATTGGTGCTTAATTTTTTATGGCAGAGCATCCAGGATCTCATGTTTGATCAAAAGCTGCAACTTTGTGCCATTAATTTGCAGTATTACTCCATTAAAATGTAAGTTGCACGTTGTCAGGTACTTCAGTAGTTGTTTTTGTTTTGTTACCCTTTTCATTAGTCAAAGAATGGAATGCTCAAGAAAAAGAAGAGCAGAAATGGAGAGTGTATTGCATATAGGGAGGAAAAAGCTGCACAGAAAGGAAAAAGTAGAAGGGAAAGCTGAAAGAGGAGACTCATGAAGAAGTAAGGGAGGAAAGATAAGAGGAAAGTATGATATTGTGTCTGAACTTTCAGATGGGAGAAAAATAAAACAGGAGAGAACCTTAGGAAAGGACAGAAGATACAGAAATTTAAGGAAGCATAGGCAATTTTTGAGCTGGCAAGAACAAATATTTAGATATTCCAGATTAAATATCAGGGAATGTTCAAGAAAGCAACCACAACTTCATAATACACACACCCCCCCACCCCACCCCCCAAAACTAAGGAAATGTCAGAAAACAAGCATATCTTTATTTTTCAGGTAGAAAAGACTGTCAGCCAGTGGCCATTCAGCTGATGGATGTATAGCTTTTATGCCTTTCATGTTTAATACCTGTAAGAGAGTCTGTCCTTTGTTTGGGGTTTGGGTTTTTTTTTTTGTTTTATACTTCCTTTTCACTGAGCTTTTCAGTAGAAGATTTAGAAGCTCAAAGAATGAACGGAATTGTTTACAGTCATACCAGTACTGAAATAACTGAAAATGCAGAAAACATCAATCATTCTGATTATGAAGAGGTATTTCTTAACAGTGTGGATATTACAGAAATGTTATTCTAAGAAGATTATAGTTTTATCCATTGGGATATTGAAACTGGATTGGACAGAAGACCAGAAAGGTAACTAGTGATTTACTGAATGTTCTGTGCGTGAGCCTGAGTGGTGCAGGATCAGTGAGCTGTGTCATGCGCAGCTGAACCAGCGTTGCTTTCTCTACGTTTGCAGCAGGTCTGTATCTTTAATTACACTCACAGACAAGTAATGCTGTGAGAATTTCTATCCCAACAGTTGTATTGCAGGCTGCTATTTGAAGTGCAAGCAATAACTGGCAGCTGCTCATGGAATATTTGAATAGGAAGGTTATATTCAGAATTTTCCTTCAGCACCAAGTATGGGCAGAAATATTCTTATGCATATGGATTTATACATCCCTCATTAGTTGCACATGTCTAAATCCTCTTTACATTGAGATACGTAGAGTGGTGGTTTTAGTTATTCTTAGGGTTGACCCTTCAGAAAAAAAAAAAAGTATGATGGGGTTTAATAGTTGTACACTCACCTCGGGTAAGCCCAGCTATTAAAAATACTTCTAATTTCCATTCGGGGAGTGTACTCAATTTGTCTTCATAGCTGTGGTTGTAGGAACTGGTTTGTATTTTTCATTAACTAATGTTTCCAAATTGAGTTTTGTGTCACTGGCAGAGAATTTCAGAGCTGGATTTCTTCCTCATTCCAGAGCTTACATGTGGTGTCAGTTTTGTTTGAAGAGGGATAGCTAAATGGTCTTCTCATTCTAAAATGCTTCTGGAAATTCCCTCCTTGAATCATACACTTGTAAATTTAGATTCTGTTGGTCACAAATGAATAATGCCCAATTCTCTTGACCCTAATGAGAGTATCTGGTTTTTAGAGATATTTTGTTGAGTTTCAAATCCAGAGACCCATACAAAACCCGTTCTTTCTAGAACGGTGTGTGGTGCCATTGTCTGCAAAGAGAGATGTCTAGACTAGGAATAGGCATAAACTGGAATCTCACATCCATGTGTTTCTGAGTTGCAGGGAATTGGGAATTCAGGGCTTTGAGTCCAGATCTTGGCACAATACAGACTTGTAGCTCTTATTAAGGAAGTGAATCATAGTCTTTGCTGCTGGTCAGAGTGACCACAGACTTCGGGTCATTCATAGTTAAGACCAACATTTTGTGGTTTCAGGTCAACTGTTGTCTCAGTGTGTGAGGCCCACAGTGGGTTAGCAACAGCGTTATAAATAGAATATATTGTAGGTTTTAGAAGATTGGACAAAAAGTCACATTCAGCTGCTGTGATGATCTTTTGTTGGTTGTAGGAAACTTCTGAGTGTGGAGATTGGCATTGCTGAACTTTGTCCTCTAGGGCAAGGATGTAAGAGACAGGGTGGCTGGCTGCAGACCACAGACTTGTAAGGAAAGACCAAAGTACGAGCTGGAGTTTCTCCAGCTGTGGGAGGAGTTGCGTCTTGTGCTGGGTGGGCTTTCCTGGCCCACATTTGGGTGCCATGAGAGAGAGTAGGAGTCTAGAAAGCTTTATGTTCCAGACCTTGGCTGGAAGTTGTGGGTGAACATACTTCCACCTCTGGAAGAGAAGGTTCCTTTCAGAAGAAAACGTTCAACTTTGACCTGGAAATTTAATGTCATTGGAGGTGTCAATAATTAATAAAATGCCGGCAGATGGCGCCCAAGAATATTTAGTGCAGAGACCAGAGCCCCTGGGACTGGGTATCATTTACTTTGGTGTATTACCAGAATACATTTTTATGTGCCTCTCTTAAGATGCTCCACGTAGTGTGTCCTCCTGAATGAATTCATAATGCATCAAATTGACAGCCACACACTGCTACGTGTAAGAACTGCAACTGTTTGAGGTTGGTTGCGGCAAGATGTGGCTTTGCAGCACTAGTGACAGGTGAAGAGAAATGCTTCAGGATTCCAGAGGGTAATGTCAATGGCAGGAGCTAAAAACCCCCTTGTTCCAGATGTGGCTTCACATCAAAAGTAGTGACTCGTCTGAAACAAATTCATATGATAAATAAAACCCTTATAAAGTCTTGCAGAAGGCCAGTTAATTGCAAATAAATAATGGCTTGTGTGGGTGTAATAGTGGTGGTATGTCAGGAATGATTTGTTTTGCTTAGTCATGCTTTGCAACCTATATTCCAGCATTGCTTTACTCTCATAAACATTGGAGAGAATAAGATGAGACACCAAGATGTGGGAGCTTTTTTCTCTTGCTCTCAGCACTCAGGTGAAACACACAGAGGGATTAAAAATGGATTAGATGAGCATTCTTAAGGGAGTATAGAACTCTGGAAACAGTGCTCTGGCCTATTAATTTTGAAGGATGCAAAAAACTCCCTGACCCTTTTCTGGCTTGGAGAAGCACAGTATTTACATTGGCTTTTATCTGACTTAACAGCTTTATTTTTGTTCTACTTCCCCCCATCCAACTTTTCAGATATTTCAGGGTATCCAATATGTCTTCACTATTCCATTCAGATGTCCTGATGTATCCCACACGCCTTAAAATGTCAGTAGGACTAGAAAGAAAACTGTGACCCAGAAATTAATACTAAAACTTTTGTGTAATTCCAACTTGTCAAGATACAATATTTTACTTTAAGCAGTTTATTCTTCAGGGCAGTGCTCTCTGTTTATTGTTTCAGAACTTCATTGTGGAATTAAGTGGGAAGGAAGTGAGACCATGACATGTATATACTTTGTGCACCCATTTTTATTTATTCTTGTATATTTTCTAGGTGATGGGTGTGGAGGATAGTCAGAGCATGTAATTATTATGGTCAATTGCTGCACTAAAGCTATATTTAATTAAACCTTTAATAACAACAGATTACAAATATTACTGGGAAATAAATGTGTCTTTGTGAAACAGGGCTGTTGTAGCGCAGCCTAACTAGAAGCAGAAAGACTGCCAGCTTGCACCGTCCAACACTTATGTTCCTATAGGGAAGGATAAGAACACTGGTAACGAAGGGCAAAATGTCAGTGTCACAATTTTAGCAGCTGAATCTATTCTGTCTGCCTCCTGCCAAACAGGCTATTAAACCTTTCAGCATTATGCTGTCTGTGACACTAGGAGTCGGTCCCATTTATACTAATAGCTTTACTGTGAGAGAGTAGCATGAATATCCTTCATTAGTCCTACAGATAAAATCCTGCATAGTACAAGCAAGTTGCTGAAAATAGGTTCTTCTCAATGTTTTGTAGCATGTAATGTGTTATTTACATATGGTTATTATATAGCATAAATTGAGTATTGCTGTTCTACTGAAGATCCACATTCAATCAAAAGTATAAAACTGGTGTATATAATTTCCATTTATTCCATGGCTTCTGCCACACTAATTGTGTTTTCACTAACCTCTTGTCTCTTCTTCCGCGTGTACCCTTTTAAAAGTGCTCCCTGTAATTCTCAGTATAGTTCAGGATGGCACAAAGAAAATGTGCCAAAGTGAGCAGAAGTTCATCATGCAGGCTTGTCAAAAACATCTTGTGAGCTATGCCACACTTTAATGCAATGACGTATTTTCCTTTCATAAGGTTTGCTTCCTTACTGAGTGTTGTTCAGAAATGCAGGATACTATTTGCTCGTGCACCATGATTTGTTTCACAGAAAATACCCTTTTTTTCATGGTTATTAGTTAAGCAACCAAATTTAGTTTGGCTTCCCAAGGTACAAATACTATTAGAGGCTTAAGAAGTACAGTATTGCTTAGAAACAGATCTCAAAGATTTTTATCCTACTTGGTTGGGAATCTGAGTTCCTATGGAATTACAGAGTGCAAGATACTGTAGGAATGAATCTGCTTCAAAAGCTCAAGCAGGCAGTGAATTTTTATTCATGATAAGATGCCACACTGTGCTTATTCAAAACAACCACAAAACAAAGTCAGAGGTAGATGTGCAGTCCCTGACTAGTTAGTAGGATTTAAAAGAAAAAACAAAGCAATAAAACGTCTCAAATTCTATGCAAAGTGTTGCAACTCACTGTGCATACTTAGAAGAAAAACCTTGCAGGACACTTAATTTGAGTAGCAGCTGCTTTTGCAGTAACTAGAAGAGGCATTCTGCTGTGTAGTGTTTTATTATATTGTTCCATAAACAAAGACAACCCTCAGCTTCAGTAAGACAGACCTGTGTTCTAGATTAACAGAATAATGAAATAAAAAAATAAACCCTGAGAAGTGAGATGTGCATGACTGAGCAAAGAAGGAAATTTGCCCCGATTTGCCTATGTAAATTTAGTTAATCCCTTCTGTGTACATGGGTTACTATATAGCCTTTAATCAGGGAATCATATACTGTGGGAAACAGCGCGGCAAAACCACATCGCGATTTCTGTTGTCCACACTTGTGATGCCATGCTATGCAAGTGTTTCCATTCCCACACATTTATTTCATGCATTTCTCTTCCTTTTAACTTTCTTTCAAAATAATTAAATAATAAACCAGCTTATTTTCTGAAAAAATCTGTTGGCCAGTATGTTTATTTTCAACTATGCTGTTGGCTGGAGTTGTTATTGCTGCAGATCTCTGTGTTTTAAGCATTGTGAAAAAGCTGAAGCTATGTTTCTTTTTCATAGTCTAGTTTCTCATACATACTTGGTATTCTTATGTGGTCTTTGCAGATACTGCTGTGCTTTGTTTGCACATCTATCTTTTCATATCTTTCTGGTTAAATGAAGTTTTCCTTTGTCTGGCATTCAAGTCACCAGATGCTAAAGAGGCAGGGTGACAGGTCTGAGCTGATAGAAGATTTTGTCCCCAAAGCTGCAGACTGGGAAACATATAAAAATTCCTGGTCCCCATATGCTGTTGTACAGAACAAGATGTGGTCTTCTGCCATTCTGACTAGGGAAGCAGTGTTTGTGAATGTGAGTGGTTTCTGTCACTAAGATGGATGTATTCTTTTTTTTTTTTTTCCCAGGGCTTTTGTACACAGCTATCAGTCTGATACTACTTCTAGGCTTTGGTTTTGTGTAGAATGAACTGATCTTGAGACTTCCAGGAGGGTAAAAAAACCCATCAGAATAGAGAAATTCAGTATTTCTTCAAGTAGCATACCCTAGGAAAGGAGATATGCAAATTCCTTTTGATTTCTTTATATGAGGCTGCAGTTATGGCTCACAAGGCATTTACAGCAGGCTACTGCCTGCTTCGTGTTGGGCACCACAATAAAATCTCAAAATACATGTGGTACTGCCATACAGTCTTGTTTGCGTATCACACATGCATTGGTTTTGTTTTTCATTTTCAGAACAGTCTACTCTGAATTTTCTTGTCACACTGGAGGCTACTTCATTTAGGTTTACTGAGAAAAGATGTCCCAGCTCTTACTTAAAAGCTTGCAGAAAGCCTTCTTGCTGAGGCTCTAACATTTCCTGTTAGGTAATTAAGGTTATTGTAACACATTACTTGAGGGGCATACAAGAGAACAGTCTTCATCTCATATTCCAAAATAAATGCTGACACAATTTTCAGTTAAAAAAAGTTTGCCAGAGTATTTTAGAAACTAACAATTATATGCTAATATTTCTAGACTAACAGGAATAGAAATTAGAATTAATGAGTTCTCTGCAGGTACCTCTGTCACATATTTAATATGAGGCGTATTCCTTGCTCACAGCAGTCTGCTAGCATTATGCAACCCTTGTAATAGCTCTCTGCAGTAAACACAAATCTTGATTTACTGCTAGAGAAAATGGAAGTTTGCAGGCGTAACACCCTGAGGTGCTACCTGTTTCTCCCTTTGAAGTCAGTGGATGGATATTGCTCGGACTGTCCAAAAAGCTGTGCCCCAGTGCACTTGATGATATTTCTTGTGACTCAAAATGTTCTTGTTAAAACACATTTACAGTCTAGGAACCCTGACTGCCATAGCTTTGCGTTGCCCAGTTGGGTGCATCAGTTCACAGTTGGTGAAGCCTTGAATTCAGCAAAGCAGCCATTTCCAAACATACTTGTTAAGCTGCTCATGTCTCCTGGGATAAAGACAGAGATAAATGCTGAATAAATATATTTGTTTACAGAGCAACATTTAACCTGGGACTAAGCTGTCAAGTTTTCTGTAGATGCTAATTAAGTGACCTGATATATCACTGTTGCCACTCGCCCCTGTGTAAAATTAGAAGAATTGCACCTCTCTTAAAAGAAACTGAATCTTCCCCTAGTGCTCTGACAATGTTGATCCAGTAGAAATATGTCATAATCTTTCTTATGATAGAGTAAGAGCTAAAGTGCCAAGCACTCTGGTTCCTGACAGTGTACATGCATTGGCAAAGGCATCATCTTCTTTTGGCAAACTGTGTGCATTCAAATTGGACAGGTAGATCCTGGACTCTTCCAGTCTTTCCATAGTTCACAATATGGCCATAAATTGTATCCATGGCTCATTTAACCTGAAATTTCTAAAAGAGTTTACCTATAAATGGAAATTTGTCTGAAATTTTGATTTTTTTTACTCTTTTGGCTTACTCTTGGTTTTAGTCACAAGTAATATAACTGATCATCAGTAGTTTGTAATGTAATTCTTGACTGTAAGTATCACAGTCATGGTAGTTTCAGTAGTTACTGCTGCAGTTCTACCTCCGTGTGAGTCTGGAGTTGGCAGGTGTTGAATTCTCTTCTGAAAAAGATAAGACCCACTCTCAGTTGTTTTGAGTGTGGTCCTTGGAGATGTTCATGCTTCCTTTTGACCTACTACATTTGAGGAGAGGATAATTCTTCTGTATGTGCATAGCAGATATATTCAGGCATTGTGGTGGACCTAAAAGAGAATTACAGAATCACCAGGTTGGAAAAGACCTCTGGAATCATCGAGTCCAACCATTCCTATCTGCCACTAAACCATGTCCCTGAGCACCTCGTCTACCCATCTTTTAAACACCTCCAGGGATAGTGACTCAACCACCTCCCTGGACAGCCTGTTACAGTGCTCAATGGTCCTTTCTGTGAAAAATTTCTTTCTGATATCTGGTCTGAACCTCCCCTGGTAGAGCTTGATGCCCCTTGTCCTGTCCCCTGTCATTTGGGAGAAGAGGTCAGCTCCCTCCTCTCTTACAACCTCCTTTCAGGTAGTTGTAGAGAGCAATAAGGTCTCCCCTCAGCCTCCTCCAAGCTAAACAACCCCAGCTCTCTCAGCCGCTCCTCATAAGACTTGTTCTCCAGCCTCTTCAGCAGCTTCATTGCTCTTAATTTGCATTGTAACTTTCCTTACATCTAGGCTACTTGAAGGTCTATGTGAATGCCATTATAAGATTAGTTTCTGCAGTTCAGTTCTAGTTCTGAATTCTTCCTAGGCCAGAAATAAGGATATTTTTTTTCCATCTGAAGGTCTGGTATGTATTCTGTCTTTGACATTACTGTTGGCAGACATCTTGATAGAACAGAAAACTTCATTTTGCTCATTAAGGGAATTTCCATTTACCCCATGCGATGAAAACTTTTGTTACAAATACAGAAAGACTATGACTCATATTTTTGTTCCTGAGTTGTATAGAATAAATTATTCCTTATGCAGGGAAACAGGGGGCTGGAGTACATGGAAATGTTTTGTTTTCCAGAAAGATCTCATGCTATACCTGAGTTATCAGGCTTCTCTGTGGCAATGCTGGATAGCTCTCAAATATGGCAATCTCTTAGGTGCCTGATACAACAGTCTCTTTTCCCCTTCCTTTTCAGTGCATCAGTATGGCTGTCATTTTGTTCCTTGGCTTTATAATTGGTTTCTTCTTGCAGACTAACTTGTTTGCAGATACATCATCTTGGCTATGGTCTAGGAGCTTTTCAAGCACATATTAGTTACAAAAATTATCAATCAGTACTCCTTATTAGAATAACTAGCTTTCTTTTTATTTTAAGGGGTATATAAATAAGTATTGTTGATAGGAACAGTTAATGTCTCACCACAGTTAGTATCCCTGAACTAAAGAAACCAGTGTACTTCGGCTGCTGTTCTTTTGCTTTATTTTAACCTTTAGCATGTGAAAAGACTGGTTTTAAAAAAGTAAAGTAAATCAAATGGTGACTTAAGCTCAGCAGTATGGCCTTGAGAACTCTTTGGCAAGTCACTGTTCCTACCCCTTAGGACATGTCTGCACTGGAGATTGCAGCATAGCTTAGAGGATTCCAGCCTGATGCTAAATTAGACTGTTCAGAAACAGGGAAAACTGGCCTATGGAAAACTCTTTCAGGATTGCTGTAGCTGGAGAGCTTCCAAGTCTCTGTCAAACAAGCTGGGCTTGTTTCAAACTTGTTTTGCTTTCTATAAATTGGGTCTCAGGCTTCAGTAAGGATCTATCTGGTCATGATTTTCCCTCTTTAATCTAGGAAAACTGTTATGTGTGCTTTAGGACAGCTTTATCAGTTGTGAATAACAAATGTTAGGTGGGGTTACTATTATTTGCAGATAGTCTTTAACTTTTTAAGGGCTGCACTAGTAGCAGAGACGGGGCAAGAACGCATGCTGACATAAAAGAACATCATGACTTGTATCCCTTCTCCTTCTAAAAGAGATGTCAAGACTGCATCAAAACAGCAATAACTTGCTTTTGGTACTACTCTACTAAATTCCTGAGAATGATGAATGAGGAAAAAGTGTTTTTAATTCTTTTGATCTAATCTAAGGAGTTTAATTAGGTATCCAGTTTTAAATCCAGATATGTTTGCCTGTGGCTTTAGCACTCCCTCTTAATTCAAAGAGAAAATGTGGGCCTGTCATTCTCTCACAGTCTTCTCTGTAAATGGTCCTTAATGTTGAAATGCCTGTCAGAAATATTCATTAGTTTTGTTTGTGACTTTCTTTATTTTATTCCTGAAGATTTGTTTGTTAATAATCTACAGAATGTAGGTAAGCTTCACTTAAAAAAGGAAAACCTGGCTTTTGAGGTTGAGAATAGTTTACTTATAGGAACATGATGGAGTTACAAAGACATGCTTTTGATGAGCTTTGGTCACTGTTCACATGTGCCACACCGCAAGGTGGTGAGCAGCTCCTCCAGGGAAAAGGTGCAGTTTCCTTTGTTTAGGGCTAATGTTTTTTTAAGAAGAAAGCAAGTTTCAGAATGAAGACAGCCAAACTAACTTACTTTCTCCCAGGCCTTGACCCATCCAGGCTCTCGGAAGCCTTGCATCAGCTGGTTACTGCTCCTCACTCCTCCTCTTTCTCAGAACTGTGCCAAAGGGTGGTCAAGTGCTTCATCATCTCTCCTGCCTCCTCTCTTTACAAAGTAAGTGTTACACGTTGCATATAATTCCAATTTGTAAGAACTTAAATTGTAGAAGAAGTCAAGCAAAATGTCCCAGTGTTCAGCACCGCACTCCATTCTTGATCCTGTTTTGTGTCCTTTTAGGCCCTAGTATGGTCACTTGCATGTTGGCCGTTGCCTAAGCATTGTCTTCTTGAAGTAAAATGAGAGCTATGTGAATAATGGAAAATCAAGACCTGAGACTCTACAATCCCTGTGCAAGGACTATGTTTCCCTGCTGTGCAGTTCATGTTTCATTCTGAGTCATGCTTAAACAGGTTCAACAGCTGTGCATTTTGGATCATTCTAAAGGCATGTTTTTTTCATGTAAAGACAGATGTAAAAACAGTCTGAAATAAATCCAGGTTGGAAAATATCAGCTGTGTTAATTTTAGCTAGAATAAAAACTTTCCATTTGGACCTCTCTATATTTTAAGAACATCATGGACAGTTCATCTGAACTGGTTTCTCCAGTTTTGATTCCTATTGTTTTGTACCCACAGCTTTTGATTGAAAAGAATTAATTCCTTCCAAACTGCAAAGATACTTTGGAAGAGCAACTTGTGACTTTTTGGACCTGGTCATTGTTATAGAGCCGCTCTGGCTTTTATATCTGGCACGGTTGTCTCAGATAACCTCCAGCTATAACCAAGCTTCCATCTACCATTTCTATTTTACTAGTACTTGATTATGGGAAGCGCAGGCATGTCCGTATTAGCAACTGTCTTTAACAGTCAGGCACACAAGCTGCATAAGTTAATAGTTCATCATATGTTCAAATTCAGCTTTCTTCTGTGAATTCATCTGTCTCCTACTGTTAAGTTATCTGTATTGTATATTTTATAATAATGCAGCTCATGCATTAAAGATCCTTATTGATCAGCCATGATTTGAAGAAGTGCTATTCAGACTTGGCCTAGAGTTAAGCATAAGTCAAATCAAGGACAGGGCTGGCAAGTATTCAGGTTCAGGCACCACAATGCTGAAATCTGCCTTTATTCTAATCTGTTCAGATACGATTTCTGCAATGCAGCCAGTGGCTAAGTCTGACCTTAAATCCAAAGAATCCTTGACTGTTGGTCTGTTTCCAAAGCCTTAATCCCTTTTTGTCTTGAGTTTCTTTTGTTCCTCCTTATGCCTCCACAGAATTCAATGATATTTCTGCTGCTGTTTTATTTTTCCTGAAGCAGTCCTTCACATCACATATGGATTATTGGTATTTTTGCACTTTCTTTTTGAAGTATTAATTTCACTTAGGCCTATTTCTGCAGTGCTCTGTGTCAGCTGATATGCAAGTATACTTTAGGTTGCATCAGAGCTGCTCTGTCAGCCGGAGGCAGTATCCCAGTGTGATGCAAGGCACTGCTCCCAAGTGCCTGAGCTGAACACACAGCCTCCACATTTCTCTCTGTGGTTAAAAATTGGAAACTGAGCACCAAAATCTTCCTAGCACCATCATGCCACACATCAACAGTTTAGTGAGTGCAATGCTTTAATAAATGTTACAGATATGACAAAAGGGGAAATTTAGAAACAAGCTGTGCTGCCCAGAGCACCCACCTGTGATCTTCGTAGGTAACCTCACAAGGCTTTATTTTATTTTAATTGGTAGGCTCTCTAATAGGTAGAATCTGCTACCTGCTGTGCAGGCAAAACATCCTATGCTACTCATTGCCTTCATAACTGCCTTGTGTCAATCCACGTGTCTCATGTGCACACTGAAGAAAACAACTACCTTCTCCAGGCTGACTGCATTGAGGAAGAGGTTACTGTGAGCAGGACAAGGGAGCTTCTGACCTGCTTTTCAGTGCTGACCCTCTAGCATCTGGGTTCAGCAATTAGAGATGAAAAGTTCTTCTGAGTCCCTGGAGCTTGCACTCTGCATGTGGGTAGTGTTGGCACAATCTGATTACATACAGAGACATAAAAGACATTGAGATCTCTAGAAATTTAGTAGGTTCAAATTCAAGAAACTCTACAAAGTTCATATGAGAGAATTTTTCTGGGGATTATGTAGATTTATTTTGAGGACAAGAAGATGCACACGTTACCAGTTACGTGCTCTTCAGTATAAAACCAAAACAAAATAACCCCCTAAACCAAGCCTTTTAAGATTTCTTTTTTAATATTACCATGACACTGGGTTTTTCTCTCTGACTTATTACTTGGAAAGAGCTGAGTCATTTCTTGCTGAAAAGCTCTCCATAATGTTCAGCCAGCAGCATGGAAAACTTTGAGCAAAAGTTTGTAAGAAGCTGAGGGCAAGTTGTTTTAATGAGGAGTGGCAGGCAACTGTAGAGGATGGTATTCTGTGAGCTGAGAGTAACATCCAAGTGAATACATCATCAGAGACTTCTATGCTGTTAAAGGAATGTCAAATATTTTAAGACAATTTAATAATTTTTCACTAATAGTAATTTTATTCCTATGGGTAGGCAAAGTCGGCACGTTAGATTTGCATCTGTTATGGAAATCTGACCTTTCTTGTAAATCTGACAAGATAACAGTTCTTTGATGTCATCTGGAGTGCAGAGTTTATATCTGCTTAGCACTGTGTCTGGAAGCTTTTCTGTTTGTAGCAGGGAACAATTTTGCCATAAATCAAGATTCCATATCACATTCCCAGTAAGTTTCTGTATTACAAAGGTTGTGTAAATTGAATTACACCAACACCACCTACGGATTCAGGGCTGTCTTATTTGCATAACAAATGGTCTTACAAACAGTGTGCATACTGTACACTCACCAATTAGGCTTTCTTTTTAGTCCCCTTGGTCACTCATAGAAAGAGGGAAGGTTTTTTCTTTGGTGGTGGTGTTGCAAAGAAAAGCTGCTAATGAAGGAATGATGAATGGTCTGATTGTGTTGCTGTTTGTATAGTTTCACCTTCATTTGCATCAGTACCAGGCACAGATCCCAAGACTCATTTTTCAGTTTTCAGTGCTCCTCTTCTTTGGCCCCTGCCTCCACTAGAACCAACCAAACAAGCACATTTATCTTTGCCTACTAGAGTGCAGAGTAGGGATATTTCCCTTCTCGCATCACTGGGGCCTAGACATGGTGGAATGTGAACCTCTCCCCCAGCACATCTCCTTTCTTCAGCTGCAGGTTGATTTGGAAATCTGACATGAGTTGGGGGATACACAAAGTGTACTGGGAGCCATCGCTAGGCTTTCCCTCAGGAACATTTAATGCATCAGCTCTAAGTATGTAGCCATTTCCTGCTCCAAGGAATGGATTTCTAATTTATTATCCTTTTCTAGCAGTTCCCACACTGTTTGCCACCATAAAAATAAAACCCCCACCCCCAAAACCAAAGACAGCACACAAAGAAAGTGTCAAATTGCTTACATAGCAAACCACTAAATGATCCAAATCAAAAGTCTGTGAGTCCATTCTGCAGACCAAACAGTGGAGCAATCCCTGTCTGCCCATAGCAGCAAATAAATGTGTATACACAACCCACACTTGACAAGTGACTCTTCAGTTCTGGAGTTCTTTGGCTCTTCCTATTTTTCCTGTCATTTTGAAAACATATCAACTGCCAAAAAATAATGATTTTCTTTTTGAAAAGGAAAAAAAAAGGGAATGAAAGAATGTGACCCTTTGTTTTCTATATCTGTTCAGGGAACAAGATTCATTTGATTGAATGCCAGGGAGAGGATAATGCAGTCTTCCATTAGGCTTGTTTGCATCTTTTTCCAGGATGACAGTTTTAGTCTGCTGGCTACAGATGGCCTTTGACAACTGACAACACTTGCTGTTATGCCAGTGTATGACTTCATCTGTGTGACACTGCATGTGACTGCAGCTTTCTTCCTCTTTTGCTCGCAGAAACTGTTTTCCATTCCAGCAGCACCAGAATAACAGAGGTTTCCCTTGCATAAAAGAACAAGAAACCTGAAGCTGCACTGCTGCTTAGGCAAGAAGACAGTGGGAACTGGAAAAAAAACAGTATTGTTGGAATCTGTTTGGGGTTTTAACCACTGAGTCTGAAGTTAACTTGGCCAAATTTGGAAAAGCATCTTTACAGCATCTATACTTTTTCAAACCAACAGTTTCCAATTCTCATAAGGTCCACTCGGCCATTTAAGAGTGTCTATCCCCCATGCACTAAAGTGCTTCTCAAGTAAAGAAACACTAGGCTTTGCAGAGCTGTCTTGTTCTGGTGCAAAGCCTGCGGGCCTGTGCTGGAATTTGCAGAAGCAGTTTTTGCCTCCTCTGAGTCTTGGCAACCTCAGGGAATGCTGCAACTTGAATGAATGAAGTCATCCATCATCTAGCAGTGACTGGAGTAGGCTGAACTCATTCCCATTCTTCCTTTTCCTTCACAAACAGGAAGAAAATATAAGGTATATATTCTAGACTTTTCTTTTTACCAACCTTGAACAGGGCTGACAGTTTGCTCTACATGTGGTAGCTATTATACTTTCTTAATTTTTATTATAACAGTTTCACCTAAACATGGTCCTAGGGCCTGTCCCAAGACAGCTAACTTAATACTGGCTTTTAAAAAAGGGGGTTAAAACCACCTTTCTCTTTTCCTCAACATTTTATTTCTGTTTATTGTTCTAGACAAATAGAGAGCTGAGATACACATACAGTGGTATGGCTCATAGGCAGTGCATATGCATTCTGTCAAACTAGTCCATCATAGGCCTGGGCTGGGGATGAATTTTAGCAGATATTGGGCCTCATAACAGCAGGTGATAGCCAAAATGTTAAATTCTGTACAGGAACAAAACTCTAGTCCTAACAGAACACAGCAGTGGTGTTATCTGTCAGCACCTGCAACTTGCTGTGACAGACATGGAAATACTTCAGTTGCAAGGCACACAATCTCCAAGTTTGTAACATGTATAGCGCAGAGGGACCATGAGCCTTTCCTTTCCTAGGAGGTGTTCTCTGTTGTGTCTTGGAAGAGGCAATCTACTTGGTTGTGGCAGAAGGAAATACTGGCTTGCAGGGGTGAATCAGCATGCCCAGCTGGAGCAAGGCTTGATCGATAGAGAGAAAAATATTAGAGTCATATTTTTCATTCTTTTTTATTTTTAATGGAGCTACAGGAAGCCTCCTCTGAACTGTATGGTACAGACATTTCAAAGCCTTCATATTAGTCATTCAATTTTAGCAAATTTATCTGTTTTTCAGTATCATATTTTGAAGATGATCTTGTCTTGACCTTCGAGTCACACTCCTGTGAAATTGCCACTATCATGAGTCTGTGGACCATGCTAGAGAATAGGAAAATGAATCTGTGCTTATCTGAAATGTTGTTTCCTTTGACTGATAATGTCCTTGAGTCTGCTCTGTGGTCAAAAAAAGTGGACAGCCTGGGAGGCGAGTGAAAAATAACATCCCAAGGTTTGTATTTGGTATTACTAAGGAGGACCTGGCTCCTGCAGAGTGTGAGGAAATCCCACAACAATTTCAGAAGACAGTTTAATAAATAAGATTGAACTAATCTGGATAAGTAAATTGCCTCAATTAGAGGGAAGTTTTGAAAACAAAGCAGTCTGAGAAGTTGTTTCTGGCTTCATACTGTAAGCAGGCTGAATTAGCCTTTGTCTGAGGAATGAGTTACAGAATAGGTTTGTGACTCTCTTTGCAAGATAACTTCTTCAAGTATTACTAGTAAAATGTTCCGTGCCCTACATCCTGCAAAGAAAGCATGGGGCATGCTACAGATTTAAAACTGACTTTTATCCTTGTTGGTCATATGGTAATTTAAGAGATGACAAAATAGAGGAATGATACTGACAAAAAGGTATTAATATCCGTAATTCTTTAGTCATGTGGCAGGACATGTTAGATGAACAATCAAGGTGACATCCAGTGTGCTGGAAGTGCTGAGTTAGAATTCCTGCACTGTTCTGGAGTCCATCACCTCCTCTATCAGGCAGAGTGATCCCTTCAAGCTGGCAGGCATGTGGCGAGCTAAATGTCATCTCTGTTGTGATGCTCAAACAACCATCCTTGCAAACTTAGCTACCAAAATGTTAATATTATATCTATAGAGTCTCCTCTTCCACAAGATCTTGGATCAAAAAATTGATTGTTTCTTGTGCTTTTGATCCTTGTGACTGTGTATGAATCTGTCTGCTGTCTTGTTTTGAGACTTAGGAAGAACATGCGAATTTTCCCCTTGTTTAACCTGATCTTTCTCTATCTAGTGACTGTGAAGTTGAGCCCTTGGAAAGGACAGAGAAGAATAGCAGCTGCCTGGCTGTGAGAAATCACTTTGGCTGGCCGTTTGTGAAAGAACACAGTCTGTTGACTGGTAGTGATATAAATATTCAGGACTGGATTGACAGTATGCAGGACACATGCCTGCTGGGAATAGTGGAATTAAGACATGACTTCTTTCCTTCTTTTGTACTCCTTTTGTGAAGGTGTGAAGGGTGTCCAGCAACAAGTTTCTTCCCTTCCCCAAGATAAGCTGTGAGAGGACAAATTGAACCAAATGGTAAGGAGTTTTTGTTGGTAGTGTTTTCTTCTTGGTTTCAACTTCTGCAAACAAAGCTAGAGCTGGTAAGTGAATATGATTTAGATAGCTTGCTGGACCCTTCCAAAAGCGCTGAGTCTCAAGGCTGCTCTGCTTCTCCTAAGCTGAACAGAGGCTGCATGAATGACAGAGAGTGCTTTGGTGCTGGCTATGTCGGGAACTTTTTTTTTGTAGTTCACTTCCTTGCCTGTCAGTTTGAGGCTAGATGGAAAAGGTAATTAATTTCAGTGGCGGTGAAGAAGCAGCTCTCAGGGACAGTTAGTGGGCTGCATTTAAAGGCTAATTAATACGGTGACATTAGTACTGAGGAATGTTCTTTGCAGTCAGATGTGGCCAAAGAGACCAACTGTTCTACTCCAAGATATAATCATTAAAAAAAAAAGGTTTACATGGATTTCTAGTATGCTTATTCCTAGAACTTTACTATAATTCATTAAGGCCTTTTTTAACTTATCCACGCTTGGGTCAGATTAAAACAGTATGATTACTCAGAAGCACCCATAATATCCAAGTGGGATGAATATTAAAGTTAAACTAAGAAGCAAGAAGTCTGCTTGTCCATAGACCTAAAACTGTGTCAGGTTTGAGATTTTCCCAATAATACAGACTAGGACCTAGGTCTGTTTGTGTGTATTATGTGGTTGCATGTGAAGCAGAACCATCTCGTCTATGTGCTTGTATTTATGCCTTTTATTTCCCTTTTTCTTTTGGGGCACTTTTGTGTATGCAGTAGGAATGCACCTGAGATGAGCTCTGAAAATTGTTGGGTAATCTGCAGGCAAAAAAGTATAGTAGGGGAAAGGCATGAAAGGAAAACTACCAGATCGTGGAAGGAAACTGAGACTGACTTTTTGCTTTGTTCTTCTTCACACATACTGTTTCTAATTCACATTCTCTTGTTGCTGAGAAATCCTGTCATCTGCAAACAAAAAACGGCTCATGCAATATAGAGCTAAGTGTGTGCAGAATGTAAAGAGGGAGATATCTGTAGTCAGCCTACAGGAGCTCGCCACGTTATTTCCTTGCGCATAAAAAGCTACTTACTTTTTGGCACCAGATTTACCATCCTGAGAGGCAGCCTTTCTGCAGTGAATATATTTTATGTCAGGAAGTATTTCTGAAGACTTGACTTCCATATTCTCAAGTAATAAATAAAAAGATAGCATTAAGTAATGTATTATGTTCCAAAGCATCCATCAATATTGCATTAAAATTACAGCATGTTGGATTACTGTTACATTGTACAGTCTTACCCAGAAGCCCCTGACTCAGGGTTACTGACTACCTCTCCATACTCTTGAAAAAAACAAGTAGATTTATTACTAAATTTAGTAAATTCTGGCAGAATTTCTCTAGTTAATAAATGCTTTGCTAAGGATAGAATTTGATCCCTTAGTTCTCTTTTAACATTTTGTTTTCTGTCCACTTTTTATGTTCTGCCATCTGTTTATTAACTCTCAGGATGAAAAAAAAAAGGCTTAGTTGTGGATTCCTTTCTGAGCTGTTCACCAGCATTTGCCCAATAAGTGCCTAGTCTGTCCTTGGATGTTTAGAAATGTAGCCCTAACTAGGAAATTCTAAGATTACTGGATTATAGCTGAAATAAAAATTTGGTCCCAGTGGTGAAAACAGAACATTTTCTCAGCAAAAAGCTGTTAGACAACCTGAGAGAAATGGACTGGCTGTATTTGTATTGCTGCAGTGACGCAGTGTAAGACTCAAACCAAGAGGGCACACCTGATTCAAGATCCCTAATCGAAGATATTCATGGTAATGAAGCATTGTCAACAGTAAGCTGGTGGTAGGCAGATGGCAGTGCTCAGACTGCTGCGAGGGGTCTCCTCACATTCAAATTTCCCATTATATCTGCAGGGGTCTTCTGTCCTTAATAGGAGATTCGTAGCTGGCTTAATGGGCTCTGACTAATGACTAAAAAGGAGAAAAAGATGAAGAATTAGCTCCTTAGTGATTTTCCTTTCTTTCTTTCACCCATCCTTGACAGGCTATAAATGGATTTTCTGTAGCTGTCACATTTCACTGGGAAAATCAGCATGGTATGTTTTTAGATGATTAGTCATTATCTATAGGGTTTGTGCTCAGTTCTTGCACTGTTACCATGCAAGACCAAGAGGTAACAAGAGGACCTTGCAGGTACCAAGTGAGAATTCCTACTGTGGTGTCTACGGGAAAAAAACTTTTCCCAGTGCTGTTCATGCCCAAGGCAGTGAGAAGGTACAGCTAACCTCATTTACTGTGACCTACCAGGCTCTGGACACTTAGTTTTGGCAATCATCACGACTACCTGGCTCCTCTTTAAGCAGCTACATCTATGCATAATCAAACACTTAAACATAGAAAAAGAAAAGACTGCAAAGCCTCACATTTTCTACATTGTTTCAGACCACCTTCTCCATTTTTAGGCTTCAGATTTCCAAATACTCATGATCTAGAATATGTACAACATACAGCTTTTTTTTCTTCATAAGGTTTAGAAATACAAAAATTTACTTTCTCCTTTAGGCCGACCACATAATTCCAACTTCAAGAAAAACTGTGGAGCAGGTTCCCTGGTATCCCATGTTTGCACTCTGTTTGCAAAGAGCTCAGCATATGCAGTGTCACAGTGTTTGTAGGATTTGTCAATATTTCACTTTTGAAGTCTTGAGAAAAGAATGAGGGAGATTCATGAGCTGAGAAAACTGCTGTCTATATAGGAAAAAAAGAGAAACATTTGTAATTCAGTTAGAAAATAATACTGTCCATACTGATGATATATGTCCTTACTTTGGTGAGGCTGTAAGCCCTGCTCTAAGGCAGGAAAGGAAAACCCTTTTAGTATAGGCAAGTGTTTTTTTTAAAGCTGAAGGGCCTGATAAGATTGGGGCTATTTTTCAAAGTATATGAAGTCCCCAGACAGATGCAGACATCAGCTTTCTCCAAGAGTCCCGGGTGGTTATACCACTACACTGCAGTGAAAGAGAGAACACAGAGATTATTTAACTGGTGATTCCTGCTGGGTTGTTTCTGGGAAGGAATTGCCTCAGTGCTGGTTTTAAAAACATGCTTTGTCAGGTGAAAATGCGTAAAGGACAGTAGGGGATGGAAAAGAGAAACCTACTTTCACAGAAGAGTAATGAGACAGTTTAAGCTGCAGGTTTGGGCTTAGCACATCTGAAAGATTTGAGAGAACTTTACACAACATTTTTCTTAGAGCTGAGTGATATCCTGGGATGTGTGATATCTTTTTAACAAAAAGCATTACAATTTTTAATAGTCTATGATACGCTTGTTGTCAGTTTGAAGCCAAATACGAAGAAATACATTTTGTTTTGCAAGGTGATTAACCCTGAGCACACTGTAAGTGAGGGAGAGTTTTCCCTGACCAAAACTTGAAGTGGTGCAACACTGATCAGCTACATGGGCTTTCACAGATGTGTGAAGTTTTCAGAAGGAGCTATTGTAGGAAGCTTATCTGTGGTTTGCCAATGTTGCAAAGGCATTGCATGGGTTGGTTGAGAAAGAAAAGTCATTTCAACGCTCTGCAGAGCATGACTTAGTATTTTCAGAGCTGAAAAAAAGCTTCTTATGAAGGCTTCTTCCTTGGCTTCTGCTTGTATATGAAAGAATTTGAAAGAATTCAGATGCTAGTCCTTATGGTTGGAAGACTTAAGTGATCTAAGAAAATAAATGTTGGCAGCCTACATACAATGAGTGACATGTAAATTTTTTGTAGTATGGAGTGATCTTACTTAATCATGAAGACACAAGTGCTTATAGATTGGACAATGGCTTAAATTGCCTAAGAAAACCCCAAAATCTGTGCTTATCTCTTGTTTGGAAATGGCCTCCCTGAGCACTTGGTTTCAGTAGGTAGGTCACACTTCACAGAAAGCATCAAACAGCTCTAAGCTGTTGTTCTTCCCTGCCTTCTTTCCCTTTTCCACCAAGCTGTATCTACATGCATAGAGCAGTATGACGTTTCATTATCATCTCACTTGGCACTGAATAAGAAATCCATGGATTAAACAATAAATTGACTTGGTTTAACTAGGTAACATGTGGAGATCAATTTAATGTTTACAAAGGAAGGTAACTTGTAGAAAATGAATTCTGCTGCTTACTACTTTAGAAGTAAGCCAGAAAGAATAGTAAAGCATGTTGTAGTATAGAATAGTGCCTTTATTTGTCTGTTAAAGAGGGTGAGGTCAAGGGATAAAGATTTAGTGTCTGTTGAACTCAGTGGAAATTTAAGAACTTGAAGTAGTCTGGAATTTAAAGCTAAGGAGAAAATGTGATGTCACCTCAAAACTGTGTGTCATCTTTAGTATCCAGAAAGGAATTTTACCACTATTTCCCCAAATAAAAAGTTTTTGTTTAAAAACCATAAAAATAGTAGAAAGTGTTTGAAGGAAACAAGCACAGAAAGATGGAAATAACTATAGAGGAAAAGAGGAAGAACATGTGGGCCAAAGGGAATGAAGGCAGAGAGTATTGAAGTGAGGTCAGAAGTTGTTTTTAGGAAGTTTTCATTTTGAGGATTTGAATGTATGATTTAGAAAAAAAGAATTTGATTCCTTCTGTGTAAAGAAAAGAAACAAGAAGGCAGAAGTATTTAGTAAGTCATTGCTAGGGATTGATTATTTTTCTTTCTCCAGAGGAAGTTATTTGAATGTTTTGTTTTATTGTGGGAAGTTGCAAGGTATACTTCGAACTCAGCATTGAAGTAGCAAAGAACATTTAAGCTATCAGAGGAGGCTACTTCCTCAGAAGATGTAATGACTCAGAAGTGACAGCAGCAGAAATTACTCCCAGTGAGGATCAGAGTTACTGAGCATCATTGTGTGACTGGGCTAAATCGGTTCCCTGACACCATTTGCAGAGATCTTCTGGCGAAAACTCAAAGTGGAGAAAACTCTGCAGGGGCTGTCAAAGGGCAGAATGGTTTGTGAGGTAATATATGCTGTAGCTGACTGAAAGATGACAACGCATTCCATTTTGGGGGTATTTTTAAAGCTGCTATGTGGTGTCTACCCAATAATAGCAGAGAAATGAAGCCTGTTCCAGGTTCACTCTTCTGGACTTTGCTCTGCTTGCATTTACAGTTAGTAATTCTGCTTCTCCATACAAAACAAGTGTATGAATGTGGGTAGGCCTAGGAAAATACAAAACTCCAGAGGCAGTTACATTCAGTTGACCTAAATGACATGGGTTAATTGACGTAATTGAGGTTTATGGGTTTATTGTGGCTGAGGATCTGGCCAAAATGACTACAGCATGTAGAACAGTTGTAATGTACCTTCAATTAACAGAAAATTAGAAACACTTGTAATTGCTAGTGTATCTGGTAAGTAACTGACATAGACTCAGTAATTCATTTATATCCAAACTCCATCTGTAAGAAGCAATGGCAGATTTTCTGAATTAGATAAGTAAAATGACTGTGATAGCTCTTGTTCAGCCGTGAAATGAGACATTTGAACATGGAGAGCACCCAGCATTTTGATAACATGAACTAATGAAATGATAGAATGCTCTTAGTACCCTACTAATTGGTCATTATGGAAGTAAATTACCTTGTTTTAAAACTGCTTGATGGACAACTTAAGATTTTATTTGCCTGGGAGGTTATTGAGATGTTTATGGTATTGTACAGGGACTCACTGTCTATTGAGATACTTTCAGTCAGGTTTGTCTATTGGAAAGATATTTCCAGTAGCTAGCAAAAGGCCTTCCTCTTTTTCAGTGAGCATGAATGATTTATACTTCCAACAGGGAATCCAGACACATTTTGCTTTCTCTTTTTATCCTATTTTTGCCTATAGGAAAACTAGGAAGGGGCTCTTTATTAGGGAGTGTAATGATAGGATGAAGGGGAACAGTATTAAGCTGAAAGAGGGGAGATTTAGATTAGATAGTAGGAAGAAATGTTTTCCTATGAGGTGGTGAGGCACTGGCACAGGTTGCCGAGAGAAGTCATGGCTGCCCCATCCCTGGAGGTGTTCTTAGCCAGGTTGGATGGGGCTTTGAGCAACCTAATCCAGTGGAAACATCCCTGCCCATGGCAGGGCAGGTGGAACTGGGTGATCTTTAAAGTCCCTTCCAATCCAAACCATTCCATGATTCTATGATTCTGTCATAACTTTGTCTTGGGGTATGTTCAGTACATAAATGACATTCACAGGCTAAACAAGACAATAAACAGTGCCAAAAGAGCAAGGTGCAAGCTCATGAAAGAGAAATATGTCTTTTTATGTATTTTCACTGATTATTTCTATGTTTGGACATTCTGCATTTCTTTTTTCTGTCTAGAGACAAATACTGAGTATCTCACAGTTCAGATGGTTGTTGTCCAGGCTAAAATTGTGAAAACAAGAGTTACCAAATGGTTTGTTTTATTTGGTCAGAATGTAGTGAAATAATTGTCTGCTTAATTCACTGCATTTTTTATGCTTGAAGAACAGTTTGAATTCAAAGATTATATAATGTAGTATGCTTGACTGCTGGGAATCAAGTCCCTGTTAAAGTTTTTTACTCATCCATCTTCTGTTCCTCTTTAACATAACAAATATCAAATAAGATTTCATTTGGAAAAGTCTGAAGCTGTGATATCTTTCAATTATACTTCAGTAGTCTTGACTTTCTGGGATCATATCCGGGCTAATTCTACAGTCTAATCATACAAAAACAACGGGAGCAGGCATTTCAGCAGGTTCTCAGGGTTAATTCCTGAAATTCAGGTCCTCTCTTTGGCACTAATTTTTTATGCACATCAGCATTGCTGTGAAGCAACACAGCTTTATTTCTATGAGTAAAATTCACCAGTACAGGTGAGACCTGTTGATTATTTTTGGCTTCTGTGTGAGCATGAAGCAATGTAAATCAAACTAGTAAATGTAAATAGTTCTCATCCCTGTTGCAATCTTGTTGCTTCAATACACAAACAGCAAAATACAATTTAGAGGAAGCTAGAAACTTAATAGTAACTTTTATTTAAATATTTACCAGTGTAAATGCCCAATCTTAATATCTTTGTAATGATGTAAATTACTACAGCCTAATTTGCATTTGCATTTATGAAGTCAGACAAAACATATTGGGCACAAGCTGTTTCATAAAAAATTAATACAGATCACTGTCTGGTTTATCCTATGTATATTAAAGGCAATTCCAGTGGTTTTGTACAGAATGCTATCACCTTTTTGACTGAAGCCTGCAACATTTATACAAATGAACTACTTTATTTATGTGAATACTTCTATTGAACTCATGCATGTAAATATTTTCAGCATGAATTCTTCAGAGAAATCATTTTGCTGACCGATTTTTGGCTTCATTTTAACAGATATGATAATTTAAATACTTATCAGAAATAAATTTATAAAAACTATAGTGGCAAATACTCTTTCTAAAATATGTTTTGAGAAAGGACATATCACTTTACTAACCACTAAGAAGAAATTTACAGGAGTGTGAAGACATTAGATTTGTGTATGTTGGGAGCCAAAGTTTAATTTTTTTCAGATAGGCTTGTCTATGTAATCATGTTACATGTATTTAGGAGAAGGGAGATTTTTATTTTAACTGATTACGTTTAAAAATAAATTTATTGTATTGCCAAATAAAACCTGATTCAGTGTTGGTTTCAGTTAGATTGCATATGGTAAATCAGGTTTGGACCACTGGGCTATCAACAATTTGTTAACCTTTTTTAGAAAAGATCAGATTTAAATCTAGTTGTGATCAAGCAAATTTCTACTGAGCTTAGAGTCATGCCACCTAATTTCAGGCCATGTCAACCATTCACCCAATTTCATGCATAATGGCATCCTGAAAGGAGTAGTTCTTCATCTTTCTATGGATGCATGGGAACACTCGAATGTATTCCGCCATTGACCCAAAGTCTTGGTCCAAATATTCCATGTTAGTTAAATATATCTGGATGAAATGATAAAGTTAGATTAGTACTTTACACTACTGAATAACTTGCACCAATATAGTAATTTGTTTGGTTGCCTAGGATTTCCTGCTACATCTCTCTTGCTGAAATCTTTCCCAATACACAAAGAAACTGCTGATTCAGGTAAGAACGCTGATTTTTTTCATGAACCATTGAAGTGTAGGCATTCAGAGACATGCACCAAGTCCTGTAAATTGTATTTTCTGACTGTGCTATACAGTGTAAAAGGCTTCAGAAGCTTCTTTCTGTGCCAGGATGGAGTTCACTTTGCATGCCTTGCTTTATTAAATGCGAGCCGCACACCAGCACGAGAAATGCCTGGCTGATAAGCTGATGCACTTTTTATCTGCTTGGAGCCTGACTGACATCTTTGAGCACTGTTGTATCTAAACAGCTTGAATATGTGACCTCATTCCTTAAATACCATCACTTGAACAGCTCTTGTTGCTAAAATAAAAGCAGTGTTGCTTCTCTGTTGTGCAAACTCCTACAGACCCTCTGACAAGTGCAAGCAAAACCACACCTTCTTTTACTATGATAGAAATGATTGCTTATTTGTAGCAATTACAGGGTACCTGTACCAGCAATTACACTGAAGGCATCAATTGTGGTTTTTATCATATTCACTTCATGTCAGCCTGTGACCGTCACAGACAGATCTGGCACATGGAGTAAGAATAGGAAGCAGACCTCAAGGAAAATGATCCTAGAAAGGTAAAGTGGCTGAATAATTTTGTTTTCTTATACTGACAAGTAGTTTGTTAACTACTCCCTAAACTGAGGGAAAACTGGACAAGAGCCAAATTTTCCAGTAAGATAAAAAGAGGCCAGTATCAGCTTTCTCATTTTATGCTGTCTTTTAACACTCAGAAATAAGCCTTCTGCAATGCAGGCCTGTGTCGTCTTTTGTTAAATATAACCAGCATTCAAAAAACCCCACAAGCTATGCCCTCTGTTCAAACACAACTACTTTTTTTCCTGAAACAGTGTTTGTAAGTCTTTTTCCCCAAGACGTGGTATTTGGAAAAGCTGAACTTTTGCTGGGAAGCTGAAGTATGGACTGGTTAAAAAGAAGCTTAATTTTTTTTTTCTATAAAAATTATTTTAGTGAGAGGACCAAGTTGCAAATCTACTGCAAAGTAAATTAAAAAAAAATATTTTCATGAACATACTTATTGAATACCATTTAAGCAGTCTTTTTAGTGCTTAAAATTTTATTTTGAAATGCAATTTTGGCTACATATTTGCATACAATTTTTTTGCAGATGCATTTATGATTGTGCAGGCATACTCTGTTACTTGTCAGGTTATGTTACTATTGGTAGTATTGGGCTTGAACCACGAAGGCCAAAGGGGTCACAGGGCAGAAAGAATATTCAGGTAACTACTGCATTTTTAACATAATCCAGACCTCTCCCCCAAAACTGGCTATAAATTGTTTTCAATTGTGGTTTGTTTCCAGAATACAATGGAATTTCCTTGAAGTAAAGAATTTTAAAATATAAATCCTGTTCTTAGGTTCAGTTCAGCAAATACTTTTCCCCTGAGCACAGTTTTGGGCATTGGGTAAGGCAGGTTTTGACTATAAAGAGGAACATACATCACAAGTATTGCAGAATCGAGACCTGTTAGTTCATGTACACACAAATGAGCGTGCTTACAGTTCTGTTCATGGACATGAGGGTAAAAAGAATTAAAAACTGATGTTGTCCTTGAATTATGTATTGCATACAACCATGATTTACTTACTGACATTTTTACTGGATTAAAATAAGGGTAGATTATGTGAATTGATTTATACTAAAGAGAGCTCGAGGGCTCATGGTGTTAATCTGAAAGAGGGCAGATTTAGATTAGATAGTAGGAAGAAATTTTATTCTGTGAGGACGGTGAGACACTGGCACAGGTTACCCAGAGGAGTCAAGGATGCTTCATCCCAGGAAGTTTTTGAGGCCAGTTTGGATGAGGCTACGAGCAACCCAATCCAGTGGAAGGTGTCCCTGCCCATGGCAGGGGGATTGGAACTGAATGATATTTAAGGTCCCTTCCAACCAAACCCATTCTATGATTCTATAATTTTTAATCTTTTCATCCAGCAATATGAATTGTTATCAGGATCAATGTATACTTGTCACCTATTTCTTAAAGCTCAGTGTTATTTTAAGAGAAGAGTGCAACCAAGACTGACAACTTTAATTTGTACTTTTATTTAAGACAACCAGATATAGTATTTACAGAAAAATAAAGGAAAATTAAAAAGTATAATTTTGGAGGCCAAACCTGCATTTTTTGGGGAAAAAATAGGGCAAACCCCCCACCGAATACAATCTTTGCGTAACTTTGGTAGTCATGGTAGGTTGAACATTTCTGCAGGGGAAAGATGGTAGATGCAGATAAGATGCTAGTTATTGGGCACATCTGTATATCTGCTGGTAAGACAGAGGACTCAGATGAGCCTGTTTGGCACTCAGGAAGGTGAGGGAATTGCTGCCTTGGAGAAAGCACTGCAGTTGAGATTCCATGAGGCTTTAAAGGTCAAGAGGAAGCACCTTGAGGCCAATATTGAATGTGACTGGCAACCAGGGTAACTAAGCTGCTAAAGGAGTTATGCGCTTACTCCTTCTGCTGCCAACAAAACTCCTGCCAACATCTTTTTGTAGTAGATGAAGTCTATTAATTCTGCATGCATACACATCAGCAGAAAGGGTCTAACATTGCTCTGGTTGAAGTGGAACAAAACATAGACATGAAGAAGGACAGTTACGTCTGAAAGAGCCAAGGAAGTGTATTGGCAATATTCCCAAAAAGAAAGGAGAAACATTTCACTCCCATGAAGGCACACTGGTTGGGTGCCGGACCAGAGATTCCAAGGGCTGAGAAAGAGCAGTATGAGAGATTGTAAGAGAAATGCAAAGTTTAAATATTTGCTAGATAACATGGACATTTTCTCTGTTCGTATTGCATTAATTTGCAGACTTCTTAACACTCTGCATGCAGAGGAGTCAGGTGCACTGACAATGCACAGAAGTGGCAGATGGAATAGTGGTAATGATTTTTAATTACATCTTTGTGATGCTAGGCACATGAATGAAATTTGAACTTCCTGATGATTTTATTAAACAGAAGTGAAAAATTTACAGATTGAAAGAACGAACTGAAAACTGTGAGAAGATCCATAATAACTGATTTAATGAAGTAGTTAAACCCACTGTAGAACACGAACTGTTTTTAATTGGAAATATTGGATGGTTTAATCTTTCTATCAAAGGTTCAGAGGAAATCAAATACCCCATTGTATAAAAAGCAGCTGGGACACAGGGAGAATGGCACTTATATCAGTGCTCTGTAAGAGGTCAATGACAATTTTAATTGATGCTATTTCAGTTCTTGTGGTATGGTGGTAACTTAGAATAGAAATAACTGAACTGCTTGTTGTTAGAAGTATGTGGACTTTATTCAGGAGAATCTTCAACTTAGAACCAAGTACAAAGATTAGGTGAAATCTGCAGATACAAGAAAATGGACGCAGTTAAAGATCATTTTATGAGGACATCCCATTCCATTAGTTTCTGAAAATTACAGGGAGTGGCAACATTCACTTACTTTCAAAGTCACAGTTAATAGTTGAGATTTAAGCCAGGTAATATTAAAAATGCACGTTGCACAAAAAATAGTATAGGGTCCTAGAGGAAAGCCTATAAACATAAGCTTTAAAGATTCCTTTTCTTCGTTTTATTTTTTTAGACTTTGCAGAGCCTTTTTATGGCTTGTTCTATGTCAGCCTGAGATCCCAGCATGGTCCTACTAAATCCATCTTCTGATTTCTTTGGTGTCAGTGCTGCATGCCATCCCAAATAGGAACTGTATTGCTAAAGTAGTGGGAATATGGGTTCAAGTTTGAACAACAGTAGTGTTCCTAGTTTAGTTTTAGCATTTTTTCAACAGAGGAAGGTTTCTGGAGGGTATTATAGAAAATAACAGGAAAGAGAATGTAGCCAATTTTGAAGGCAGAGTAGTTCTAGAGTTTATTAATGAAGAGAACCTACTGTCCTTCTTTTTTTTTTTTTTTAAAGGAAAAATTCTAGATGTTGGCCTTTGCTGTGGGCTGTAAGATTATAGTAGGGTATGGGAAAGTATTTTTTAGCTTGTGCTATACGGGTATGTGAAGAGTGGATGATCATTTGCCCTCTGGACTAAATATCAAGAAGGTGGACTTCGGGAGTCAGATGGTCCCATCCACTTCCATGTTTCTGTGATGTAACGGTGAATTTGGTATCAGACTATAGCTTGGACTGTTTTTCTGTACAGAGATATCTTCTGATACTGTGCTTTTCACATAGCTTACATTTCATTTAGTTAATTTTGAACCTCGTAAGACTATTTGTAGCAATCCAGATTCTCAGCTAACAATTCCCAACAGCATGTTGATTTCAGCGAAGCAACCTGAATCTACGGAAGCTGAGGATCCAATCCAATAACACTTTGCATGAGCAGGCTGGATCTGATCTTAGTGACAATTATCTTAAATGCCTAATATGAACTCTCTACATCTAATCTTTACCCAGGCTGGTACAAATTAAAGATTATTTCACTTCTCCCAAAAGCAAATATACACTGGCATGATTTCACACATTTCTGAGGTTATCTTTTTCAAAACAGTACAGTCTACCAATGTCATAATCATGTAAAGATGTGACAAACTGCTGTGGTATTCTTAGAACAAGGTTGTGCTCCTTACGCTGCAGAGCCATGTAGAAGGAAAGCTCCCTTTGGGGAAACAAGAGGGAGGAGATTTCTGTGGAGCTGCTGTGTCCCGAAAAAGTCGTCCAAAATCCACAGCTCTGAAACTGATGCACCAGGGCTTCAGACCTGTTCTTGTGGTGCTTCAACCCTAGAGAGTACTGAGGATTATATCAATATTGTTAACTTCATTGTAGGATGACACCAACTTCTTAAGTGTCCTTTTTCTCCTACTAGTTGTTGTTCATGTTGCTTTCCGGAAGTGTTGTCAGTTCACTTGTGTCTCTCACTTCATCACACCAGTCTCTGGGTTTGGAGTCAAACTTACTTCAGCTGAAGAAGTGATGAGTTAAATATCTGCTTCTCTTGAAGCATTCATTTCCAAATTTGAATACCTTTCGATTTTTTTACACAGCTCCAGTGTGCTTTCTAGGTTTTACGCAGAATCCTTCTAAAATGCTTTAATCACCTTAAAGGTTTAATCATAATAATGGTTTGGCTTCTTCTTATTATTATACATTCAAATGTCTTTTCAGATTTAATTTTTGTTTGTTTGTTTTTTCTTATTAGTCTTTTGAGGATGATTTCTTAATCTACAAGAAGTTTAATCCGAGTGGTAATCATAAATGCAGAGACTCAAATTTGTTATTATCAATTAAATGAATGCATGGTTGTTTCAGAATATTGTCTAAAGTAGGGTAACACCTTCCTATTTTAATATCTTTTTTCAATTAGAACAAGCAGAATGGAAGGTCAGGGTGTAAAGTCAGTTCTCATCGTACTGAAAACACTATGACAACTGCCTCTAGATTTGTCTTGCACTAGATTGTAGTCCTCTTGCCTTTAGACACCTATAAACAACTGCATTTTACTGTAGTAACACACGCACATGCCTGAGAGAAAAGCTGGCTCTTAGGAATAAGGTTTGAATGAGAAAGGAGAGTAGAGAATAATATAGACTTAAAAGTGTATCTAAAGTAACAGAACTGACTCAAACTATAAATATATTCAGTGCGGAAAGGTGACTCGGAATTAGATTTTTCATTGTTTCTCTGCCTCATCAGTTTTTCTGCTTGTAAGAAGGATTTCTTGCCCCTCCCTTCTCTTTTCACTTCAAATAACAGAACTGACTCAAACTATGAATACACTCAATGCAGCAAGGTAACCTGAAATTACATTTTTCACTGATTCTCTGCCTTGTCTATTTTTGTGGTAGAAAAGGGGATGTCTTGCCCTTGCCCGTTCCTTTATGTCTTTTTTTTTTTTTTAACAGTTTCTGTATATTTGGCTTATGATTCATTTCACTCTCTTTCTCCTAACCACCAGACAGGTTAGGAGAACCATGTCTGGCCACAGGCTGCCCTTTCAAAAATGTAGGGATGTAGATTCCATTTTCTTTTATTTTCTTTTTTTCTCCAGCTGTTGCTGATGGACACTACTGAGCTTGTCCTCCCTTCCACATTGCAGAGCATGGGGATCTTGCTCAGCTATCCTTCACAGTTTCTATATGCCATTTCTCACCTTTCTCATTGCCATTTCAATCTCTTCTCCACATGACCTTTGCTGACGAGCTCCCACACTCCTAGCTTCAGTATTTGGTTGCTCTTCCTAAGGAAATTATTTCATTCAGACACACAGACAGAATCAGCCATTCTTCATTCTTGGTATATTAGATGGCCATTGTTTTTGGAAGAGTACCACACAGTTTATGGCAGCATTGGAGTTTCTGTGCAGCAACACTGAGAATACAAATACTCAACATTCTGTCTTGCAGTAATCTTTCTGGGTTCCTTATCCAAGTATTGCCAAACCACAAATCCACCTATCTTGTCAAATCCCATGTGATGTTGCCCTGGGTGATACAGATACAAACATTGCATACACATAACCCACACATCTGTGTGTTGCCAGTGCTCAGAAAGGATGTTAAAACAAATCAGTTGTGCTAACGTGAAGCCTTGGCATGAAGCAGAATCAATGGAAATCAAATAGTTCTGTATAGTGTGCCACTCACTTCATGAGAATAATGATCCTTCTGAACTTGTGCAGCATGGGTCCCAGCACCTTGTTCAGCCGTGATTCCAGCTGATGTTCAGCCTGTGTACAGACCTATGAGAAACCTGCTTGAAAAAGTTAAAAACAAAGCCCAACCTGGCAGGAGATATTTACATTCTTTATGTACAGTACAAGAGTTGTGATCAAGTTGGTGGGTTCGTTGCGTTATGCTTTATAAAGAGGAGATGATGTGGTCTTTGCCTTAGAAGCTTACAGCTGAATACAACTGACAGAAGTGTGTGCAATTAGGTATAATAACATATATCAATATCACATATCCTTCCAGTACCTGAAAGGGTCTACAAGAAAGATGGAGAGGGCCTGTTTACAAAGGCTTGTGATGATAGGACTAGGAGCAATGGGGATAAGCTGGAGAGGGGCAGGGTCAGACTAAACATAAGGAAGAATTTCCTCACTATGAGAGTGTTGAGGCCCTGGCACAGGTTGCCCAGGGAAGCTGTGGCTGCCCCATCCCTGGAGGTGTTCAAGGCTGGGTTGGATGGGGCCTTGGGCAACCTCATCTAGTGGGAGGGGTCCCTGCCCATGACAGGGGGGTTGGAACTGGATGAGCTTTAAGGTCTCTTCCAACCAAAACTATTCCATATTTCTATGAAGTGCCTTTTTACGCTACCTATTATATTCTGCTCTGCCTATGTATCTACATTTTGTATTATGGGATGCTATCCTTAGCTCACTGAAGATCATTTTATTACCCTTTTCTTTTTTTTCCCTCAATGCATGTATCTATTTCCTTGCTTGCTTCTAGCTCTGTTTTTCAAATCCAAGCAAATCCAAACCATCTTCAAGAGAAGCCAGCTAACGAAGAATGGTAGGTAGCAAACTGACTGCTCTTTTCCCACTGACCTCTTTGCTTTGTTGTTTCTTCATTTTTCCAGACACCCCCACGCAACATGTTTTTTTCATCCACCTGTTGTATTGTGTCTTGTGAACCATGTGTAGGAGGAATTGACTTCTTACCATGCCAGTTCATTGCATAACGCAGTGAGCCTTGGTACTTGACTGGGAAGCCTAAGCACTCCATAGGGTAAACAGGAACCTAATTAAAACCAGGCAGCCAGTCAGGTCAGGGACAGTATGTTTTGCCTTTTTGCTTCACATTTTGCATATGCATTTATAAATACATGATATCTATGCCATGCACAACTATAAATGCATCAATACTTAGGCTGAAGGAATATCCATAATCTGAACTGAAATCTCATAGAATCATAGAATCACCAGGTTGGAAGAGACCCACCAGATCATTGAGTCCAACCATTTCCAAGCAGAGAAGGCAAAATCTCCAAAGTCATGTTTAAAAATTATAAAATGGTAGGAACACAATAAAAAAATCAGCTGTCATAAAATGATCTAAAATTGAACCAATTTATCATATACCATGGAGGCACCTGATTTTATTGCAACACCGTTCAAATAGCACTTGTTATTTCTGAGAAGTATGGGAGATAATATGCTGTACTAAATTTAGGAATAATATCTTTTATCTTTATTTGGCTGCAGTTTGATGGATGCTATATGAAGAAGTAAGAATTACTACTGTTCTAGTCTGAGGGAACTAAAATTAATAGTTTTAGATTGTGCCAGTTGCCAGTGCTGATCTTTCTATCCTGTTCTATTCTATGAGTCAACAGCTGGAGGTCTAGTCCATTTTAGCATCCCTTTTTGTCTGCTCCCAGCTGTCTTTCCTCTTATCCCACAGTGGGATACATAAATTACTTTTACGAGCTCAGCATCCTGGGGCAGACATAGAAATGGATTTGGATTAAAAAAAGAACCTGCCTGAGATGAAGGCAGAGAGGCTGAGTCTACAGAGGCAGTAACCATCACCCACATAGTGGAAAAGCCAGGACAGAAGTTTTAAAGTATTACATTTAATTCCTATAAAATACATGTACATCTTTGTGTCTTACAACTTTTCATTATATTCTTAAAGAAAAACAAAGGATACTTGGCTTCAAAGGAACAGTTCAGCACAGCTATTGAACATCTGTATGAACCTCAAGCTGTATGAAGGGCTAAACTAGATTGGATGAACAGTAACATGACGACAGTAAAAATATGATGAGGGGATTTGTCTAGAAATGGTCTGAATTTGAGGATTCCTCTGAGACAAGAGTAGAAGGTAAACGTGACACTTGCGTAAGTGCTGAAAAGAGAGCACGAGTGATCAAGAGATGTATTTTACCATCACATCAGTTACATGAATAGGCCAAATTATGAAGAAACTGCCTGTGATCACATAGCTATTGAACAATATAGAGGAATTCTTAGATTTAACTAGAAGGAGCAAGGAGGCTGGCTCCTCACCATCAGAAGAATTTATTTAAATGGCATTCAATAGGCCCATTGTTTTAAGTTCATTCTTTTTTTTTTTCCAGGATACTTACAAACCAGCTTTATACTGAAAGAAATACAATGTGCTAGAATAATAAATAAAATTGACATGAATTCAGTGGCAGCTTATAAGCATGCACAAATTTGAATGACTTATTAACTTGTTGCTCCTCTAGATTATAGTCTAGGTAAAAGAAATTAATACTAGTGTAGTGTCAAAAAGCTGCTCATCATCACTCAGTGAGGTTGGCTTTACAGAAGACTACAGAGTTGAAGCATCATAAGATTTTAGTCGTTTAGCAGCAGTTGTTTCAAATAGATTTGCCAGGTGATGTTTTTGAGGAAAAAAAAAACCCCAACTTTTAAGGAAGTAATTATCCTTATGAAAAATCAGAGTGAATGGGAATTAGTTAAAAATAAAATTGCAAGCAAAGAGAAATGGAGAATGAAACAAATTTCTGAGGGAAGACACAGCCTACCATCTTAGTTCATCTATATTAGCTATCTCAGTGAATTTGTATTAATCATCATAGTTAATCTATATTAGCTTCAGGAAGGTTTTAATGTGCTCGATCAGAAAGATCTGTTCAACATTACCCTATCACAATGCAAAATTTACAAGACTTCTGTTATATCAGTTTAGTTGGATAGACTGCTATTTCTAAATTCTGATTTCATTTCCTAAAGCTTCAAGTGGGTATGATTTAGATGAGAAACAAGCAACATATAGCTGGCTATCTCTGAAACCAAAGTATTTTTCTTTTAATTTACCCAGGCATTTCTGCCCAGGTTATGGTCAAGTTATAGTTATTTCCAGGCTCATACATTAAACTTGGCACTGTTTAACAACCTGATTCTATCTAGTGGTATAAAGGCAGTTAATCTTAGCTAATAGCCCTTGCTGAAGTTGAGCAGATGCAAAATGGTATTCAGGTAGTCAGTTTTTACTAAAATCTGTTGTTTTTTTCACAAGTTACAATGAGAAGAGTAAGAAATTGCCCTGAAAAAAAAGCATTTGAAAACAGCTTAGAATAAGTGATATCTGCCAAACTTCATGCCTAGAAAGTCTGAAGAACCTTGATTTTCTTTGGGGAATAAAGTAGCCCTATGTAACTTCATTTTCACCTGCTGGTTTTTTTTCAAGATCCTTCCCTTTTGCTTCTGCTCCTTTTAACAAGATATATCAAAGAGAATACAGCCTACAGGATTTATCTCCCTGTTTTTTTCTCCCCTTGCCAAAACTGTGGCTGCACCCAGGTAGTCTTCACCACAGTCCCACTGGCATGACTCACCTAAAACACATCCCTATCTACAAGATTCAGAAACTACTCCCAAAACCAGTAAAACTGGCCAATTCAGGTTTCCTATAGCTTTGGGTCTTAAGTTGTTTGCATCTCTGTCCTGGAATATCTTCAGTCATTTTCACATCTCTCTCATCCTCCTTTTTGGTTTTGCCATCTGAGTAAAAGCCAGATGCGTTTGTAAAACCCACATATTAGCTGATGGCTCCCAAATGGAATGGGTAACAACCAAGTTCTCCTGGCTCCCTCTCCACAGGAGAGCTTGTCAGCTCTCTGTAGTTTAGCCAGCTGGTGAGTTTTACAGAACTATCAAAAATTTAATATCCTTGAATCAGGCACTATTGCCACAGTTTACTGAAATTGCCTAAAGCATTTATAAGTTGGAGTGTTTCATGTGGGGAGAGATGAGAGAGATAAAGGGCTTCGGTGTATGATCAGCTTGATGTGATACTGAGAAAGTAGGGTAGTCAGGTTGAAAATTTTTTTAGCTGTCCTATCTTTGCCTGACCCAGATAAAAGGAAAAGCTCCCTGAACTCTCATAAGATGGAAGCAGCAGTCTCAGTCTTGGTGGTGTCTTCCAATGGTGCCACACCTCCTATCTTTGGAAGTAAAAAAATGCACTGCAACTCGAAAACACCACCATAACTCAAGGGAAGACTCCAGCTGTTTTAGTCTGATAAAAGCAGCTACAAGGGACTAATTATGAAGCAGTCAGCAAAGTGCTAGAAGATGGTGGGCTGGTACCTTTCAAATGTGAGCCACTGAAAATCAGCACTGTTGCTTTCAGAGCAAGCTTTGCCCATTTATTTAAATTACATGGTCCCAGTAGTAATGCCAGCAACATTGTCTACAGCAATGGTGAAAATGTTGCTATGATTTATCTCTACTCCTTGGGCATATTTGGCAGCCAAGGGAGTAACCCTGAATATATTTCTTTCCTAAATGGGAAAATACCAATGCTGAAAAAGGAAAAATCATTTTATTATTTAAATTATAAGCATTTTTCCTTTTAAAAAATCAAAACCATTTAAATTCCACATTATTGTAACTTTTATAAATTCCTAAGTTTTTTTAAAAGCTATTAAAATAAAATAGAGAAAATACCATGATTTCACATAGTTCATTCTTGTTGTCAGAGTTGTAAATTCTAGTCACCGTGCCAGTAGAATCACCAGCTCAACATCTGGAATCAGAGTGGTGGAGCTGCCAGATCAGATCTTGCCACCTGCATCTTCCCCTGAATATGCAGGGAACAGACTTTCCTCATTGGTTTGTTCAGATAATTCAGCTCAGTCACTTGTATGTTCCAACTTAAGAAATGAGAAGTTGAGCACCCCTGATTTAGAGAGTGGCTAGATATTCTGAGCCTGGAACATGTCATCTAAATTCTGTTCCAGCTCTAAAACTACACCTGTAATTTGTAAAACTGTTCTGTCTGTACTCTAATTTGTGATGTAATAACTAAACCCTACTTTCTTCACTCCCTGGGAATTGAATGCCACAAATATGTCAGTCCAAATGACTCGAAAGATGCTGGGTATAAGTGGACTTTCTTCCCATCATTGAATCTCTAGGCATATAGGGAACAAACCTTGCTCATTTGTTACTTTTAATTACAGTGTGTGGGATATTCATATAAACCAGAGCAGAACTATGATAAAACCATAAAAAACCTGCTAAGTATTAAGGCTGAAAAGTTTGAATTTAGGTATGTCCAGGGGTATAGATTTAGGGATGCTGAGATCTTTCATTTTAAAAGAACAGAAGTTATGATTATATCTTGATCTGCTTGCAAGAGGTATTAATAGAGAACGGATTTTTTTGTGTGTAGATCCAATGAAGCTGGTGGTCCTTATGTTCCTCAGGAGTGTTTTACAGCCAGATTGGTAAGTGAATAATTTAATTGTATTTCTTAAAAGTAACATGGGGTTGAAGATTAGCAATATTAAACCTAAAGTGGGGAATTACCCTTATTCTGGGTAGTTTGAAGTTTTTTCACCATTCATCCTATAATTCCTTCAGAAATTTAGGAATGCTCACAGAGGGTCTCAGAAGACTTCTTTTCTTGTATTTTTAAATTTTCTGCAGTGCTCTGATCAATTTAGAAAATTAACAGTCATTTAGTGTACATCATTCTGCCACATGTCCATAGTTTTGGTTTCTTAATTAATGTGTGAATGGACGTATTTGATTCAATTTTGTTATTGTTATGTTGCATCATTATAATACTGAAAGGTAAGTTCAGTCTTTATTTTCACTTAAGGACTTTGTGATTGACTGCATGCTCCCTCAGAGTGTCCAACCCTCACTCTCTAACTGGGCAGAGAGGGGAAAAAAGGACTTCAAGGAAAATTTTTATTTTAAATCTACACTATCTGCTTGTTGAAACTTGTTAGTCCTACAAGATATGCAGCCTGCTCTGGGGTCAGTATTTAGATAGGAGGTTATCCAGGAACATGGAAGGGCCACAGGAAATGTCTGAGGTTTCTGCATAGAAGCCTCGTCTCTCTTCAGTCTAAACAATATCATCTTTGGGTTTGGAAGGACCCCACTGCTTTGGGTCCTATGTCAGTAGGGCATAGAATTGATATCTTAACTGTGTATTGGGTTTTGAACTTAATGGTTCTTTCAAAGAAAAATTGTTGTCAGAACAAAATCCAATTAGCAGTAGATTCCTGTGCAGTCTGAGGTGAATTTCTCATGTCATGGTCTCACTCACTGGAAAGCAATGTCATTGCTTTGATTCACTTCAAATGCTGGTATGTTTTAATGATGAGAAAATACATTCTTGTTCATTGTAGTAATGTCATTTTTAATGCTATGCATCAGCTTTTGATTCTTTGAATGAAAGCCTAAACAGACCAAATTGTAGCCTAGGAAGAAATTACCTGGATGAGGGAATTTACAGTTAATGGCAACTTCTTGCTTATGGCAGTTGGTGTAACTTAGAGCTGTCCATAAACCACTCTTGTGTATTCAGATGGAATGGTTCAGTACCCGGCTGACAGGCTGAAGGAAGTTTTAAATAATGTTTTGTAATAGATCTGAATCAGAATACCGTGAATTGGCATGGTTATTAGGACACTTACTGTAGAAATGGACTGGTTTGATATATCAAAATCATGTTCGGGCCATTAAAAAAGTGGAAAAATTGGTTCCATCTAAGTCAATCTATGGGATGTTTACAAAGGCTTGTAGTGATAGGACTAAGGGCAATGGGTATAAACTGGAGAGGGGTAGATTTAGACTAGACATAAGGAGGAATTTCTTCAATATGAGATTGGTGAGGCACTGGCACAGGTTGCCCAGGGAAGTCATGGCTGCCCCATCCCTGGAGGTGTTCAAGTCAGGTGGGATGGGGTCTTGGACAGCCTGATCTAGTGGGAGGCGTCCCTGTCCATTGCAGGGGGGTTGGAACTGGATGATCTTTAAGGGCCTTTCTGACCCAAACAATTCTATGATTCCATGATTCTGTGTTAGAAACAATTACAGAATAAGAAGTGTCCAGAAGACTAAAGAACAAAGAAGGTTAAAAAAGCTACTTTCAAGAAAATGTTAATTATTGGAGAGGAACAGCCTGAAAGACAGGCCCCACAGAAGATTCTGATAAAGTTGAACCTGACTTGGTTACCATCAAGAGATGGTAAACCCTCTGTGCCATTGTGTGAACGCTTGTCCCCTCCATATACTGCATTTGTACTAATAAACTACACGGCAATTTTGTCACAATATTCCAGTACTGATCTTGAAAAAAGGTACAGCAGTTGTTCAAATGAAGACAAACCTGCTAGGTAATATTTATTAATGCTTGATGCCCAAGGCACTGCAGCACAGGCCTAACCTGAAAACAAAAGAATGACTGAGTTTTATCTTCACAGAAATAAAGGTAGAGCCTGAAACTTGGAGGGCTGTAGTTCAAGCTTAAAAGTAGGCACAGAAATCCAACTATTCTTGCAATTTTAACTCTGTTTTTTTAAATTGCTATGCAAGACCAAATGTTTTTCTCTGCTTGATCCTGCTGTGAAGTGATAATACTGCTCTTGTCCCATCACAATTATTTTCCTAGTCTATGACATGCTGTGATATCATATACTTCTGTGTAAGATCAAGCAGAGGTCACAGCAGACAGAAATAAAAACCAACCACTATACAGCCATTGTTGGCATCTCTGTGGAAATTCAGAAACACACTAACTAGTGTTTCTCTTTCACAGGCAGAATGCTTTCCTTCCTAAGTTCCGTACATGAAAACACCTCATGAAAACCAAGTTTGTAAATTAACTTGCTGCTTATCTGCAAAGTATTCTAACTTGTTGACAATCATTATATAAGAACTGTAAAATATTTTTCTAAAGAGCTAAAAGAGTGTTTTGCAGTATAGTTTCAGTACTGGAGAGATGTACTTTCCCTTTGCTTGTTAATTTGACTTGTTCAGGCTATCTGGAACTCCCTTCCTGTTTCCCTCCAAGACCTTTAGTCACTTCCTTTCTCTACATAAAAAACCCTTTCATTTCTCTTTAACTGATGATGTATCCTCCTACAAGAATTCTGATAAAATCAGCTGAATTATATATAGATTTTCCCTACTTGTAGATGACCCCAAATCACTGCAGTTAGATATGCTAAAATCAGTTTCAGTGCTGTGTCTGTACTTAAGAGTTTCACAAATTTTTAGAAGTACCTTGTTGTCTGAGAGTGTGTTTTAATGGAATGTTAAAATTCCATTTTCTTGTTTAACTAAGAGATGCAAAAATATATTGGCTGGTGAAAGTATGAAGACTTTATTCAATCAAACTATTTTTATTTGCTACACAAAATGTGTAGATTACAGTACAAAAATAAAAGTCTGTTTACTTTCCTGGTATATAGTAAATGAGAACAGAAAAGCTGAATTTTCCTTTCAGTAAAATATTTCAGTCCCAGTAGTCTACTGCGAATGGTGTAAAATACCACTGAAGATTACAGACCTGTATTAATTGATAAGGTCATTAAGTCTGGCTCGGGTTTTTTTCTCAGATAAAAGCCATCACCAGATAGTTACCTATTCCCTAATGGAATTTAGTATATTAAGCTTCGTCAAAGAGTTAAAATGTTCTGAGAATTTACATTACCCAGAACAGAGCACTTTCCCCCATATAGATTCTCCAGATTGGCAATCAATAAGTAAAAAGACAACTTAAAGTATCAGTTTATATCTTAAATCATTAACCAAATTAATTACTGGCTTGCTGAAGTGGAAATGCTGGCACTGGAGTTACATCAGAGACCAAGGGCTGAAACCCTCCATGTCAGGACCCACCATTTCTACCAGATCAAAAATGCCATTCAGGGATAACTGACATCTAGGTGAAGTTGGAAGCTGATACCCAAGCTGAGTGAACTGAACATTGGATTGCACTCATCCTCAGTAATGTAGTATAAATTTCAGTAAGGATGATGGGAGCCACTGAGCCAGTTCTGTTGTATTTATACACACCTAGTCCACTGTCTGTTACAGAGCTGTAAAAATAAAAATAGGATAGAATTTAGCCAGAACTTCCACATTTTTTATCTAACAATAAACTGAATTTAATCCATCCATCCTACTGCCACCATAACATCCTTTATATCACTGTAAAAAGGGCTGACTTGAAAATATATACGGATAATTTGTCACTTGAAGATACAAAATCTTAGGGGAAAAGAATGAAGTCTAGAGCCTCGCATGTTAAGTGCTTATTCATCTGCTGAGAAATGTTTCTCTCCATCATGATAACAGTATTGCCTTCACTGTATTTATAAGAATACCTTTAGCATTCCTTCTATGCGTTTCTGGCAGAGATATAGAATATTGATGTCTTTGTAAATTTTTGAAAAACAATCTCATCTGGAACTTCCTGTGCCCAGACTGAGACTGGATCTGGTGCACTGAAAGGCTCCTTGGAGGACCAAGGGAAAAGGTGAGAGCAGAGTTTCTCTAGGTTTAGCTTAAGAAAGCAAGTGTGTTCTTTTAAATAGGTTAGAAATTAAAATTCACAGAAAAGAACAATTTAAACGAAAGGGAAAACTGGAAAAAGGACTTATATTTGCCTTGAGCAAATTAAGACTGGAAATTTGAAGGAAATGTCTAGTTATTTAGAAAATTGAATACGAATAGCAGCAACAGCCCATGCCACACTCAAAGACTTGGATTCAAACAGTTCATACAAATAATGTTATGTTTTTCTGAGACAAGAGAGGACTCAATGCTCGACCCTCTAGAGTTGCTCCATCCTGTTTTTTGGAAAGTGAGCTAATGCTGGAGATCTAACTGCAGTTTCATGCTAGAGTAGCTGCCCCCTCACTGCCTCCACACATTTAGTTATGCCAGACAGAGCCCACTTGGGAACTTCTGATGACAAGGACGTCAATCATTCTGCTTAACAGGACTGCTTACCTGAATATGAATCTTTGCACACACTGCATCCTACATGGCAGAACAGTAGTAACGGGAGAATCATTCCTCTTGGGTTGTCTCACAGAACTTGCAGTTTGCTTGCTCTGAATGCTTCCAGTGAATTATTTATTTATATGTGTGGAAAAACAAATAATATGTGGGTTAAAAATCCATAATAATGCTGGAAAAGTGTTAAATATAGGATTAAAAGCCCTCTTAGTCTTTTTGTGGTAGATGTGCAGGGGGAAATTGCATCCGAATATGCACCGTTTCAGTTAAACTGAACACTGCCTTAAGGACTTTGGCCAATGTTCCATCTCTGGGCAGAAAGCAAGGGACCGTGCTGGAGTCTTACCCAGTGACATGCACCACCTCTAACCCAGAGATGGGCAGCACTTCTATCCTGGAGATGTACAGACATTGAGGCACTGGAGCGTGTCCAGAGAAATGCAATGAATCTGGTGAAGGGGCTGGAGAACAAGGAGCAGCTGAAGGAACTGGGGTTGTTTAGCCTGGAGAAGAGGAAGCTGAGGGGAGACCTTATCACTGTTTACAGCTCCCTGAAAGGAGGTTGTATTGAGGTGAGTGTTGGTCTCTTCTCCCAATAACGAGAGATAGGATGAGAAGAGATGGCCTCAGGCTGTGCCAGTGGAGGTTTAGATTGGATATTGGGAAAAATGTCTTCACCTAAGGAGCTCTCAGGCACTGGAACAGCTGCCCAGAGAGTCCCCATCCCTGGAGGTGTTTAAAAGATGGGTATCTGAGGGGCTTCAAATATATGATTTAGTAGTGGACAGGTATGGTTGGACTCAATGATCTCAAAGGCCTCTTCTAACCAAATGATTTTATGATTCTAATCCAGGGCTGGATGCCTCTTCTGGCTGTGTGAACATGCTGCCATGTTTGCCTGACAGGAATGGTGAACTCGATCTAATAGGTCTTTTCCAGCCTAGTGGTTCTGTGATTCTATGAACCCAAACTCTGCAGAGATGCTCAGATCCATTCTGATAAGAGCAGTTAAACAAGTTTCACCCTCTGGGAAATATCTGCTCTCTAGATTTTTTTTTTTTCCAGACACAGTCAGGTTTTTACATCCTGTTTTTGTTTGAACTCCCATTCCCACGGGAGGAAAGCAGAGTGGGGTGGTGGGGATGCTCCTGCTGGAAGTGAAGTTCTCTTGTGAGACCTCGCCTGGAGTACTGTGTCCAGTTCTGGCATCCTCAACATAATAAGGCTATGGAACTGTTGGAATGCATCCAGAGGAGGGCTACAAGGATGGTCAGAGGGCTAGAGCACCTCTCATATGAGGACAGGCTGAGAAAGTTGGGGTTCAGCCTGGAGAAGAGAAGGCTCCGAGGAGATCTTATAGCAACCTTCCAGTACATGAAAGGGGCTACAGGAAAGCTGGGGAGGGACCTTTTGTGAAGGCTTGTGGTGATAGGACTAGGAGCAATGGGGATAAACTGGAGAGAGGCAGATTTAGACTAGATGTGACGAGGAATTTCTTCACAATGAGGGTGGCAAGGCCCTGGCACAGGTTACCCAGGGAAGTCGTGGCTGCCCCATCCCTGGAGGTGTTCAAGGCCAGGTTGGATGAGGCTTTGAGCAGCCTCAGCAGGTGTCCCTGCCCATGGCAGGGGGGTTAGAACTGAGTGGTCTTTATGGTACCTTCCAACCCAAACCATTCTATGATTCGAAGTCCAGATGAGAGACACTGGGGCACGGCAACGGCTGACTTGCACCATAAAAACATTTAAGTAAGTTTCACCCTTCGGGAAATACCTGCTCTCCCTTTCTTTTGTGTTGTGTTGGGGTTTTTTTTCAGACACAGTCAGGTTTTTGCATTCCGTTTTGGTTCGAGGGGAGGGCGGAGCAGGGAGGTAGAAGGGGGAGGACGCTCAGGCTGGAAGCGAAGTCCCGGTGAGAGACACCGGGGCTCCCTCCTCGTCGACAGGAGCCACGGTCTCGGTTTAGCGAAGCCCCAAAGCGGCGTCGCCCGCGCCGCTTTCCGCGAGTCTCTAAGCCCTGCGGCCCCGCCCCGTCCTGCATATTCACGAGCACCAGCGGCCGTTGGTGTCGCCGCGGCCCCGCCCCTCATGCATATTGACGCCCCCCGCCCCTCCCACCTCCCCCAGCGGTGACTCACCAGGGCGTGGAGCTCCGGTCCCGCAGCCGGCACAGCCCCAGCGCCGTGCTCATTGTTCCAGCACCTCCGGGCACGATGGACGAGCTGGACCAGTCCCCCCTGGTCTCCTCCTCCTCCGCCTCCACCGCCACCTCCGGGCCGGCGCGGCCGCAGCAGCCGCAGTTTAACTACCAGTTCGTGGTCGACGACGAAGAAGAAGAGGAGGAGGAAGAAGAGGAGGACGAAGACTTCGACGAGCAGCTGGAAGTGATGGAGAGGAAGCCCGCCGCTCCCCTGCAGGAGCAGCCGCCAGAGCTCGGCGGCCCCCGCCCCTCCGCCCCGGAGCCGCCGCAGTCCGGCTGGAGCCCCCCGGCAGACCCCGTCTCCTCCTCCTCGTCGGCCGCCTCCACGCCGTCCCCCGCGCAGGAGCAGCCCCCCGCCGCCCCCCGCCGCCGCGGCTCCTCCGGTGAGCTCCCTTTGTCCTCCCGCGGCACCGCGCCCCTGCGGGAAGGCGGGCTCCCCATCCCCCCGGCGCCTCACCGCTCTTCAAAATTCCTTTCTCCTTCTCGCCCTCCTCTTCCCCTCGCTGCGCCCCCCCGAGCGCCGCCCCGCACCGGGATGCGGGGCAGGGCAACCCCGGGCGCGACCCCCGCATCCTCCCTGCGCCCGCCTGGCCGGGGGTGGGGGAGGAGGAGAGGGAGAAAGGGAAAGAGGGGGATGGGGGGAACGCAGCTGCTTTTAATCTTACTCATTTTAACCAAATCGCCTCGCTGGGAGGGGCGAGGAGCGAAGGAGCGACGCTGCCTCCCGCCCCGAGGCTGCCTGGCGGGGCTGGGCGAGAGGTGAAGGGGGGCGGCTCTGGGGGGCGGCTCTGCGTGGGAAAGGCCGCTCCCCGGCTGCGGGCAGCGAGGCTGCAGTCCCGGCGGGGAGTGGAAACTGGCCGAGGGCGTGTGGAAGCACAAAAGGCGGCCAGGCTGCTGTAGGTGTGGCAGCACGGGGGGGAAAAAAGAGCCAGTCCGCGTCCTGCGGCTGCCTCTGAACGGGAGCTGCTCCCACGGCTTTCAGCGGGTTATGTCCTAAGGGATCCCCTCTGGGTGCTGCAGGGGTGCCCCCTCGGCTCAGGGGTGCTCCTGGGCTACCGGTGGCTCAGGGATGCTGCAGGGATCCCATCATCTCAGGGGTGCTGCTGGGGTGCCCTCGGCTCTCAGGAGTGCTGCTGGGGTGCCCTCTCGGCTCAGGGGTGCTGCAGGGATCCCATCATCTCAAGGATGCTGCTGGGGTGCCCCCTCGGCTCCGGGGTGCTGCTTGGGTACTGCCGTCTCAGGGATGCTGCAGGGATGCCATCAGCTCACGATTGCTGAAGAGGGGTGTGTGCTGTTCCCCAAAACAGCTGCCAGAGCCCCTTTTGCAAGGCCTGATCCAGGGCCTGACCCAACATGACGTGTGTGCTGCATGCGGATTGCGATTGTGCCTTGGCTCTGCTTGTGCTTAACTGGGAAGGCAAGAGCCAACTTGAGCCCATTAAAGCAGGGAAAATGAACAAAGTGCGTGGTTAGCGTGATGGTGCATTCTTGGTTGCCGCTGTCACGTTGTACACTCTGTGTGTTTTAAAGGTGCAGGATTTCAGTAATGACTTGCTGTCATGGTATGAGTGAGCATAACACTCGATATTTAAACAAAAAAAGCATCTGGAACAGTAACGACAAAAGGCCTCTTGTTAAACCTGAATTTAGTTTTGTTGGGGTGAGGGGACTCTCACAATGCATTTTATTTGCATATGTGACAGGACTTGATAGTTGTTTTTTATGAAGCCTACTTTTTTTGTTCTGGTAGCAATACACTGAGGACATATTTTATATTTCCACCATTTGGAGGACAGATGATGGCAAAAGCTTGCAACAGACACAAGAGGAGTCAGCGCAAATTTTTCTAGGTTTGGGTGGAGCTGTGGAAGGTTTGAGCTAAACAGAATGGAAGGAATAAGATCAACCAAATCATACTGTTGCTTCCAGCACTAGGGATAAAAGTGTGATTTCCAGAGCTTATTTGTATTTCTACTCCCTGACCCTTGAAGGGTAAGGCAAGGGTACACAGTAATTCCTGACATAAAATCAAAGAATCGTAGAACAGTTTGGGTTGGAAGGAACCTTAAAGATCATTAAGTTTCAACTTCGTGCTATGGGCAGGGACACCTTCAACTGGATCACGTAGCTCCAGAGCCTCATCCAAACTGGCCTTGGAACACACCTCCAGGGATGGGACAGCCACAGCTTCTCTGGACAACCTGTGCCAGTGCCTCACCACCCTCACAGGAAAATGTTTCTTCCCAATATCTAATCTAAATCTACCTATCTCCTCTTGTTAGAGTAGAGGAGGCCTAACTGTGTCAGAATTTGGTAGCATAGCCAAGAAGTGTTGTCAACATTATAAACCGTAATTGGAGAGGATGAAATATATCAGAGATAATTAATTTAGAGCTCTGAAGTGAGGACCAGCATCTTTATGAGGCACAGTTTCCCAAGACAAGGTGTTGTAACACATAGTGATCATCTAATAATGGGCTGGAGTATTGCAGGCTATGTTCTAAGAACTTGAAACTACTAGATGAGAACAAGTTCTTCTAAAAGCATATCTAGTTATGTCACGAACACTTTGGTCCTCTCAGTTGCAGAAATACTTAGTTGTGAGCAGGTTCAGAATTTTAACCACAAACATTTTTTTTAGTTTTGCATCTAGCAGTTCATGTTAAAACTGTCTTGGTCAAAATACCGAATTTGGGTTCAAACTGGTTCACTCAGTCTTGCTGTGAGATTGGCCAACTCAGACCGATGCTTGTGGCAAGATGACTGGCATGGATAGCCACATATCTGGGGTGGTTCTGTCTCTTCTGGAGAGTTACAGTTTCATTTACTTTCAGTGCTGTTGTATGAATTTAGGCATAGCCAAAGAATTGTAATTCATAATCTGGGAATTTAGAAAGTATTCTGTTATAATCATACTTAAAACTTAAATCTCTGACCTAGTGCAGATTTTAGGCAAATAACTTTAAAATCCTGTTTTCAAGAGGAGAAAGTAGCATTGCCTATAGCAAGTATGTGAACAATAGTAGGGATTCTTTTATCTGTAACAGTAGGTGCTGCTTTTTGTAAGCATAACAGTAGAGAAAATGGACTTCTTGATGGCTTATTAAAATGTATTATTTATACATCTGGAGGTGTTTTAGAAAGTAAATCGTTGTAATTATTATTAGTATTCAGTATCGTTGTTACAAGAGACTGCGACATAATTATATATAATGCAGGTTCCTGGCTGTGCACCAGCAGCCTACCTTCTTAAGAGCTAATATAAATATTTGCCAGAAAAGAAAACAAGCAAGAGGGCTGCAATAAAACTTATGCTCTCTTGGACACTTTCTTGCTACTCATTGTTACATGGGAAGCAAAAATTACAATTCTTGAGAGATTACTGCTTAAATCTTTAAATTACCTAAATTTACGTACAGTGCAAAGAAAGATTTGAAGCTAAACCATGTGTTTGCCAGAAAGCTGTATAGCAAACCCACCAGACTGGCTGCAGACCAGCACCCCAAAGGAATAAAGATGTTGTCTTGTGTGTCCATTGCCTGCAGCTCGGCCATGGTTCAGTACATATGCAAATGTTCTGAAGGGCCAGTTCATTAATTAGTCTTGTTTTTCAGTTTAGTTTTATACAACTTGGTTTTAATTCATCAGTATTGAGGAGGGGTTTTATGAACGATTTGCTTATGTGCCAGACAGTGTGAAGCAGAGGTCAGCTGGGATGCCCCAGGCTGTACCAGGAGCACACGCTGTTCTGTATTAGTTCACCCTCACCAAGCTGACCCCAGCTGCAGTAGGTGGTGATTAAACGGCGTGATCCATACCGACTCTGGCTCATTCTGTGGAGCGTACATTTTATCCTGTGGTGAGGAAATGCGGATCCCATAATTTGCATTTTATACAAATTCTAAAGCAGCATAGACACTCCTCAGATTTGTTTCTGTGTTGCTGAGTTTTCTGGTGTGCTGGTCTGCATGCAGACTCATACACAGGAGTTGTGTGTATTTTAAGTGCAAAATGCAGCATGACTTGGGGAAACAAGAGCTATCATTGAATACTACCGCTGATGACTTTCCTTTGAAAGGTTGTGACCCTGCTGATTTTCAGTGTTTTTTTGACGTGCAAGACACTTTCCCCTCCCAAATGTAGTCAGCTAAGCTCTAAGAAGTGGTGATAGGTATATCAAAGGTAGAACATGGCTTCCTGTCACACTGTTTTCATTTTAGTGAAATATGGGGATGAGAGAAGCCAGCACATTGACTGGTACTGTACAGCTTGTCTTCATTTTTGTATTTCATGCTCCTATCTAAATGAGTTCAACAAGAGATGGAGGTTTATTTATTTAGTTGGTTTTACTTATTGTAGCATGCACATATGATGTCTAGCACAGTGGGGCCTGTAGTTTAGCTGGGTTAAGAGTCTTCATGGCAGAACAGCTGTCTCTTCTGCTAAGCAGAAGCAGTTTATGCAGGGATAGTCTTGCAAACTTTGATAGTGTATTTGCTTCATGTGTGTATCCTTTGACTTGCTTTCCAGGATAAAACCACACAGCTTCCACCTACCATATAATGATGTATCCCTCAGGGAAGTTTTGAATTGCACTAGGAGTTTTCTCATTGGAGATGAAATCCTACAAACCACAAGTTAGGAGACAGCAAAGAACAGCTGGTTGTTTTTCTTCCTCCCCATCTGTACTTATGGAAGTTTGCAGCATGTCTATTAAGTGGCGACTGTCTTGTCCACCCTGTTGTGTAACCATTGATTATCTCTGGTAACAGATAACAGCAGCACTCCTGCAAGAGCTGAGGACAACATTTAAGCCTCTCAGTCAGGGGTTTTGCTCTGCTGGCTGGTGTGAAGTTGCTTGGAAAGCGTGAGGACCTTTTGCAACAGTTGTACAGATGGATTAGAAATGAGTAGTAATTGGAATTTAAAGGCCTGAAGTCAAGACTCAAACCTTGCTGCTCATGAGGAGAGGAATAAACTGTGGTTGCTGGCAATTGACATGGTAAAAAAACAATCTTTAGATCTGTGATTGGAAAAATATGATTTCTAATTGGCTTGCAGATGCAACTGGTATTATTTCAGTAATTTGCGATGAATTTTTCTAGTCTTTCTGGCTGGCTTTGTGATAGTGGTGTTTTCACTTTTCCTTTCTCCTCCTCCAGTGTCCAAGAGGTGGATTTTGGGGAGGAATGAGTGAGGACTGTGGCTACTTAGCAGAAGGCATATCAACATTATTCTTCTAACCGTGGGGAACAGTTCTCCTACAGTGTTAGAATTCTGTGGGGGCTTTGATGCTTGCTACCCGTTTTTGAGGGAGGTTAGTGGCTGTACTAGCCTGTTTCTGTGTTTGTCTTGCCACACCCAACTGCTCGGTGGCTCCCATCAGCTTGGTATGGCCTTTGTGTGCTGGGAAGGTAGTTGAAGAACAAAGGGCAGCTGACCTACAACTTGAGGCACATCTCTGTGTGCTCGAGCTATGTTTCTTTGTTTTCCATTAATATCTTGAACGAAAGAAGCATTTTTGAGCTGTCTGTTACTATAGTAACTATGAAACTGATACAAAAATCAGTAATGCATAATTCAATCCCAAAATGCCCTTTGGTTTCTTGCTGTTTTATAAGCAAGGAAGTAGTTCTTTGACAGGCTAGAAGATGTAAAACAATGTATAGCTTACACATAAATTGTCCCAAAATATTCTGAAAATCTTATGCATTAAATAGGAGGAAAACTGTAGGTACTGAGCTGCATTAGATACAAAAGGAGAAACCTGTTATTTCTAAGTAAGAAATAGTGAACTAAGTAGAAGGGTTGAGAATGTTATTTTTGTGAATTTTTTTAATTTCTTTTTTTATGATATAAAGTAGCAATTACTCCTGTTGTGCTTTGAAAACACTGTATCGTGTTTTCTACTCTTATTTAAGACTTTTTAGGGGGAATAGTACAGCTAACATCGAGGTCACTGGACTACAGCCATGTGGCGTCCATTTGAGCGATAGCTTTTTTAACTGCTATCTACATCAGTGAGAGCTATTACGATAGCAATAAAATAATGAGCTTATTAATATTCACAAAGTCTGAGAAAATCAAATTATCTCAGTAGAATGTTTTTATCTTTCAAGTGGAAATAATCTGCTGCTAACTGTAGCTGTCAAAATATGAAGATTTTAAGTTAGAGATGTTTTTAAATCACTGCTCTTCCCCATGCTTTCTAATGGCTTTGTCTCCATTTATTGCTTTCTGATATATAAAGAAAGAATATTTATTAATTTTTTTTCCTTCCACCTCTTTGCCCCCTTTAGAAGTGTTTGGAATACTAGTTTGACCCTCCCTTCCTTTACAGGAAGGCTTGCTTTGTATCTTAGGAATGTACTGTCCAGTTTCACTTGCTGCTTTTTAATGAACAAGGCAGTGATGATGTCATCAACTACATCGGCTAGGAAGAATATTTTAATTAAGAAGTCTTTAAATAAGACAAGATTGAGATAAATATAAACTTTTCAGTTGCCAATTAAAAATGTTCCCAATGTAATGTCAAAGTCCTACCACTTACCCAGTTATTACTGGTTTGTGACAGGCTTTCTTGAACTCTGCTATTCTGTTTTTCTGTCAGAAAATAAAATTCCTTAGTGCCTGCCCATCTTTTTTCCTCATGTCTGATAAGGAAGTGAATGCCAAGTAAAACACAGGAAGGAGCCTTTGTGAGGCCTTCAAAAGCAGGTTGTAGCTGCAGAACTGAAAGGAACAAGCGAGACTGGGAGGAAGCAGAAAGATGGATGTGGTACTGGTGGAAGAATGGTTGTTTCTTTGTTGGTCTTCAGCTAGGTCTTCCAAGTATTCATGCCTTCAGCTTGAGAGATGCTCTTCAGAGGGCGGAGGAATAAGTTTCTAGTCTGTTAAACCCACATTTTCTTTAAACGATCATATCATTAAATAAGAAAATCGGTTTTCCTGTGTATGTGGATTGTGTCTTAAGTGACAAAAACCTGAAGTAGACAGTTAAAACCTATGTTGATCAAAATCTATTGCAAACCAGGAGATACAGTGCTGGTTGATACCTAGCCTCCTTTGTGGATGAGGGGGCCATCAGGACAGTGTGCATCATCTTCACACTGCTTTCTTATTGTCATTAAAACATGCTTATACAAATGCTAATGGCTGTAATGAGTCCTATAAGGAATGTCCAAGTTCTTTTTCCCTCTTCTGAGATGAAGATCTCTTATGCACCAATTTGTTTTTATTTTGCAGACTATAGACTCTTATATCAGAGGCTTGTCACGCAAGGTAATGTGTTGGGAATAGATGCTAAAAGAAATCATAAGCATCTCTTCTCTAAGGATTAATTTAGCTAATAAATACATTCTTCTGAAATGATAAACTTCCTAATCTAAATACTGATTAATTTGTTTAATTGTAGGGAAAGTGGGGAAAAATTCAATCTGTTCGAATCAGTGAAAGGGAATCTTATGATTGGTATAATAATCTCCAAAATTAAATTGGATAATGTCTGCATAATGATAGGATTTGCGTGGCTCTTTAGACCTCCTGTCTTTCAATAAGTTCTGGTGTAATTATTATATTTTTCTGCTTTGTGGCTCTGCCAGAACCCAAATTTTTGTTTGTTACTTCAACATATGGTTAAAGAGTCTGGATCTGAAGGAAGAGCTGTTTAGTTTTTAGAGGAATTCAGTATGTTTTTGGTTCCAAATACTGCCAAAGACTAAAACTTATCGTTAAAGTCATGTGTAACTGGACGTGTTTTTTCAGTTGGCTAGATTTTCTTTTTAATTAAATATATTAAAATAGAAGCGGAAAGAAACAACTTTAATCAGGAATTTCTTCACCATGAGAGTGGTGAGGCCCAGGCACAGGTTCCCCAGAGAAGTTGTGGCTGCCCCATCCCTGGAGGTGTTCAAGGCCAGGTTGGAAGAGGCTTTGAGCAGCCTGATCTAGTGGAAGGTGTCCCTGCCCATGGCAGAGGGGTTGGAACTGGAGGGGCTTTAAGGCCCCTTCCCACCCAAGCTGTTCTATATAAATATTGGCTCTGTGAATGTTGGTAGCTCAGATTCATTCGGAGCTTTGCTATTGAGTATTTGTGATTTATCTATTAAATGTGATTGTGAAGTGGGAACTTGCTCTTATTTTGGCCACCTGATGTTAATAAAGGGAGGTGTTTACCCATCACCTGATGCTAACCCTGTAAGAAGGCAGAACTCTGGTGATTAGATCACTTGATACACGTTTGGTGGAAGGCACAGTTAATCATGGCATTTTTTTGTTGTGTGTCACTTACTTGCCCATAAGCTTAGTTTCTGCTCAGAAGCCAAGTAGTTTATCTTTGATCCTCAGAGGATTTCACTTTCCTCATGGGAAGATGCTATGGACTGCTGGTCTGTGATACGTATGTGCATCTTGTTTCTTGAATTCCTTATTTTCTTGTTATACTTGGTATAAGAATAATGGCAAGCTTCTTGGAACTCACCTGTGTGGATTTTCTCTTTGTTTGCTTACTTTTAATAACAAAATGTGCCAAATAAAATTGTTCTGACTGTTCTGAAGAGATGCAGTGGCATTCATATTGCTGAGGGACTTTTAAATAGGAAGTGCCATTTTACAGCCATCCTCTGAAATGCTGCTTGGGTCCTGTCTGTAGTGTTGTTGATCAAAATGGTTGGTTACAAGGGGGAGGTGAGGCTGACGGTAGGTTTCTGAAGCATTTAATAGCCTTTTAAGAACACCCTTGTAGTGGAAACTTCTTTTGGCATTCTGAGAATTGTAATAGCATTGTAGCAGAGCCAACATTAAGGTATCTTCCTTGTCCATCTGTTGTTTCTGTAGTTGGCAGTTGGGTATTGCAGGGGAGCAGTGCTGTCTTTCCTGCTTTTTACTCTGTAGCTGATCAAAAGAAGAGGAAATGGCATAAACCTTGTCTCTGTGACTGGAGGCTTTGCAGTATCTGCATTGCTGGGCAACTTGCCTCAAGTGTAGTTTGCTTAAGTAAGTTTGGTTATGGATTTCTTCTTGGCTAATGTGAAAAATGCTTCTTACCGGAGACTTATATTTCCATAACCAGAATATGTAAAGCAGCAAGCATTGTTTAAAATGGCTCTTTTGAACTTGCTTTCTCATTTCATGTTATTTGAAATAGGTAAAGAAATCTCCTGTGCTGTATAGTGCAACTTGTCCTGCAAATGCTGTCAGGTACCAATTTGCAGCAATTTCCATGAAGACCTGAGGTGACCAACAGCTGCCTTTGTTAATAATCAAACTCCTGGATGCTTTTGTGACCCTAGCTCCAATACCCTTAAGACATTAAAAATGAAGCTCCTGATTTCACTTAAAGCTTAAACAATCTCCGTCTTCTGTAGTAGCTTGTGTACTTCCCTGAAAGATTTCCAAGTAGTTTACAGTCTGAGTTTCCTGAACTGGAAACTTCTGTTTATAAGCTTACCTGTGCCACTATAAAGAACCAAGTGAGAAAACCTAATGACTTGCAGTGGTTCTGCAGTATAATCTAATGACGTGAAAAGATACTATTAATAGTTAATGTTCTTTATCTTGAATTTCGTAAATATTTGTTGAAATACCTTATTTAGAACAATGTCATCATAACAGGAGATGATTTAAATTGAATTTGTGTAGGCAGCTGCTTTTCTCAGGAAATTCTTGTGAAGTTGTGTGCCCTTGTTTACTCTGCAGCAGGAAATTAGGCATCCAAGAACTTGACTCTCCTTGAAATAATTCCATTTAACTTTTAAATGGCCCAATGTGTTGTCTTTGCCACTTCATGCCAAGAGGTAACAACTCACAACACAGAGGAGAGAAGCGGTGGCCATTCCTTCCTGTGTTTATGAAGAGGTGAGGATACTGCACTGGTCTGCAAGAGCCTTTTGAGGTGTTCGTAGTTCTTGAATCTGTGGAAGAGTAGAGCTTCCTGGCAGTACTACATTTGTGTTTTGCTTAGGTAACGGCTGGGCTGCTTCAGGAGTGTAACCTGCAGCGTGAGGGAGGTGATTCTGCCCCTCTACTCTGTTCTGGTGAGACCTCATGTGGAGTCCTGTGTTCAGTTCTGGAGTCAGCTCAGGAAGGATGTGGATCTAGGGCCAAGTGAAGATGATCAGGGCTGGAGCACCTTCCCTGTAAGGGCAGGCTGAGAGAGTTGGGCTTTTTTATCATAGAGAAGAGAAGGCTCTGGTACTTAGAGGGGAAAACTGGGAGGGAGGGGTTCTTTATCAGGGAGTGCAGGGCTAGGATGAAGGGGAACCGTTTTAAGCTGAAAGAGGGCAGATTTAAGTTAGATAGTAGGAAGAAATGTTTATCCCTGTGAAGGTGGTGAGGCACTGGCACAGGTTACCCAGAGACATGGTGGTTGCCCCATCCCTGGGTGTGTTCAAGGCTGGGCTGGATGGGTCTTTGAGCAACCTGATCCAGTGGAAGGCGCCCCTGCCCTTGGCAAGGGGGTTGGAACTGGGTGATCTTTAAAGTCCCTTCCAGCCCAAACCATTATATGGCTATGAGTGGTTTGAGATTGGAGAGCCTGCTTGGAACAGTTTTTACTGTTGGCAAATTAGTAACTCCATGCGCTGAGAAGCAGACTTTTTTTTTTTGTCCCAAGAGGAGTTGCTGCAAATGTAGCTCACGATACTTGAGTCATGTCACAGATGCCATTCCTTTGAGTATTAATTTTGCTCTGTTTTCCTTTATTATTCCTAAATATTTGTATTAACAAGAGAGGCCCTTCAAAATCAATGCCTTGCTGTGGTAGGTCTGTAAGATAAAAGCAGTCTGTTTTGTTAGTTAGGCATTTTTCTCATTTCCTAAATGTGCAGAGGTGAGGTAGATTCTTAAACTTTATTTTTGCCAACTGTTTTTAATTTTTTTTTAAGAATAGCATACACTATCCAGCAAACTGATCCAGGAAACTTTTTTATTTTCTAAAGACTGAAACTGATACCTGGCAGACTAATAGTCTCCTACTAAAGTTAAACTCTGTGTCAGCATGAAGTTTACTGTACGTTTGTATGTAGAAATTGAAATATTTAGACGTTTTTCCAATGCTGTGCTCATACTTTAAAATAAGGGGACTATCCTAACAGCAAATCTGCCTCACCATAAACCTATTAGTGAGATATGGAAGGAGTCACATGTGAGAGAGGATGGAAGGGTATGGAAGGATATGTCAGTTACCAAAAACTTTGTAATAAGGGAGAGAACGTGTTCTTTCTGAGTTCTTAATTTCTGTGACTAGTCCTCTGCTTTCTGTTGGCAAGTATGTTTTTTGGGAGAAAGAAAATGCTTTTTTAAAAATAAGTTACTTCTCTTGGAATTGTCAATTTACTACTTTTTGTTTGTTTCAAACATTCTTCCCTTTTTCTCTGGAAATCTTTGCAGCTAACTTTGCTTTCGTTTTCTTAATCATCTGGGAAGTTTCTCTCCATTTATTTCTCTCCATTTTATCCAAGACTTTGGAATTAAATTTGTTTTATACTAATTGTATTGATATCTTGTAGCAACACCAGTCAGTGTACAATCAGCAAAAACCGAGGGTTTGAATTGATACCTCTTTTGTCATGCTCGTATCAGGTTTTTTTATTTTTAAACTAACCCAAAATTTATTTCTTGGTGGTAAAGCTTTTGCTTCAATTGAAACCATGATTTAAAGTTTTAAAGTAAGAGAGCACATGCTAATGAAAGGAGAAGCTACGGAGTTGTTAGTGGGTGGCTTTTTGGGTGGGAATAATTGATTTGCAAAAATTCAAGGTAGAATTTGCAGAATGCTTTTGGTTAAAAATAGGAATGCAATCAGAACGAATCACTTTGTGCATCACTTTATTCTGCTGTTCCCTGAATGCTTTTCATTTTACTTTAAGAGGATATTTAAAAACACAGAAAAAAAAGTCAGAGGGATGTGTGTCAGTGACCAGAACTGTTAACTTTCTCTTATTTGCATGACTGCTGTTTGCCTGTTGTTGGTTTGGTGAATGTATATGCTTGAATACAATGTTGGCATTTTACTTGCATGCTGCAAGATCACCTGGGCAAGGTTAAGTCTGTCTGTAAAATTCTCTTTAAAAAAGATTGGACTCCTTCAATAATTAATAGAAAGCCATACCGTTCACAAATAGGAAGTCTGTTTTGCTCTTAACTGTGATGAAGGTGGGTTACAAACCTGTACTGTTACAAGCTTTTGGCAGATAAAAGTTGGAGTAAGAGCTGCTTCCTCCTGGAGATATAGCGTTTGTTTTGAGGTCTCATTCTTCGGTATTTCCTGAAATAATCTCTCTTCTGCTGGAAACAGTAGTCGTGCAGTTCATCTTGCTGAATGAATATTTTTATGAATTATAAAAACTGAAGGGACTTTGCTCAGATTTTATTTATGTCTTTGGGTGAAGCTTTGCTGTAGAGAAGGCCCACTTAACATGTCAAGAAAAGAGTGTGAGTGTGCGGCTTTATGTGAAAATACACTTGCTTGGAGCTTGATATATTCTGCAGCTTTTACTTGATTCTGCTAGTAGTGCTCTGCTACTTTCTCTGTTTGTTGCCTAATTTCTGCCATTGATATGCAAATAGCAAAAGCCACCCAAGTGATCTGCACTTCTTTTACAAGTGAAGTTATTCCACTAAAAGTGCTTCACTACAAAGCTTACTACACTCCTCAGCTGTTATCAGTGTGACCACTTGAGCAGTGGGTGGGAAGAGGCAGTGGTTCTCCAGGTTGTTCTGCAAATGTTGGCCAAAGTGGCTCACATGCTCCATGTGGATTCCTTGAGCCTGGACGGCCTTGCACACACATGCCAGGCTGTGGTTTCTAAACACCCTTCCTTTCACAGCGTCATTTGAATTACAAGTGGGGGAGAATGGTTGGTTCAGTTGGCAGTCATGCTGTGGGAGTTGTAGAGGTCCTACTCTGTCCTCCCTACTTGCCTTGGAGGTGTTATGCAGGGCCCACAGAATGGAAAAGTCCTTGTATCTTCTTCCTTTCATCAGGAAAAAAATGCCTTTCTGCTGTGGGTGGAGGGAAAGAGAGTGAGTGGTTCTTGGCTATTAGGAAATACTGCTTTTATGTAATCACTTTTCACACTCCAGCTATGTGTGGAAAATAAAGTTTGGGTGTGGGCATAATAACCTTGCATTAAGAGAACCTGAGATTCAGTGACTGGCACTGCTGTTGTGTATTTCTGTGTTGAGTAAATGGAAGCCAATGGAGTTCCTGCATTGTGCTTTCTTAATGGGGCACTGGAAAATCAGTGCTTACACTCCTAAAACCAGTGTTTGTCACCAGAAAGTGAAACCTCTGTCTCTGGGATTGGGAACTACTGAAAAGATTTTTAGGTTGAGAATTTTTGTTAGAGACTGCAGTTGCACTTAGGCCACCAGATGTACTGCACCTTCAGAGACGCATTGTGCATTTTCCTCTTTACCCCCTTACCCTACCGGGCTGTTCTTTCTTTGCCCTTCTTTTATTTCTGTGTTTTCAGGATCCCCACTCCAGTGACTTGTTTGTGATTTCCCTCTTGGTTTCCCTGCAAGATCCTTTTCCTTTGGGCTCTCTGAGGTCTCTGTCTTCATGCCACACAACGCGGTCTCATTGGGTCCATCCTGCTTTCCCTTCCCTCTCCTCTGGTCCATAGTGTAGACCTTTTCCAGCAAATAAAGGTCATGCTGCCCTGATATGGCCCGGAGGAGGCGAGAGCATGTGATTTCAGGGAAGTTGCAGGCTGATGAGTCTCTATTGCCCCATCACAGGTCCCTTGTGGCTTTGGACCTGGTGTGTGTCCTGCTCCAAGGCGAGCGTGCTGCAGCTGCGTAAGAGATGCAGTGATTGGCATTGGCTCAAGCATGGAGTGTATGGACACTACTACTTCATTTAACCAACAAGTGGTTGGGTATTTCAGCAGGATCAGCATCCAGTAACTGCATGGAGGGGCACAGTTCTGCATTTGGGGTGAGGAGGTGTTGCTTGCTGGTCCATCCAGGCAAAATGTTGAGAGAAAAAGAGGGGGGTGCTACTGCTTGGTGCAAACCTTAAGGCTTGCTAGCCTAAAATCTATATCTCAGGAGTAACCCTGGATGTACCAGGCACTCTAGAAATGGAAGAAAAATCTGATGTTACTGCTAAAAACCTCATTTTGAGGGAGGCTTTCTGGAGTTACTGGTCCCAAGCTTGCACCATCAGTGAAGCCTCTTGTCTCACCCTCGCACAGGTAAGACTTGCTTACCTGTCTTGTGGGATAGTGGGCTCCTTGCAAGTAGTCTGCTTGCAGAAGAGATCCCAGCAAGCCAGGGCATGTCCAGTCAAGCATCTCCTGAAAAAAAAAGGGTGTACAGTGATACTTGGCAGTGTACAGATCAGTGTTGCAGTTCTGTGACTTAGTGTCACATATTGATCAGTTGTCCTCCAGCGGGGTTTTTGTCCTTAAAAGCTTTTGCTGTAACACTGCTTTAATGTGTTCTAAATTTGGAATTGAGGTTTCTCTCTATGTGGTCCTTAATAGGAAAATGTAATTTCTAGAAAACTCGACAAATCCCTTTGGCTCAGCAGGAGTTGAGGGAAACCTCTAAAGAGAGTCCTGCACTCCAGTTTTATTACTGCTTTCTCTTATATCTTGCTTTATTTTGTGGATTATAAACACAACTTAGAGACGAGTGTTTTGTAAATAAAAACAACCAACAGTATATTGTGACTGGAAATGCAAGTTGTGAGGAGACTTGATTTTTAGATGACTGCAGGTGGGAATAACTGGAGTAACCCAGGCAGGTCATGAGTGTCTTGAAGTGGTATTGCTTTTGCAGAAAGGCTTGGTTCAGTTCTGAAAGAAAAATTACCTTAATGCCTTGCTTTACTGGATTTTTATGTATGTGCTGCTGGGCCTACCATATTCTCACTTCTTGCCTTTTATCTTTTAAAATCAATTGCTTGTATTTTTCTTTACTTTTAAGTAAAAAATATATAAGTTCTTAACTTTTTCAGTACTTGACTTGTCCAGGCAAATAAAAAAACTGAAGATTGTTGATGTCTCTGCTGGAAATTCAAAACCTAATTGGCATGCTTTAATATAATTTTGCACTCTACTAATACAGTTAATATAAATTGCAAATGTTCTTCTACAGCCCTAACTTTACACACTGTTCTGAATGAAATGTATTTATCTAAATGTTGCTGATTTTACATTAACGTACTGCTAATGGGACAGATACTGCTGCTGAGACAAATCTAAAGGAAGGCTGGTTTTGATTTGCCTGGTTCCTAATGATGGCTGATACTGCTACTTCTAGAGTGGCTTTTTATTAAATGATTCATGCAGCTGAGTGAAGTGTCATAGCTGTATGCTTTTATTTCCGATGGTCTGCAATATGAGACTGGGACTGTCTGGCTTCTCACCATCATACAGTAGTGAATGAAGGTGACTTCCTTAGTTTGGAGGAGGGTATCCTTCCTTGTATTTACTTAGGTCTTTGAATGGAATTGGGGGAGCTGAGATTGTCTTGTGAAATACTAGGGTTAAAACAAATTCAGCAAAGCAAAATATGGTCTTTAGATCATGCCAGAGAAGCCTTAAAAATTATGCCTTCATTTGGAAGCTTGTCTGCATTATAACCTCAAAAATAGTCAAGATAAAAGCATAAAGCAAATAGTACAGTCATTTAGAATAGAATATAATTGCCTGTTTGATCAGGATTAGCCTGCCTTATCAGTGCTGTGTTTGTGAGCACTACTGAAGCTTATTTGAGTCATTTTAACTCAGTATTCTTGGTTGAGTCTCTATTTCTGCTGTTCTCACACAACTTAGCTGGTGTTAGCAGATCTACTGACAAAGCAAGCTGGTTAAGGACAGTGTGTCGTTGACAATGGCAGTTTTTTTCTAATGCTAGAGACACTAGCAGCTTGGCACTGTGGAAATGTGGAGAATGAAAATGAAAACTGTATACACCGGTGTATCTTACTTTTAAGTTTGGTCCCTGGCTTTGAGGGTGAAGATCTGTCAGTGGAGACCCTATTGTACACGGGAGAGGCAGTGCTCAGAATTCTCCAGTTTACCTGGCTTGACTCTTACTCTGTGGTTGTCTGTGGGTGTAGATGTTGGTTATGGGTCCATTTCATTTACTGGGAACTGACTACTTGCATGCTTTCTCCTCTCTTCAACCTCGTCTTTATTTCTGCTGAGGTTGTTTGTTTGTTTTTCAGATGAGACCCTTTTTGCTCTTCCTGCTACATCTGCGCCTCTGATGCACTCCTCTGCAGGCAAGTTCCTTCTGCTCACCTTTGTCTGAATGCATCCTGCATTTCTGATCTGATCTCATTAACTCTTTCCAATTAGTCTGCCTTTACTAAAAGTCAGCATGGGTCCAAGAATGGCCTCTATCACATTTTTCAATTTTGACTTTTCAGTTGATCTGTTCGGCATTTTAATACACATTTACTTCTTTAGATGTTAAACTGTTTTATGAGCAAGCTGTGACCATCTGTGAATTCTTGGACCCTTGATGTAGGAGAGAAGTTGATACTATTAACAGGTTAACACATCAAAGCATAGTTGCTTTACTGATAAAGCAGAAAGATTTAATCCGTAGTAACTTTCTGCAGTATTTTATATAAGCAAAATTTGTTCATGTAGTGTTTATTTAGTGACTTTTGTTAGTTACAGTGTCTACCAAGTTCCCATTTAAAAGTGTCCAAAACTCTTGCTGGTATGCACATTTGTGCATATGTGCATGCACAAGCATACACACATACTATCTGTGTCTCACCTTGCCACCCTACACTCCCTTTCTCACTTCATTAATGTTACCTGCTGTACTTGAATGCTCTGTACCTGTCTGGCATCTTCAGCTGTACTGTGATCTGTGCGCTGCATAAAGTTGCTGCTTCTCTAGCCTCCTGCATACCTCTCTGCCAGAAGAGGTGAAATAGAATAGTATGCTTTAACTGATACTTTTGCTTTAATGGCTAGTCGTATTTATGATAGAACTTGGAGGAACATCTTAATAACTAACATCATGTGAATCTGTCGTGAAAGTTTGCATTGACTTTAAGAGCACTTGCATTCTCTAACTTTCCTTTCTGTCCATGGTCACAGAAAAAGTTACGGACTTGCAGGAGCAGCCAGGTAGCACTAAGTCGCTTGGTCAAGAGGATTTTACTGCAGTCCCGCTTGATACTACTCCTTCTCTTCCCTCCTTCTCTCCTATCTCAGCTGATCCCCTTAAAGAGCACACAGCCTTTGATACACTCTCAGATGGATTATCTTCGAGAGGCATTTACAAAGAAAGTACCAGTGGGTTTTATGATGAAACTAAGGAAAATGCAAGAAATCCATTTCTTGCAGAGGGAAATAAAAAGGACTTTTCAGATACAAAATACTCGGAACCCCCATTAACTGAAGTAGAAGCGGCCATTTTATCTCATGCTAAAGAAGAAACACAGCTAGAGGGCCCTAAAGAATTACCTAACCTGGAGAAAATGTCTGCAGAACAGCTGAAAATATCTCCAGAAACTCCTCAGGATTTGTCTGACAAAAGCGAGGAAGATCTCTTTTATAACAAAGACAAATACAGAGGTGACGATGGTAGTGAAAAGGGAGCACTGAAAGAAGACCCTCTTAGGAGGGAAGAATATGCAGACTTCAAACCATTTGAGCCAACATGGGAAGTAAAAGGTACTAGTCACGGACTGGGCAGTGTGAGAGAGGATGTTGGAAGTAAGACAGATGCCAAACTAGAAAGCAGTTTGGATGAGAAATTTGGTGTGGATAAGCTGAATGTGCAGAAGGATTACGATAGAGAGAGTGAAGGCAGCACTGAAGATCGCTCTTTCCCAAGTACTCCAGAAGCTGTAAAAGAACCTTCACAGGCTTACATCACCTGCACTAAATTTGAATCCTCTACAAGTCCTGATGGTAACAAAGTCAAATCTCTTTCTCCGTTAGAGGAAGGCACTTCAGAAAATAGAACCGATGATGAGAAAAAAATAGCAGAAATGAAAGCTCAGACAAGTACAGAACAAGGGGATTTTAGCACTCGAGCAGTTGGCAAGCAGGAAGGCCAGGAAGCTGACTATGCGAAAACAGAGAGTTTATCAACAGTGCCATCTGACACCGCAGCAAATATGCCTGAAGGTCTTACTCCTGATCTGGTACAAGAAGCATATGAAAGTGAAATGCATGATGTGGCATGTACAAAACTTGCTTATGAAACAAAGATTGATTTAGTTCAAACCTCCGAGTCAGTACAAGAGACTCTGAAACCTGTAACACAACTCTGTCCCTCGTTTGAAGGATCGGAAGCTGCTCCATCGCCAATACTGCCAGATATTGTTATGGAAGCCCCACTAAGCACTGGGACTGCTGGTGCAGAAGCATCTGCTGTGCAGCTTGATGCTTCCCCTTTAGAAACATTTATTCCTGCTGCTAATTACGAGAATGTAAAAGAAGAGACTGAAAAAACTCCTTTATACCAAGAGGCAGTGAGTGTACCACTGACACAGACACAAGAAGCAGAAGAGGAGTTAGCATTTAAAAAACCTGATCACGAGGGTAGTGCTGGTCCTGAAGATACAGAGACTCCATATATATCTATTGCCTGTGACTTAATTAAAGAAACAAAGGTCTCTGCTGAATCTACTTCTCCATCCTTTACAGATTATTCAAAGACACTGGTAACAGAATGCATTTCTCAGAATGTGCCTGAACACAAGGAACTTGCTGAAAAACTGTCTCCGCAGTTTGGAAAATCTGACTTGTTTAATAGCCAGGTGATAACCGACTTTACAGAGAAAGTGAGTGAAGATCCATCTCTCATCTTGAAAAGCAAATCAACTGAGAACATTGTAGCTGACGATGAATATGAGGAAGGTCTGGTGGATTCAGTAGCTGCCACAGGCAAGCCTTATCTGGAGTCTTTCCAGCCTGAACCAGATTCTTCTGAAATTGTTGCAACTGTGCCATCTGAGCCAACACCTACAAAAATAGCCAAGGCAGAGAGGATTCCTCTTCAAATGGAAGAGCTGAATGCTACGGCTTATTCAGCTGATGTATCTGTTGCTATGGAACCAAAAAAAGGAGACAATAAAGCTCTTTCACCCATGGACTCTTCCCCAGTCTCAGTGGAAGAAGAGTTTGTGATGTTAGCCTATCCTAAAACTGCTACTGAGTTTGTGGCAGAAGGTACTGACAGAGAAGTAATGCACAAAGAAGAAAGTGAAGATATTGGTAAGGTGATCAAAGGTGAGAAGAAGCAGTTGCCTTGCCCAGAGCTACCCTGTGATCTGTCTATAAAGAATGTAGAAGTAAAAACTGAGGAAGATGCTAATGCCTTGAAAAAGTCCTTGGAGGCTGTGGATAGAGAAGTGCCTGCAGTATCCATGATGTCCTTACCAGTTACAGATACTTCACCTCTATCTGCTGAAAAAGAGATAGTCAGTGTAGTAAAATCAGAAGCTTTTGAGAAGAAAGCTGAGCAAGAATCTCCTCCTGTTAAAGAAAAGGAAAAGCCTACTACTGTATTTTCAGCAAAGCTGAATAAATCTTCAGGTAATCTGTGTATGCTGTCTTGCAGTTCACTAATCCGCATAATTCTTTAGCTAAACTTAAACATGTCATGACTTATTCTATTTTAAGTCACTTTCTTTGTCAGCTGAGGTTAACAGAAAATATTAGTGACTGCTTTTTACCTTTTGCATTCTGATTGCTTTAGTACTTCTTTTTTTTTCTATTAGGGACGGATTCAGTTGTCTCCAGTTTTCTCTTTCAGTTCTACTGCTGATGATCTGTTGATACAGAAATAAGTCACTACTCACTGCAAGCTCTTCTGTGGTTGTCTACAGGCTGGGCATTAGGTGGCCTTGCACACTTGCTCTTAATATGTGATAGTAAACCAAGAATGGTGTTTCAGTTTGCTGTGTATACATGATTTGAAGAGGCACATCTGTCTTTGCATACACAACTTAGACTTTGGAACTTAAGAAAATACCCTTGCTGTTCCTGTACGTGTCTGGAATCTGGAAAAGAACCTGTGCATCTCCACTCAGGTGACTTGCAGCTTGCCTTCAAGGCCAGTGGTTTAAAATATGTGGTGCATGTAAGGCAGCTTTGTGTTCACGTTACCAGGAAAGTGGCTACTATAATGTTCAGTATCCTGCAAACATTAACATTGGTTTATACACAGCACAGATATTAATTTCTTTTTTTTTTCAGGTAAGCTTGCACTTCAGTATAGCTAATTTTTCTTGAGTAAAGTGTAGTTAAAGTAGCAGAAGGTTAAAGGAAGGATAAAACCATTATTGTGTTACATTCTATTCTCTAAATTGAATGCCTCGTAAAATTCCAGCATTTTGTAGACCAGAGGAATACTTTGCTTTTTTGATGTCATAATACTCTGCTGCTACTTAAGTCTTGCACCAGAAGCATTCCTGCTAAAATCCAGCTACTGCAGGAGGGACAATTACTCTGTTCTAAATTCAAACACAAATACTAGTCTGTTTGTGCAGTAGCTGCAAGCTACAGTTAGTAAAATACTACATTCCTTACGTATGTCTTCCACATCAACTGTGTTTGGGAAGGAAGTAACAGGTTTATGTTGAGGGGAACATCAGGGTTTTGGTACGATCAAAACAGGATTTGGAAAATAAGGTAGAAGATGCATTTTGTTGTGTAACTTTGCATAATAGTTGCTATTCCTTGTGTCCCGCTGCTCCGGCGCATACAGGTAGGCAGAAAGGAGAGAGGTTTCCCTTTTCTCTTGCAATGAGATTTCATTATAGTTACACTGTTAATAACAGACTCTTCTGTGAAGACTTGACCTGTCTGGAGAACGCTGTCCTTGTGCTCAGCTTCCAGCATATAGCACTGTCTGGAGAACAGCTGCTCTATATCTTATACTTTGTGTCAGGGATTAATTGTTTGGAGATCAGATGACTTATAAAACAAAAAAGACGTGACACTTGGCATGCCAGCATCTTTGTTAGTTCTTTTAACAGGAAGACTTTGCAGAGATCTCTTTAATCATTGCATGGATGTAGCAGACTGCTTTGGGTCTGAGGACACAGCTGCTGCTCTTCTGCTTATGGGGGAACTACTGGAGGAGCTCCACGTAAAACCATTTACCATGGCAGCAGAGGAAGGAGTTGATCAGCGTCTTCATTCTCCCACTTTGGCACAGTGCTGGGACAGGGCTCACATCTGTCTGGCACTGGTGTCAGTTGAGGGGCAGAAGCTGGCCCAGGCACAGGGCTGGGTGTGTGGGAAATGGGGGAACTGTCAACAGGCTTTTTTTATCAGTGTTGTGCTTGCTCTTTATAGCAGTTGCAATTTTACTTTTTGATGTGCCGTGTTGCTTGGGGAGAAAAAAATTTTTTTTTTGCTTTACTCTGGAGGAGCATCCTCAAAGAGGAGAATACTAACTGAAAACCATGGCTCTTTGTTTCTATTTTCTTTTTCCCCACAGTCCATACTGTTAACTTTTTTGCTTACTTCTGCTGTACTGCAGAATATAGAACTGGACTTCTGAGGCCTGTCTGAAGACTCTGATGGCAAGCCATGAATAAAATCAGTTGTCTGCTTTAATACTACACTACTCAAAGACAGTTTCAAAGTCATACCGAAGAACTAACATGTATACTTGTCTTCCACACTCTCAGAAGGGAAGGATTATTAATCGCGAGGCTAGGAAATAGATCTGTGCATGTTTGCCCTTCTAAGTTGGCTGTTATTTTGGTTTTTTCTGTCTTCCTGTCAGCGGAACTGAAATAGATTTTACAGTGTCTCAGGTCTCAAGGTGGCATGATTGATGCTTGTTTAAACATTATTCTGAACTGCCTTACTGGGGCTCTTAAGGTTCCTCAGCGCTTACTTAACAGTGCTCTTTTTTGAAAGATAACCTAAATGCCCAGCATGTCTATGTATTTCCTGGAACTGCAACTTCCAGAAGTCTCAGGGGACTGCAGGGAGCTGACAAACTCTTAAAAAAAAAAAAAAAAAAAAGAGTTGCAGGTTGGTTGTGGTTTTGTTTTTGTTTTTGTTTTTAACTCAACTACTCCAATAAAGCAAATGTAAAGTTTTAAATGGCCTTGTGGGTGGAACTATGTTTGCTTAATGCTGCCTGGTGCACACCCTTGGGTAACTTACTCTGTTTTGTAGTGGTATTGGGCTACAGGGACCTTGTACTTAATAGCTCTACAGGTTTAAAAAACAAACCAAAATGAATTGAGAACTGTAGTTCCCTATAAGGAATGTCCTCTCTTTGTAAGGTGCTCCTATTTGTGAGTTTCAACAGCATGTTGCACTTCTTCCCCCACAACACCAGCAATTCCTGCTGTCCTGGATACAGAGATCCTTTGTTTTTTTTTTCATTTTCCTTCCATCTCTCCCTGTGCTGCTTTCAGCTTCTTAAGAGATAACCCTGCTGCTTCTCACCAGTCTCACCAGACTTCAGTGTATGTATTTATGATGTCCATCAAATGCTGCCTTGTACGGTGTGATTTCAGGGCAGCTGTTTCCTGGTGGTCCGTATGCTGTGGACCTATTCCCCACCTTCTGCCCAGGCTGGTGCTGGTGAGGGATGCAGAGCCACACGAGGACCCTGCAGCAGGAGTGGGGAGTTGTGTGGGAAGGCGGGCTCTGAAAAGAGGGCTTTGATGCCATCTAGTGCTTGAGAATGACCCACAACTCGAGAACACAAAGCCTTTCAGGAGATTACGTCCCAACCTTTGAGAAACAAAGCTGCTAAAAATCAATTTAATATTCCCAGAGTTAAAACCTAAGTGTGTTTTGCATATCTTGGCCCTTCTTTTGTACAGACTTACTTCACTGAGAAGTCTTTGTTTACTTTTGGATGGAGAATGTTAATGTGTTAGTTCTCATAAATAGGCTAGAAAACCATGCCTTCCATGAAGCTTTATGTGATTGGTAAGATGTGGAGGATTTTATGTTACTGAATTACAAAACCAAAGCATAACATAGAACCCCCCAAAACCTAGACCTCTGACTGTGACAGAAAGTTGTGTACCACAATTTAACCACATTGCCAGTTTAAATCTTCCTGTATATTCATGTGGAACATTGCAATAATTTAAAATGGTGTTGAGATCTTGACTGTTCAGGCAGTCTGTTTCACAGGACACCCCAGCTTCATGGTGTCTTTGAACATCAGGCTCTGTATATGCTTATTTCAGATAAAATCATGTTTTCATATATGCTACAGGGCACTCTTGAGTTACAGAAATACAGTCATTACCAATATCTTACATTTCCCAGCTTTTCTTGAGAGGGTTAATTCAAAGGTGAAGTCCAAATGGGAGATGTACTCTGAGAAAGTGGCTGAGTGGTAGCAATGATGAAGCTTTTCTTTTTACTCCTGAATTGAGGGGGTGGAAATAAAATGCTTTCTGTGATTCTTTAATAGCGGACTGGGTCAGTACAGTTACATGAAGCTTAAAAGAAGGTAGAAATGCTGCTTTATGCCAGCACTATACCCATTTGGTTAATTTCTGTATTTTTTAGTTAGTTAAATGGAGCCATGCAGCAGATGGGAAGTGTTTGGTTTGCTTTTGTTTATTGTCTTTTAGTGGAGAAGACTTTGGAATGCCTCTGAAGTTTTTCAGAAGCAGATTATTTGACAATTCAGTATGAGGTCTTGATTTAATTTCATTTGATTTTATTCTTGGAGTATTTGACTGTTTAGTCTTCTCCTGTGCTACCAGGTTAATAATAATAAATGCTGACTTCTGGTTTAGGGTGGAGAATTTGAGGAGTAGGAGTAATAAGGGGGGAGTTCCCCCCCCCCCAGGTGATAACCTTGAGTGAATTTTTTTCTGAAGACTTACACCTGCTGTGTTCCATGAGACCTCTCATGGCACCCCTGTCAAGAGGCAGAGGCTTGTAGAGCTAAGGCTCCTAATGAAGCAATGCCTTTGGGAATCTACTGGCTGAGTTACCAAGAAAATGGAGTGCTTGCGGTAAGTTACCAGCCTTCCCAGAAGCACAGACAGGCAGCGGGCTTTGAATGAGGCTTTGGATAAGAGCAGAAGTAGGTAGTCATCCAAAATGCTGTCCTATGGGAAGTCAGAAATGCTCTTCAGTGCAGACTTGCTGTTGTCAGTCTTACCTGCTCAGGTAGTAGTACAGTCCCTGCAGGCCTGGAGCCCCTTTGAAGGTAAGTGCATTGAGTAGAAGAACACATTTACAGCTGATTGTGTTTCTTGTCAGTTATCTGGGTGATTTGATAATACCATTTGGTAAGTAGCCTGTTAGATGGCTAGGTTTTGTTTAAATGTTGGTATAGAAACAGGCATGCCATTTTCCTAATGGAAGAAGAAAGCTCATGCAGAAGGTTGCTGGCAGTGCTGGTGCTCAGTTTATTTGCAGAATAGGGTTACGCAGGTGTATCTTGGCTGAAATAAGAGATGTGAGCACAGAGGGATATAAGCTTCATTTAGGTATCATTTGCATGAAGAGGTAATAGGAGTAAACATGAGTATATGCAAAGAAGAGGATCTTGAGGGCAATGAGAAGATCCTCTGGAGGGAGGGAGTGGCTCATGCGAGGGTAGGGGTGGGTAACTCAGCTGCGTGTTTGTCCATGCTCTGGGTAATGTTGATTTGCTGTTGCTGCTTGTGTCGTTACAACAAAATGTCTGGTTAGAAGTGTGTTGCATAAGTGTATGATATCAAGTATACAATGGAAGAATATGAAGATGAAGGGGCTTTAACTGTGTTTAGAAGCTTGACAATTAGTGGAAAGAACATTCTGAAAAGCAAAAATTTTTGTACTAATTTAGTGACAGCGCTGTCATCCAAACAAATGTGGAGCCAGAATCACAGATTTGGGTGGTTTCCAGTTGATCTTCAGAATTTCAACTCAAAGGCAGAAGCAGATTTTCAGAGATGTTCTGTATTTTTTGTGGAATGCAACTCTTCGGCTTTTCTCACACTGGTGTTTGAATATACCCTAGCATTTCCTTTCTGCAGTATGTCTTTTGATTTACCCATTGGAACTGTGGATGCAATGCAGATCTTTGTGCAGGGTGAAAATGAATGTTGCTGGTCTTGCTGTCAAAGGAGAACTTAGCTTTATATAGCAATTGAAGCAACAAACAGGGCTTTCAGGTAGCTTTGTGGCAGTCTTTCTCTATTTAAGATTGTTTGAGTGACAAGTAAAACTGATTGGCTAGAATGGAGATTCTGATTCTTAGTCTACTGTGTTTTTGTGGAGATGTGCAAATGTCCTTTTCTAATTGTTTAGAAAATGGCATGTAGAATTTTTAAGAGTTTTTGGAGCAACGCAAAGGGAATTTTTAGTGTTTTATTGTCAGCCCCAGATTAACACGAGGAGGAATATGTAACCTGCATATTAAGAGAGATTCCAAACTAGAAGAGCAAACAGGATGACAAACATCTTTCTCACACCTCTTCTTGATGCTTGGCTCATGTTTGTACAATACTTTCTATATATTAGTAGTGTAAAGTTTAAGGGGTTTGTTTTTATTTATATGAAGGGAGCATTTGATTGTCAAGTCTGCAGCTGTCAGCCTAGGATGCTGATGTACAATGAAGAAAGGAAGGTGATTGTAGAAATTGAGTAGAAGAGAGATAACACAGGTTTGAGAAGAACAGTGGAGAGATGGCACCAAGCTGAGTGGTGCGTTTGCCACACCAGAAGGATGGGACATCATCCAGAGAGACTTGGACAAGCTGGACAAGTTGGCCTGTGAGAACCTTATGAGGCTCACCAATGCCAAGTGCAAGGTCCTACACCTGGGTCAGGTAAATTCTCAATTTCAGTATATGATGGGGAATGATGTGATTGAGAGCAGCCCTGCAGAGGACGACTTGGGGGTGCTGATTGATGAGAAGCTTGACATGAGCTGGCAACATGCACTTGCAGCCCATAAGGCCAACTGTGTCCTGGGCTGCATCAGAAGCAGCATAGACGGCAGGTCGAGGGATGTGATTCTGTTCCTTTCATGTGGGACCTCACTTAGGGTATTGTGTCCATTTCTGGAATCCTCAACATAAGAAGGATATGGAGCTGTTGGAATGGGTCCAGAGGTCCTACAAAGATGATCAAAGGGCTGGAGCACCTACCATACGAGGACAGGCTGAGAGAGCTGGGGTTGTTCAGCCTGGAGGTCTCTGAGGGACCGTACAGCAACCTTGCAGTACCTGAAAGGGGCTACAGGAAAGCTGCGGAGGGACCTTTTGTGAAGGCTTGTGGTGATAGGACTAGGAGCAATGGGGATAAACTGGAGAGAGGCAGATTTAGACTAGATGTAAGGAGGAATTTCTTCACAATGGGGATGGTGAGGCACTGGCACAGGTTGCCCAGGGAAACTGTAGCTGCCCCACCCCTGGAGGTGTTCAAGACTGGATGAGGCTTTGAGCAGCCTGATGCAGTGGGAGGTGTCCCTGCCCACGGCAGGGGGGGGGAACTGGATGGGCTTTAAGGTCCCTTCCACCCCAAACTGTTCTATGATTCTATGAATAAATATGGCCGAGCAGTTTATGAGGACTAAAGACTGAAACTGCATGATCTTTAAGGTCATTTCTAACCCAAGGCATCCTGTGATTCTATGAAAAAGACTTTTTGTGTCTTACGATCCTGTTGCTTTTGTTAGGGGCGCAGAAAGTCTCCTATTCTGCTTTCCAAGGCGATTTTTAAAGGGAGAGGTATGCTACAAAGACGCCTTTTATCTTTTTTCCAGCCAGCCAGGCGGTTTTTACAATAATGCAGGCAAGGCGTCTACTCGGGAGGTTTATGGAGGTGGCACCCGCCTCCCTGTTGGAGGTGTGTTCAGTGGCCAGGGTGGCGCTGCGTCAGGCGCGTCCCCGCCCTGCGCGTCCCCGCAACCGCCCAGCGCGCTCTGCAGCAGCAGGGCTGCGGGCAGCCCCTGGTCCCCGCCGGGCATGCATCACTGACAGCCGCAGCCGGAGGGGACAGCGCCTGCGGAGACATGGACAGCCAGCAGAGCAGCTGGAAGGACAAGGGTATCGCTTTCCACCTTTTTTCCCCCCGCGGCTTTTTTTTTTTTTCCCCTCGAATGCTAAAGATGCTGCGCATTTCTTTTAGTGAATATCAGATAAATATTTATATGTGAGGTGCATCCAGAGATGTAAAATCTGTTTGTACAAGGTGAAATTGCTGCATGGAAAATTGTAAAAGCTGTAGGTTGAAACGGGTAAATGCAGGCGATGCGGATGAATAAATGATTTATGGAGGTGAAAGAGCTCGTGTGACACTGCAGATCTCTCGCAGCTCTGCCGAGCAGGTTAAAAAATGACTCGGTTTGGAGTGTGCTGCACAAATACCTGCATTTAGCTGATGTTCCTTTGAAATTCCTAGATTATTCATGATTTAACAATACTATTATCTCAAAAGAATGTTGCCCCTGCAGTCTGTGTAGCTGAATTTTAATGGGGAGAAATTGCACACAGGCTGCAGCAGGGAGGGGGTTGTTTTTTTTCCTGTTCAGCATAGCGTGTTTGAAGCCTGCCCTTAATCACGTCTCCTTCGGATTTTTCATAGTTCTTTTGGATTCTAGGTAAAATTCCATCTGATTTTTTCATATTTTACAGCCACAATATCAGATTGGTTTAGGTAAATAAGTAGCTAATCTTAAATTAGTGTGGTTCCGACCTTTGTTCCTGTAACCACCAATGGGAGATCACTGGTGTAAATCTCCATGGATCATTATATTAGTGCTCAGTGTGTAAGAGTTTAAGCCTTGTTTGAATATATAATCTTCGAACTTTTATCAACCTAACAAGCTTTAAAAAATATTTAATAATCTCTAGATACTTCTTAAAGGGCCTTGTACTTCGTGCTTGTACTTGTGAAGGTTTCCTTTTTTATATAACTATTGTTTAAGATCCATGGTTTTTTTTCCACTTGGACAAGATTACCAGCTGTCTAGAACCCATAGAATGTTCTAGCAGAACTGAAATATGTAGCAAAAAAGTCCTGTGGGGGGAAAAACATTGCCACTGCAAAACAAGCTTCTAAAAGATCTAATCTTTCATTAACGGACTTTAAAATATTTGAGGAAAAAATATGCTGCAATGTTTATTAATCTGTTATTGATGTGTAGCTGCTTAAATGTTCAGCACTCCATGTGTGAGGCCTGAAATTCTTGGGGTTGGAGGGGAAAAAAAAAAGAGGAGGTGAGGAGGGTTTTGTAAGAATTGAAAGTCAAGTTAGCTTTGGGTATTAAATACAGTATATAATTGGGTATTGTATATAATTGGCCTAGTTTTCAGTTTTGTTTTACAGCCGAACAGGCAGGGTTAGTGGTGGTCTGTCCCTCACCACAACTGAAAGCAAACACTTCCAAGGCTAGAATTTGTGATGTGGAGAATAGTTGAGCCTGTCTTGGTTTAAAAATCAACGAATTGCCTGTCATGAGCATGCTTGTACAGCAATGCTTGGGGGGGGACATGTGAACTTTGTGGAGTCTGGTCTGACGGCTTCTTTGCAAAATGCAGACCTGTCTAGCATGTAATGGAACTGGCCTTAAACAAACAAAGCAAACCTGAACCTATCCTGCTTGCAGATTTTGTGCTGGTCTAAGTGCTTCAAAGCAGAGGTTTAAATTCCTCTTCCTTCTCCTTTGTTTTTACATAGTGGCATCGCTTTTGGTGTGGAGGAAGTTGGTTTAGTGCCTATTTCTCCCCCCAAGGAAGTCCCTACTGCCCTGAGGTTTAATTATACTTTAACTTGTAGAGATAAGCTCTAAAAGAAAATGGAAGTAGTGCAAGAAGGTGGTTTTTTGGGGAAGCAGAAGAGTTTGGTTCCTGTCCTTTTGCAACTGCTCTTGAAGCCTGGTTTAGTGTGGTTTCTGATAGCATGTTTGTAATGAGACGAAGACGTCTTGTTTCGTGTGTTCTTCCTTCCTCAAGTTGTGCTCCAGTGGTATGAAAAACGGTGGGTAAAGTTCAGGCATTGATTACACTATTCATCTTGCCCTAAAATAAATAGAGAAGCAAATATTGCAACATGCTTCTTTCCATGCTAAAAAATAACCTTAAAAATACAACTATCAAATCTAAACTCAGAGAGGAGCTGAAAGTAAGGTTCATAGTTAAACTTTCCAACTAAAGCACTACTTTCTAATCATTATAATCCTAAACTTAGTTATAGTCTGCATTTTTCTTGCACTACAGCCATAGTAGTTGAGGAATGAGCATAGTGTAAGTATTACAACCTGCAGTATAGATTAATACCTCTGATATTGGTCATCTAGATGGACAGGATGAAATAGGCGTACTCTGGGGATGGCATGACTTCTGGTTTTAGCAGTTTTAATGACACCTGCATAGATTAATTGGTACCAAAATGTCTAATGTTTATTTATTTATATCAATTAATTTTCAGGTTTTAATGGCAGAATAATGCTAGCGGTAGGGGGAATGCCATGGCTATGCTCCCAGGCTATCCCATTATTTTTTTTTTTTAGTTAATGTGCTGAAAATCTGTCTGAATTCTGGTTCATAATAGTTAAAAGATGGAAAAGGTAACCTAGGCTTGTGCAGCCTTTGAGCTTTTTAAATTTTTTTCATGAGCACTCAGGGCTTTGGAGTGGTTTTCCCAGTTCATACATTGTGCATACATGCCTAAGTATAGGATTAGGTAGAAATGAAAGACAAGTACTTCTTTGGCTCATTAAGAATTTTTAGATGGTATTTGTGTTTTGAGGGGACAATCTGGTAGTGTTGGACTTTGTTTTTATTTTAGTGTGTATGTGGAACATCTGTGTCACTTTTTCTTGCTGTGCCAAGTCAAATGCATTTGGTGCAGACTTGTTTTCTGACCTCTGGGATCCAGTTAGGTAAGCCTGTCCGTCCCACTGGACGTGCCACTCCAGTGTAATGCCTGTCCCTTGGACAGGGAAAGCTCTGTTGGTTTTCATCAGCTCCACGTGCTTGGTACCATGTGCACTCATGCCAAAACCACCCAGTTTCACCAGCCAGGAGTTGTTTTGTTGTTGACTTGTGACAAGGCAGTTGAGGACCAAACTGGCTTCTGACACATCTAATCTGATTCTATTACCACATCTGGTAGTAAGAGGCTTGAATTTTGTGGCCCAGTCTGTAACTGCTGCTGCTTTAGTTGTCGGCTGAGATTTTAAATGGTCATCCTGATGTAGATCTTTAAAATGGTGGGGTTTGTGCTTGGCAGACCTTGATTGCTGGGTGGTTGGTGGCTTCTCCCTGGGCTTGGTCTGTCTCCAGCTAGGGCTGCTCCACACTGGGTTTAACCAGGCTTTGGAAAAGAAAGCACAGGGTCATATCTTGCCTGCTGGATTCTGTGTATAAAAAAGAAAAGAGTGGAAAACCTGAAGATCAGCATCATTGTGAAATGGGAAGTTTATCTAGCGTAACTTAAAGATGCCTCTCTAAACAGAAATCCGCAGCAATTTGCCTGTTTGTGGTTGTGTACGGTTTTTTGCCAGCCTAGAGTGAATTTTCGTTGTGGCAGCCTGTATGGTGCTATGGTGACAGTTGTCACCGTGCACTTGATGGATATAAAAGCTGCCCATTCTAAATGCTTCCATTACATTTCTGTATTAGCACAACACTGCCTCTTCTCAAATTCATCCAGAAAGGCTCAGACTTGTGCTTCTACACTGTTTTTACTATTATGTGAAGAATGAAAGGTAAGCTGAAATTCTTTATAGATTACAGAAAGGTTCTAGTGTTACGGCCATTGTCCATACAACGTTTGTAAATTGTATACTGTTTGCATTTTTTTTTTTAATCTTCCTTCTCCTCTCACACAAACAGCCTTTCTTCTGCGCTCAAACCCATTTTTTGTTTGCTTCCAAATACTGGGATAGAGAGCGGTTGTTCGTTGTGACGGCGAGTCCCTTGCTCCGCAGCTGTGTCGTTCCAAGGACTCTAGCGCGGGGGCAGCCATTGGCGGGTGCCTTGCGAGGTTCCGCACGGGCAGGCAGTTGCGTAGCTCAGCCGACCTCTGAGCGCCCTGGCAGGAAGTGAAAAGGCTCTGGGTAGTCAGCTGTGCGAGCTCTGGGTGCGTGCAGGCACGCTCAAGATGGATGCCAAAATGGGTTAGTCCCTTTTTCTCCGTTTTCTTTCATAGAGGGGAATTCGGCTTGCTTGTAGGTCTCGAGGCTTTTAATTTCTCTTTCTATAAATAAAAGGAGGGTTGCTCAATTCAGGCTCTTTTTTAAAAAGAAGAGGATTATCAGGCTAAACGTTAAACAACTTGTTTTTTGTCAGCCAAAACCGAGACAAATTGTTCGGTTTTAATTTGAATGTCTGTTAAAGAAAGGAAAGCCTTCAAAAAGAAAAAAAAACCCAAGAAATGCAGTGATAAAGCTCTCACAGCACTTGCTTTAAAAGCAAAATGTAATTGGATGAGTCCTGCATGTAAGGCACGGATGCTAGCAGTGCTATTTTTAGATGTGCCAAGTGACAGTTCGTGCTTACCAAATGTAGGCAGCTGTTCTTGCTTTAGAATAGGCTGGGAATACTCACATTAAATGTACAAGATTGTAGTTCATATTATATAAAATAAAGCTTAAAATGGTTTCCTTGAGGAAAGATACAGCTTGGCAGGGCTGTTCCTGAGGATCATTTGGGATTTCTGTTTTCCTGTGGGTTTTTTTAATCTGCTGTGAATATCTTGTGTGTAAGTTAAAGCCAGAAAGCTGCTTCTAGTAATGCTTTTAATATTTCACTTCAGAAAAAAATGCAAGTGCCTGTTTCTGATCTATGTGAGAGTATAAATGTTTCATCCTGTATTGAGCTGAAAACCACTTATTTTTTCAGTGATTTTTCATCTTGAATTTTCCTGTGAGGAATTTACGATGAAACAAGATACATGTGTCATGATGCTGAGGCTGATTTGGTAGTGTCTCAAATGGAGGGGAGGCAGCGAGGAAAAGACCTTCATGGGCAGTTTTACTCTGGTCTGGGAAGTCCAAGCTTGGACTTCTTAGTGGTTACTTAGAACAAAAGACTTGAGGATGAGTGGCTAGAGGCCATATGGCATCTGTGGTGTTGTGGTTTTAATCCCAGCAATTTACCTTTGTTTCTCATGATTTGGAAACTGTCATACAGGCTAATTGCTATCTTTACAGTCCTTATAGTGGCTTTAGGTGTGATGCAGTGCTGCTTATAATGAATTATTTACTATGGAGCTCTAAGACCCTACTGTCAGCTTTAAAACTGTGTTACAGAGGAGGGAATATCTCGTTTACAAATGCCATGTGCAAACCGGGAGTAATAGAGCTCATCCTTAGCATGTCACTTGATATGAGAGCAGCACCCAAACTTCAGTGTGTGGATGCTCAAATTACAGCATTTAAACCAAGTATGGTTTTCAGAAAGAAATTGCTTTTTTGAAAGATTTCTTGCATGATTTAGGAACAGAAAATCTACCAACTTTTTTTGGCAAGACAGTTTTGAAAATGTCACCAAGTGTTATGGATACTCGCAGCTCAGTTTAGATTTGCAGTTTACAATTTTTAGCTCACAGTTCTGTTCTAAGCTTCGTTTAGCTACTAAACTTGCTTAATGTAAGGGGTACAGAGGCACCGATAGGCACTTTTGTGGCAAGAAGCAAAATCAAACAAACCAAAGAAAATGTTATATTTAGGGGATATAACCCATACATAAGCAATTCTATGATGGCTTTGATTCTTCTGTTTGTTTGTTTGACTTTACAAATGTTAAGGAAAGGATGTCTTGCTTAGAGCTGCATTTGTTTGACAGGGAAAAGTGCAGCTTTGTAACATGAAGAAACACAAAGGAATAACGGGTCGGGAGGCTGCATGGATAGGTTGGGCTGCAGTTCCGTGAGGCCTTGGTGCTGTGCTGAGGGCAGGAGTGTCACCTCCTTCAGTTGGCCACTCTATCTCTTGCTCCATATGTCTGTGGAGTCAGATGGTGAACCACATCCAGAATCTGATCTGGCTGGCTGCATATTTTTTTTTTATTTATTTAGTGCTTTAACTGTCAGCAGCACAGAGAAAACCAGGCTGGTTCTGCGTGTGGCCATGCAGAGGAAGGGAGTGAGTGGGATCGAGTGGTGGGATAGGGGTGAGGCTATTTATAGCAGTTTTGATTTATGATACTTTAAGGTGTAGGTGCAACTTTAACCTGATTCAGTCTGTAGACCTTCAGGAAACCTCTGCAGAAATGTGAGTTAAATATTTGAATCAGTCATTTGTCATTTTGCATTATGAAAATGGTGGGTTTAAGGTTCTGGCCTGGGTACTCATCTTTCTGGTGACTGGATGCTCGGTGTGGTTTCCCTACAGAAATAATTAGCAATTTACTTCATCTTCTGGAAAGTTGTGAAATGGCACTATTGCCCCAGTGGCATTTTTGTGTTGTACTTACAAAGGGATTTTGCGGACTTTGCCCTGCACAGGCTACTGAGTGTTTAATGTTGGTGCATTATCACATTTTCATCCTGTAAGAAATAACAGCAAAATTACATTTATTAATTTATTTTTTTTTTACAATAATTCAGGATGAGAATCTGTTCTGAATTGCAGTATGCTATTTTACGGTTAACTTTATGATGTTTAGGTTGAGACAGGATTGCTACACTTGCATTGTAATATTTTTCTATACTTCCAGTTCTGTATCTAATAACTCTTTATTGCTATTAACAAACAGTTTTGATGCAGAAGAAGAATTTGTTCTTGTGAAAATCTAGTCATCTGTAGAAGTAGAAACCATAAAGAATTAGTTTCATTGTGTAGTAACACACCATGAAGTATGAAACTAGACTAGATGCCCTGTGCCCAGTTCTGTACTCCATAAGGGAGAATGACATTTCCAGATTGTCTGAGTTTAGTAAGGTAAACAACCAGATGCAACAGTGCCTCAAAGCAAGTAAATCTGCAGTGGATGTATTAAGCCATTACTTATGACTTGCATGGTGGTGTGCCTTTCTCTAAACGGTGATGCTAAAAATGGAATAATACTGTGTTTTCTCATGAAGTTTGCTAAAGGAAAAACTACGCTTGGTTTACAAATGGAAGTGTTTTGCATTGTAGCACTGCAGATTTAGTGTGGATTGAAATTTGAGTGAAACTGTTCCATCTTGATGGCTCAGTCTTTAACACATAATCAACATTATAAATTCCAGTGGGAATATCTTCAGTCAAAAGGAAACAAAGTGAAATATTAATGAGTCTCGATTTGTAAGGATGTAATGGTTTAGGGATCTGTTAGTGTCCTGTCGTTTGTCCTAACAGGGGATTGGAATCAATCTTTTCAGTGTGTGACCTCCACAAAATGCGCAAAAATAAAATGAAATTTAGGACAAACTATTGTGGTTCTGGTGCAGAACATGGCACAGTAGTTGAAGAGATTAATTCTGACATTGCTTAAGGGCAGAATTGTTCTTAAATTTTACCAATTACATTTGAGGTAATCCTAATAACAATAATCCAAATAATCTGAAATCCAATGCAGAATCAGTACTAAAATAACCTATTTCTAGTTGTAATTTCAGCCCTGGTTTGACAGTGAGATCACGAGTTCCGTCCTTGATGATTCTCAGCAGTCAAATGAATCATGTTTTACTGTTTTCATATGGATGCAAAAGGTATCTCGTTCTAATTTCTTGCCTCTTTTAAATTCTAGTTGTTGACCTCCTTTACTGGCGAGACATTAAGAAGACGGGAGTGGTGTTTGGTGCCAGCTTGTTCCTGCTGCTTTCATTAACAGTGTTCAGCATCGTGAGCGTGACTGCTTACATTGCCTTGGCCCTGCTCTCTGTGACGATCAGCTTTAGGATATACAAGGGAGTTATCCAGGCAATCCAGAAGTCTGATGAAGGCCATCCGTTTAGGTGAGGCTTTTCTTTTGATTAAGAGTAGTATTGGTACTGTTAGAAGCAGTAGATGGCATATGCCGTAATATGTTGCATAACAGTATAAATTGTCTTTGTACTGAAAAATCTGCTACCTAACCTATGACGGCTCTTCTTTCAGTTTTTTTCAGCAGGCAAACGCAGTGGTAAAGAAAGTTGATTGAGCGCTTAGTACAGGTGATTTCCTTGGGAATGCTAGAGTATCTTAAGTTACATTGAAAAAAAAACCAAACCTTGAACACTTCAACCTAATGGAGAAATACAAGTGTTTTAGAATGGTATGGTCTTCAGAATGTGAACCAGAAGCAGATGAGGTACAAAATAGAGTACTCAGGAGAATGCAACACTGTCAGTGCAATGTATTTAGCAAAAATCAGAATAAATATAGCAGGAGATAAAATTATCTTTTGGAATTTTTTGAACTGAAGGCTGCCTTGTCATCAACAGAGTCCAGATTCACTGCAACCTGCCCAGATCAGAAACCTAGAAACTTGGATTCTGAATTCTAAGGCTTAAGGAGTTGAATTGAGAGTTAATTTAGGTCCTCAAACCAAGCTCTTCGCTTTAAGTGATGAGCAAAATTCTTGGGGCATACCATGTGTGCACTTCCCCTTGGTGTGGGAATATGGTATCTGTGGTATGCATCCTTTCCTGGGTGGAGTACAGTGGTGCCCATTATTGGAGAGCTGCATCTTAAGAGAAATGGAACTGTATTAATGTGTTGAAATAGTTACTAAGAGTGCATGGTTCCTGTTCCCATGACATTGCTGTCCCACTCTCCTCAGCCTTGCTGCTCTACTTTTATAAATCAATGAAGTGGTTTCATCTCAATTTCCCTTACTCCTTTCAGAAACCCCTGCTTGCCCTTTTATTTACAGCTCTCTGACTAATTTTGTGGTGGTCACATCTCAGTTTCCATTGCTCCTTTCAGAAACTCCTGCTTGTACTTCCATTTACAGCTCTTTTGCTAATTTTGTGGTATTTACAATCATTCATGTCCTCTTCCTCTCATCATCAGTAAGGCGAAGTAAAATGTTTTCTTGGGTTGACTTCTGTTATTCCTTGACTCTGGGAAAAAAAAAGAAAAAAAAAAAAGGAGAATTTGCTTGTAAGCTTAGATCTGAAATAGTAAAATCTATCTGAATAATTTGTACCAATGTTCAATATTGCACTGTAAAATACTACAAAAATAGTTTTGTAAGCTTAGGCTTTTGAGGTATATATTTTTGTATGGCCATCCTATTCACCCTCATTAGGTTGATTACTTCCCAACTGAGATCCTGTTTGCTCTGTCTACCCAGTAGTGCTCTTTGGTGTCCAAACAGCATTTCCAGGTTTACCAGTTCAGTTTATTCTTAGCAAGAACAAGCAAAACTTATTTTACCTGAGCTCTTTCTGCTGTTGATTTCTAAAAATACTGGTATTTATGAGAAGCTTCCAGGCATTTTTGTCCAATGTACCTGGTTGCTTACTTTGTATAACTTCAACTACAAGAAAGATATTTTTACTTGAATTTAGTTTGATGGTGAAGAGCATATCCATGAGATCAATTAAATTTTTTATTCAGGTTCTGAGTATCTTGATGATGAGTTGAGAAAGTATGTGCAGACTCAAGCCAAATGTGGATTGCAGAATGTAGCCTTGAAATGGCCACCCTCTGTAGTAACCATTTAAAATACTCTGATTTGTTTTGGACTTGCCACAAGGCCATGTTTTGCTTTGCCTCAGACGACATGCATAGGAGCCTCCACTGTGCAGTTTTAATAAAAAAAAAAATCAAACCCACCCCAAAATAGAATCCCACCCTAAACAAAAGCAAAAGTTTAACAACTGTAGTGACTGTAAAATGACTGCCCCGCTCCTTCTCCCTTCAATATGCAAATTAGATAAATAAAAAGTCTGAATTGCCATAACCACTGCCACTACAGATAAAAGTCACAGTGCAATGAAAAGAAGGCTTAACCAGACAGGGGCTTTTTTTTAAAAGAACTGCTATCATTAACTATACAGCAGGTTTTTTAGCAAATGATGAGCAACTGACTCATTTTACCATGCCTTAGTGCATTTATTACAGCTTAATGATAATTTCAGAAGTGCCTTCCCAGAGGTATGAATGGATAAGTTGCATTTGTAGTGGGGTCTTTTGAGCTGAAAAATCCAGGAGACGTGTAGAATATTAGACCGTATCATACAACATCCAAAACAGAATTACACGCACCTCACATCCCCCAGACTCTCTTATTTTTTTAAAAATACATGTTGGCCTTAGCATGTGCTGTAGTGTATTAAACGAATGAGTAGAAGACTTCAAAGGCCCAGGTGTATGTGTTGGTGGTGCTGGACACACTTCTAGCCACTCGCTAGCCTTGTCCACTCATACATGTGTTGGCCAGCACACCTTTGTGCCTAGTCCAGGTACTAGTCCAGTCACACTGTGTGAGATTTAGTGAATGCACTAGCACAGCGTAGCAGTAGCAGCAAGAAAGAAACATATTTCTGATTTGTTCTAAAAGGTTGTGGTGGTTTTATTAAGCTTCGTTTTTACCTTCTGAAAATAACTTAGGTTGGTTCCATTCTGTCCTTTTAACCTTCCTCATACAGTGAGGTTTTGTTTTTCTTGTCTCTTTATAACATTAAAAAATGTATATTTATATTATGTATATAACATGTAATGTGTTTGGTGGCGCTGGTACAGTAGTGAGGTTTCATAAGCTGTTCTCTCTTGCAGGGCTTACTTGGAGTCTGATGTAGCTGTCTCTGAAGAGCTCATTCAGAAATACAGTAATGTTGTGCTCGGTCACGTTAATGGCACAGTCAAAGAGCTGAGGCGTCTCTTCCTAGTCGATGACTTAGTGGATTCTCTGAAGGTAAGTTTCCTTCAGCAGCTGATAGAGCAGCCGCGTGTAAATAGATGCCTTGCTGACCCAGGTTAGCAAAGCCTACTAGTACTTACAAACACGATGGAACAATAGCACCTTTGGCTCTGCATAAGTAAATACTGAGTTCTTGTTTGCTCCGTGGAAGTGCTAAGTGTTTGTGTTTTTCAAGAAGTACAGCTTTGTTAGCCACAGTGAGTGGAATATAAAGTGCTTTGTGCGGTAGTAGAGTGGCTAACTATCTGTACTTTATTTTGACAGTATAATGAAAGCGAATGGGAAGCTGAAATAAGCTCCAGCTATGCACAGTTCAGCTGTTACACCTCCTTGCTGGTGCTAAACAGCAGACGTCTTTTAAGAAAACAAGACACTGCTGCAGTATGGACGTTCAGAATGTGTGACTAGCATAAATCTCCGTGGTTTGGGCTAGCTTGGCACAGTCTGGTTTTATGTGTGTTTGCTTCTGTGCTGAAGGCAGCAGGTGGTTTGTGTACCAGGTACTTGCCTTAAACAGTAAGAGTTCTTGTGTCCACATTTGTTTTGCTGGAAGAGTGGGGACTGAGTGATGCCCTTGGTTTACTAGGAAGGTGGAAACCAGTTTCAGTCCCTGGATTTGGATGTGAATAGTCGTTTTTTTAGTGACGTAGATTGCTGAAATGGATTCTGCCAGTTACTCAAAGCATGCTATACTGCCCAATGGATATCTTGAATATGTCCAAGTAGTATTTAAAGGGATTTATTGAAGGTGGTAGTGGATAATTGACAGGTAATAACAACAACTACAATAATAATAGTACTTTAAAAAAAAAGGCTGAAAACCTTTCAGTTTTTTTCTGTGAGAATTCTCTCCCTTTGAGCTAATTGCCTTTCTTCATTTTTCAAACAGTTGTTTCCTTCACTGAGTACAACGTGTTGTCCATGGTTTTTTCAGCTTGCTTAATCTTCTTGAAATAAAGTTGCATTTATCCAGTAAAATCCCTTACTATGGGTTTTGTAAAGTCTTGAATTGTTGTGGGGTTGGAGTAAGGAGTTTCTAGTAAAACTTGCAGAAAAATGGAAGGCTGTGGTGAGAGTCTTTTGTTATATTTGTAAACAGAAATCAGAGGCAGACCTCAGAATCTTACCCAGAGTTTCTGTATCCAGTTTCTTGATCTGCTTCAGCTTAAGCACAGTGAAGAGTCAGTGCTGTAAATGTTGCAGCTGATGTTGTGCAGGTTGCCTGCAGTAAAAGTCTTTTCCCTCTGGAGGAAGAAAGGATTATGAGGCTGTCAGGTTTTTACCTGGCATCTACTGCTCGTGGTGAAGATTCATTTTCTCAGATAGGAAAGAGGAGATGGGATATTAGCCTGGGGATTCATGCAATAGTCTTCCTGCTCCTAAAGGGTTGTGCAGTAAAAGCAGTTTTATGAGGTAGCTCTGTGTTCTTATTTTCTGGTCATTTTTCTGTACAAGATTGGTGCTGTGCAATCACGTTTTAGCAAAATAGCTTAAAAAAGGCTGGTAGTCTGTGCCTTGCCAGTGTTTCCACACAGGGATTGCATTCTGATGGCTAAACATGGTCAGCACTATCCATGGATTTGGTCTGTAAGAAGCTGTTGTCTCACCTTCGTGCATAAGTGGCCGGGATACTTAGAGTTTCATCTCGGCAGCTTCTCAGGACCACAGCCTTGACCAAAGGAATTACTATTACGTGACTAGAATGCATTTGATAGCTTAAACTTGGTGAGGGAAGGAGGAAAGCCACATGTTCTTTGATTATTTTGTTTTCTAAGGGCATTGAACTCAAAGAACAGTTGTTTTGCTTAAGTTATATTTGGATCTGATTAGACAACCTCACAGACAAACTTGTAGTCACGAGGTCACTTTTATTTCTTTAATAATTAAGCCCTTTGTGATAACTTATCTTATAACTTCATCTGAGTTATAAGAAGTTCCACACCATTTGTTCAGAGATCAAAATCCCTTGCAGTAGGGGAAAAGGAAGCAGTGAACAGCCAGCTGCTGCTTCAGTTAACACTTCTAAAAATCAGGCCTTTCAGAGGAATTATGTTAGAAGTACAATTAATCCCACTCGGAATGTCTTCAAGGCACTCTAATCACCTCTAAAATACAACCGTATATAGGAAAGACACATTTATTCAGCTGAACTAATCCATTTCCCCTCTCTGCTCCTGGCATTTAAGAATTTTTATATAGGTTAATTAGACTAATTTATGGTGGCTTAGAGCAACAATTGTATGAAACCAGTGAATGTCAAGGCAGACTGTCAGCACAGGATACTGATTTAGAGGAGTTTGTGCTTTAGGAGGCCATTCAGATGCTGGACTTTTTTATGTAGCACAACAGCCCTTGTTTAAAAAATGTCTTGGCTCATGTAGCTTAAACATCTTCAGTATAGGAAACAGCATGTTTGTGTATAATTAACGTTACAGGTTTTTTATGTAGAAAATGTCAGTGGGTCAGTTTATTGTGTGTAAGAGTTCTGGCTGTAAAGTCTGTCTGGTTAAGATTTTTTTTTTCTTTATTAAACAATGCTTCAGTCATGGAAGCCTTACGAAAGACTCTTAAATATTTACGCAGCACAAGGAGAAGCTCCTCGTGGCTCTTGAGGAGCAGTTCTGCAGGATCCCTTGCCAGAGAGTCCCAGGAGAAGCTGCCCTTTGTCCAGAACATGGCGATCCCGTGCTTCACCCTGGCTGCGCAATGGTTGCTGGGCTGGCACTGGGGCACAGTTGCTTTCAGTTTGTCATTGCTCAACTGGATGTTTTGAGAATCAGAGCTCATAGCTGTATTTGAACTCTGCTGTAGTAAAGGAACATAGACGGACGTTTCTAGATTTGTCATTAAATTGCATTGTGCTTTGTGTACTGGGGAGTCATTAATCATTGGAATGAGGCAAAACTACAGTCCGTGGATCTGCTGTTATTTTACCGATTTATGTATCATTGTGGTGTGCAGGGTGAGCTTGGGCCCTCTGCTCCCTGTCTGTCCTGAGTGTGTAGAAAGAGCAATATTACTTTTGTAGGTCAATCCTGGGATACCTGCTGCTTGCTTTTTTCATCTTAGAGCTTTAGGTGCTTAGACGTGTTTCAGGCCAGCCCTTTTGTGTTTGTAAGGTTCACTTGAGTTTGTCTCATTTCCAAGGGTAAAAAAGGAATTGTGGGAGGGAGTTTCTGTGGTTTTGCAGAACTTCATTGCTTTAGTAGCCCCAGCTTTCTACATGGATAACACTTACTGGGCGGGCTGGTCCTGCTGGCCTAGCGGTTCCCTTTTTTACCCAGTAGGAATGAAGGAAGTGGAGTAAATGCTGCACATGTAGTGCACTTTGTCATTAGACCCTGATGCTGATCTGGGCAGGCTTTAGGAGAAGCAAAGCTTGTATCTGTCAGGTGTAACTCCTGAATTTTGATCTTTCTTGGGTCATAAATGCAGTTCTTCCTAGACTGGATGGTTCTCATAATTGTTGGACTTTGGGACTGATTCATATCTATTACCCTTCTGCCTGCGTAAGGTCACATTTTCTGACTTGGTCATAGTCTCCTGCACGATTCCTGAACATTCACCTGGCTAGGGTGGCGTTTTGGTCTGTTAATTGTGCTCATGTAGGGATCTTGGAGAGTTTTCTGGATGTTTTTGCTGGCAGATTGAGTTCACTGAATGTACAGCCTGCAAGACACTCATTCTGAGTGATCCCAGGCCTGGAGGTTTTTTTCTGCAGTAAAACGTGCTGACTCTCCTCTCTTTGGGGAGGAGGGTGTGGTGCACGCACAACTTACTATGAATGGAAAGGAAAGTATTTGCTCCATTAAAGTACCTTGGGCAAAGAGGCGGGCAGCCAGCTCTCACCGTGGCATTGCAGGGAGCAGAACTGGGCCAAGGTTTGAGTGAATCATGAGGGGGTTTAGAGAAATCTGCTTACTTCTCGATAAACCTGCCAAAATCCTTCATGGGAATGCATTCAGTGGTAACATTGCAGCCTTGTCTGAGGGTCAGCTTTGTGTTTCTGGTACTGCTTGTGTCATTTCTAGGAAGAACTGGCAGATAAAGCACTGTATCATTTGCAATTAATCCTGCTGCATTTTGAATGGAACCAGCTTCAAATAAAGCATTTGAAGTAAACTTCATTTCATCACAGGGGTCATGCAATTAAACTTTTATTGATTGTCATGCCCGTATCTTACTGTTGGCTGCTGATTTTGTTTGGTTTGGATATTTTGCATCTTAGGACAGGCTAAAAATAGATGTTTGGATACATAGCTTCTGAGTAACTCTACCAGGTCCTTGCTCACGCTCACTGTCCCCCAATGCACATTTTTTCTTTCAAGTCTTTGCACCCGTCTTTTCCTTGTGTGCATCTCCTGCTTATTGGAGTGTTTCACCTGTGATTGGTAACAGTGCCCAGGTCTTCTCTCCCTTGATGGCAGCAGCAGCCTCCACACCCTCTCTGTCCAGCTGTTTGGGGTTTTGCAGAGTCTTGCACAGGAAATAACCAGATGTGCTTAATCGATTAAGGGCTGGGCATCTACTCTTGCGCTCTGCACAATGCAAAGAACAAGTCAGTGCTTAACAAGGAATAAGCACTGGTAAATCCACGATGTCTGCCATCCAGATCCTGGCTTCTGCTCAGTTCCTTATGGGCTGTGCAACACTAGAAGAAACTGGCTAATTTTCCTTAGGGAGGAATCCTGCACAGAAATAGAGCTGGCAGCCGTTGACTCCTTCCCGCCCCAGCATAGGTCAGAGGTGTGCTTGGGACACTCTCCACCTGGCAGAGAATGCTGAGGGAATTGAACTTGTATGGATCTTCGTGTGAAGGTGGTAGAGCAGAGCAGAGCCTACGCGTGACAGGGGAGCTGTATGAGTGCCAGAGGGGCAGGAACAGTGTCTGGGGATGAATTAGGGGCTCGATAGGAAGCTAGAAGTTATGGTGGTGTGAGGGTTTAAGTGTCTGTTAACAGAAGGATGTCTTTGCTTCTGAATTTCTTTTGGAGCTTCCATTTTTACTATTGACTTCTCTTTTCCTGAATTTCTTAGTACCCAAAGTTCCTGTGTGTGTTTTAAGGGGAGAAGTGAGTCAAGCCAACCTTGCCCCATTACCTTCAAGGCAGGTTTTTCCCTGATATGGTGGGAACCTTTGCCTAGTCAGTCACCGCTCATTGAGACCTCGGAGCCGAAGCTGTGGCTGTGATAGTTGGGTGTGGTAGTTTGTGCTGCAGCCCCATATGTTGGCTGCACTCCTATGTTGGCTGTTGGGCTGCCACGCAAACAAACTACCTGCGCTCTCACTTTCTGGCTCTGTCACCAAATGCTGTGCCATTTGCCAGCACTCTAATCCCTTGCTTGCCTGTACTGTTCCGGCTCCTTGAAAGGTGGGAGGTAGGAACTGTCTTTGCCTGTCGTTATTTAACGTGGGATTGGAAGTGCTGCATAAAGACAGGGAGCACTGAGCAGCCACTGAAGCCCAACAGCTTTGGATCACTGCTGACTTGGGCTGAGTTCAGCCCCATGACCTCGCCGCAAGAGGGCACGTATCCTGTTACTAAACCCTTCAGCCATCTTGTCACCCATCTATAATTACCTGACAGACAAGGGTAGAGTGGAGTTTGGGGCGGTTTAGTTTCATATGTGTGCTTAGAGGAATTCTCTTTAACTGGTACGTTCTGATGAAGCAGACTGAGGGCTGATTGCCTTTTTTTTTTTTTTTCTTTTTTGTTCGCAGTGTTGATGTGGATATTCACTTACGTTGGTGCCTTGTTTAATGGTCTGACATTACTGATTCTGGGTAAGTGTTTCAAACTGTGTTAAATACCCAGCACACAACCCTGAAAAAGCACTGAGCTCTGCTGTGAGGCTGTTCCCATGTTCTTGAGAGTGTAGCAATATGTTATAGCTACGTGTCCTTTTCTAGCAGACTGATTACACTGCAGATGGGTCACTTTGAATTGCAGTGTTGAATTCCTTGAGATTGCTGGTTCCCCAGACATTGTATCATTTAGAAGCACCTTCAGTTGTGCTTGTCCTTGCCAGGGTCAGCCTTACTTGAGTATCATCCCTGTATTGTGACTTTGGAGGAGGCTCTGGACATGTCCCACTGCAGGGACTTCTGTTTCTTGTATCTCAGAACAGACTGGTTTTGGGTGTTGGAACCGTGCTGATGCCGGCAGAAGCCTGAGCATCCTTTTTGAAGAATTTGCATAACCTGCAGTGAAAAAGTGAACTGTGACCAAAATTGCTGTACTCTTAATGAGACCTGGAGAACAGCCCAGCTGCTTCTTAATAGGCTTTATTTAAATTACCACCCAACGGTTTTTGTATGTGGCTTAGTTATTGCTTCTTGTACCTTTTTGAAAGTAACGTCAAGGTGTGAAAACCAGTCACTGTTTACCTGAATGCTGTCCCTTGTGTCAATATTTACACTTTGATGTGCTCTTTTCCAGCTTTGATTTCACTCTTCAGTGTTCCTGTTATTTATGAGAGACATCAGGTGAGTATTTAATGTGATACATTACATGCTGCATGAAATTATTTCTATTGAGGTAAAACTACAACCGAATAAAACCTTCAGAGCCTTTCAAACGTGGACCTTTAATCACTGCCAGGGGCAAAAGAACCAAGTTAACTTTGAAGTCTAACCTGCCCGTGCTTTCCACTCCTCGTTTTTGATGGAAGTGTAGGAAGGCTTCCCCAGCAAACAGTTTTAGTAAAGGCCTGATTAACCTGGAGGCCTTCTCTCCTCTGATGCAGATTTGGTTAGGACTAAAGCAGCAGTAGGCATGGTGCATTAATTCCAATGCAAATACTTTTAAAACAATTTCTGAAGAAACCTCTTTAAAGCTGGTATTCAGGATTCGTGTCCTTGAAGCCCTGTGGAATTTGTAGCCCTGGCAAAAACAGGAGACACTTGGCCCAGGCCGTTGCTTCTCCTGTGGAGAGAGTAATGTAAAAGAAGGAGCCAAAATAAAATGCATATGATTGAATTATAGCTGGGCTAGAGCAGGGACTGTCTGCAGCAGGTCATAGCACAGGAGGGGGGAAGCCAGCTACGGCTTAGCAGTTCCTTCTCCTTTTTCAAAAACAACGCTGCTCATGGAGGCCAACCTGGGACTTGGGAAGGGAGGAAGAAAAGGCACTGAGCAGATGGTGAAGCCTCTTGGGCTCATCTGCAAGCAACTAGGAAAGAATGAAGTACTCTGCAGTGAAAGGAAATCCTGTAACCTCGAGGAAAGATGATGGACAATTTGTGTGGCTTAACCCGGGCTCCTCAATCCTCTTGATGAGCTGAAGGCCGCTCTCTGAAGGCGTAAGCTGTTTAACAGGCCCAGCCCACCTAAGCAGCTTTCCTTCTTGTTGCCTGGAGGAGACAGAGGAGCCGACTGCCCCTCACTGAAGGCCTTGGTTGTGCACCCTCGCCTTGAGGCGGCCTTGAGCTAGCAACTGGCTTGATGGAACATGCAGAAGCCAGGAATGAATTTAATCTGGTACTTGCCTTCTCTTCCCTGCTGTTGTGGTGTGCATCCTGGAGGCAAAACTAGTGTGGGCTCTGGCTGAAGCCACAGGGAGCTCTGACATTGGCCTGAGAAATAAACACAGTTGAGCCCCTTCCTTCCATCAGTGTCTGTTGTGGAAAGCATGTTCTGGTGCAGCGTGACTGCCTTCTAGGCAGTGGCCTTCACTTTGGAAGAGCTGGTCCCTAACATCTGTCATTTTCTGTTTCAGGCCCAAATTGACCATTATTTGGGACTTGTGAACAAGAATGTCAAAGACGCGATGGCTAAGTGAGTTGTGGGGTTTTTAATTTCACTTTGTAAATAACGTTTACATTTCTTGGTGCAGTGTTCCTGTAGGTAACAAATGCATTATGTGCACATAGCCTGGGAGGAAATCGTCCTTTGTGTAAATTAGGAATGGTTATGAAATCAGCTCCTTTCTTGCTGATGCTGTTAAGTTAATCCTATATTACGTCTAATAGAATCTGTGCATTTGAACCATTAGTGAAACCTGAGGCCCTAGGCAGTTGCAATTAAGGAGTGAATTAGGAATTAGCAGTTTCATTGGATTCTGAGTGTAATAGATTGGTGTGGCTGCTGTAATTGTTTTTCCCGTGTTGCTGTTTTTAAGAGTGTGTTTACACTGGGGTTTTTGTGGTTGGGTACTCAAACACTGTTCTTTCTCCTCTTCTGTTCCTCTTGTAGGATCCAAGCAAAGATCCCTGGGCTGAAGCGCAAAACTGAATAAAATGCCTGAAGCAACTTATTGATAGGAAGTTCATCTTTTAAGGGGGGAAAAAATACTCATTTGGATTTACATGGGGAGGGTCAGGGAATAGCAAAACCCTTGACATTGCAGTGCAATTTCACAGATCTTTATTTTTTAGCAACGCAGTGTTTGAGGAAAAATAACTGTTTTGACTGCCACGTGTTTCATCATCTTAAGTATTGTAAGCTGCTATGTATGGATCTAAAACTAATCATCTTTCTTTATCCTGTGTGCAGCACTGGCTAATACAAAAGATTTGAGAAAGCTGTACATTTTGCTTCAACAGAGGTAGTCCCTGCTGCGTTCTGAAAGAGGTAGTGCAGGTGGAGCGGAGGATAACACTTCCCAGTTTGTGCACTGTGTATGGTCTGTGTAGATTGATGCAGATTTTCTAAAATGAGATGTTTTAGGAGAATATACCATTTTAGCAAGTTTTGAGAAATCTTGCCTTTTTGGTATGAGTATAGCTGTATTGTGATTTTCTTGTTTTATCAATTGCCAATATATATATATATATATGTGTTTCACAAAGCTTAGATCTTTCAGCTACTCCACAGTGCTTCGTACTTCAGAGAATTGAATGATGTCTGGACTAGCTCCATAGCACACAGGCTTGAAAAACTTAAAATGTCTCTGTAAACACTAGCGTCTGTTTAGAGTAAACAAGAGAGAAATGAACAAAGGAGCCTCCATGTATATTAAAGAGAAAATGACAGCGTACACTCTGTTGCACAGCCGTACAGTAGCTGATTTTAAGGAAATAATTCTACACTCTCTCAAATTCTGATTATCTGTGGACCGAATATCTAATGCTGCAACTGTTGTTTGGAAACTTAAAACCCTGTTATGCAAGACATGATAAATGAAAATCTCTACACTTGCAGTTGAAGCTGTATTGAACTGAGTCTGTGGAATGCATTGTGAAATGTAAAAAAAAAACAAAACAAAAAAGGCAAAAAAAAAGCCCCAAACCCCCAAGTATCAATAAAGCTTATAGACATAAAATAATATCGGTATTTTGCTTTCTTGAGGCAAGTTTAATATATTTGTGTTTATTTTGTCTAAGTTCATCGTGATTAAATATCCATTGTACAGGGTCGTGGAAGTAGTTGGTCAGACGTGTAGCAATGTGAGTAGATGGATTTTCCATGAACTCTTTTCTTTCCTCGGTGCCGTGTGAAGCAGTTTGTTCAGTCCCAGGTACAGATTCGATGTCCCCGAGGGCTGTGTCGGCCGGTGATACTCAGTGCTTCCTTCTTGTAGCGTGTGGTTTTGTGCAGCAAGGAGCCCTCTGGGCTGAACACTGACAGCCCCTTTTGTCATCGTGCAGCTGTGGCCACAGCTCAGTGACAGGGGGTGGCAGCGTCAGATGCCACCCAAGTGCTGTGAGTTGGTTATTGAAAATTGTGAAAGGTGGAGTTCTAGATTCTGCTGAAGCAAGTGAAGATCTGTGCTTGCTTTTATGTTGAGACAAGAGTGTATGATGCCATAGTCTAGCTTGAAGGATATGGCGAAGCAAGTCCTAATGAGCTTTTCAGATCAACCTGTTGAATCTGATTTAAAAGCTGGACATGGAAAACTTGAATCCAAATTTATTTGAGACACAATTTTAAATTAATGGCATCTTGACCGTTGAAAAATAAATTCATGCACTAATGTTTTAGTTTACAGTTTAGTACATCATTACTTCTGAACATTTTATACATAAAGGCAAACCATATAAACATACAAATTAAGTATTAAGACACTATTGCTTTCAGATATGTTTCACATCACTATTAATTAATTTATTCTGCCTCGCAACTGCTTTTATTTGGGATACAATCAATGTGAAAGGAAGGCAAACATTACGACATAGGCAAAGAAGGTGCTCACTGACATCACCACCCAACATGATTACATTATTTGATCAAGGTTTCTTTAAAAAAAAAACAAGACTGCATAGGGACTCTTATTGTGTATCTGACAAACTGATCTGTATAGTAATATAAGGCATTAATAAATTCAATTTTAAAAAAAGGTGATTCTTTGAGGTTGCTGAAGCACTTTTGTGTTAAATGTACATTGATCCACTCCCCTAACAATAGTCACAGCGTCCAACAGCTCCCTGTCACACAGGGGCCAGCAGACGTGGACTGTCAGGAAGATTCCACAGTTCACAATTACATTTTCCTGAACTGAGACTAAAGCACTATTTAACATTTCTTTTCAGAGACTAGCTGTGAGTCTAATGTTTTATTTTGGCCTTTATTTCTTTTGATTTACAAACAGCCTTTAAAAGAAAGGTAATTTCTAAATACGCTGTTGTTCCATGTCAGAAATCGCACAAATCCTTTATTTTACAATTGCCTGCATTTTCTGCCCCTTTCTAAGCAGTTTCCTTGGAGAAAGTTGAACTTACTCTCCAATTCAACTGGCCCCTCTAGTTTTTGGTTTTGACAAAACATTTGTTAGCAAATTGTGAATGGCTTTACTTGCCTTTTGTGAACACCTGTTCCTGCTCTGCTTCCACATTGAGGCAACTCTCACCTTCACTGCCTGCTGCCCTCCTGCCCCATGATCCCACAGCCCAGACCCTGGCAAGGGGGCTGCATGGGGGGGGGTGAGCGAAGCAATGAGGGGGAGAGGAGGCCAAATTTAGCAGAGATTTTGCTTTTCTCAAGGATTGGTAAGTTTTCTGGTATCGGAGTGATTCATTCTCTACTCATAAGCCACCCGGTGGAGGGTACACACAGTTCCCTTTGGTGATGTACCAGCTATTCCTTAGAGGTCACTGTGGATGCCACCAAGAAGCCCCTTGAGAATGGGAAGAATAGAAAACAGCGATTCTTGCAGGCTTTCAAACCACTTCTAAACACACTGGGTGGCCACTGCCTGTGGAATAGTTACCTATAAAGCACATTTTCCCATAAACAAGGAGACTGCAGGAACAACTTCCTCCTTCTTTGTGTTAAAAGCATCTTCAACCCCATCTCTCCTATCCTTTCCCCTCTTCTACTCAACCGTTTGAGTTAAGCTTCAAGTTCTGGCTGCAGTCAAGCTACTCTTGCAAGCCAATAGTGAACAGCTTACTAAGAGGTGTAATGCCAGCAGGAATTTGTCTTTATAACAGCACATAGCTTCTCGTTCTCAGAAACATTTTGGAATTCACTCGTGAAGGTATTAAAAACCAAAGCAGAAAACAGGGGTAATGTAAGTACACGGCTGGAAAAGGTGTTAATGGTTAGCCCTCCTCTGAACGTTATAGCACCGTATGTTGAAAGCAACTGGTGGGAAGCAAGACTGTAGCCCATACTACTGGAAAATTATTCAAAAGGCACTTCATGGATAGAAAACTTCGCCAAATATATATATATATATTTATATATTAAAAAATAAAATGGACTTAAAAAAATGATACTTTGCTCCTTCATTACTGAAAGCTGAAGTGTGAACCCCAGCATACTCATTAAATGCTTGTGGTTCTACTCAGTGCATCAAATTTGAGTTTTAAGCAGGCATTCTAACAACACCAACTTCCTATAACAAATGTTTAACCCACCAATGTTGAAGTTAGGCGAATTCAAGGGCCCAGCATTTTCTCAGCGCACTCCATTTTCAGACATGGTTTGAAGAACACAGTATTAGGCAAAAGCAGCTTCGTGAGTGCTGTTCGTCAGTTTGGCCTACCCAGGTCACAAAACGACTCCCTTCCAAACTTCAGTTTCCTTCTCAAGGATATTGGTCTTTCCTATACAAGGTCACATTCATATTCAGTAAATTCATATGAGTAATCTGAAAATGTGTAATCCATGCAGCATCGTATGGAAATTGGAACAGCCGAAGGGGAAGAGGCATTCCTGGCCAGCTGGTCCGCAGCCGTCACTGGCGGTGGCAGTAACAGCAGCCGGTCTCCTCTCAAAGACACCGCCAGACAAACACACTACAAAGAAATTAATTGAGAGCAGAGTCAGTTTGCTGAGTAACTTGACAACTTTCTGCGTATCGTGCCCAGAGAGAGCGGCTGTTTCAAGAACTCTCATGGCAATAAATCTGGATTGACCAGCAAGATGCCAGATAAAGCAATGTTAAACCCTGGAGTTGCTCTACAAATACCAGCATTTGAATGTGCTTCCTGGTCTCAGGATCCTGAGTTAACGCACTGGTATTGTCTAGTGCGGTGTGGTTTAGGGAAGGAGTGGAGGTCTGGAAGGCTGTTCTTTTACTCCATGTAGTTACACTTTGCATCAAGAAATCCTCATCATAGCTATAGGTTGTCAAAATTAAGGCAGCTGGTAAGCTTATTTGAGTTCATGTAATTAACTTCATGCCTGCAGGGTAAGAACTGAGGTGTAATGCAGCCTTTGTTCCTGTGCAGCCTCTTTATTCTCTCAGAGCTTCATGCTCTCCCACTGTGCAACCCCTTTTCAAAGAAAAACACATATTTTTTTTAGTTTCCCCCCCAAAGTGGAAAGCAAAAACATCTATTTTGAGGGGGCTAAATCTGAAGCTCGGCTCATTTTGTGCAGTGAGAAGAAAGATAAATTGACTGCAGGGTATTGAACAAGCTGAAGGAAATCGCAGGATCTATGCTGCAGGCAGTGCAGGCGTACTGAGGGGAGCCTGGTGTCACAAAACATAAGTCAGTATTTAGTTTCCTGCTTCTGGAAAAGATGCGCAGTCTCTTTTGCTGCCAAAAATGACTCAATCTTGCATTCTGTCTTGGATTTTTCCTGCCAAGTAAGCAGTTACAAATACCTGGTTCTTGACTGCAGCTTCCTGATAACTTGCTCCTGTGTGAATTTGTGCCCTTTCATTTACTACCTTGTTTGTTTTTTAATTTTTCCTGTTGCTACATTTTCCCATTTTAAAAGTCTGTTAGTGTTTGTATTTAACCACTTCTAGTTTTTGTTCCTCACCTTTCTGCTCCCTGTTTTGCTTGACAACACTGTCCTCTGAGCAGTACTGGAAGCTCAGACTTGGGCGATGATCTGGCAGGAATCACACGTGTACACACACACGCACCTGCATGCTGGCCTTTTCCTTTTTTTTTTTTTGGGAAAAAAATACCCCAAACACCCTAACAGAAACTTAAGGCACCTTTTGAGAAGCCTCCTGTTATTCAAAATGTCTTTCTAAATCTGTCTATACTTCTGTTCAGCTGGAATTCCTGCCCTACCCTTTGCTGGTGGGGGGAGCTACTCAGTTATTTTTGTGTGAGTGACACTCCTGCCAGCTGTCTTTGTCTGATCTAAATGTTCTTCAGGCACTGGAGCAGTCCCTGTGCCAGCAGCTGGGACTCCAGAGCATTGGAGGTAGCAACAGGTATGGTCTGTCTTGCCTGCACTCTCACAAGGAGGAAGGCAAGTCAAGGAATTAGAAACAGAAGCCTGGTAAACACGGAAACCTAAACACAAGATGTTTTACCCAGTCAATGAGACCCTGTGAATGGCACTGAGGTGGCAGGAGTGAATTGGGTGCAAGTGACCATAAAATGCAGCAAGTCCACTGTAACACGTTACAATTATCACACATGAGCCGGCTTCGATGCATGCAGAGTGGGCTGACAAAGGTGTTAAGTGCGTTGCTGTGGGTTTGGCATAGAAGGGTACACGCGACGTTGTTAACAATCATAAGAATAAACATGCAGTTACCTGCAGTCGTCTCCTCCTGTGCTTATAACGTACTTGTCATCATGAGAAAAGCGTATGTTGGTGACGTGCGCCGAGTGTCCAAAATATCGCTTATGTTTGGCCTATTGGAAAAAGAAAAGTGGCTCAGGAATTACCACAGCAGTCTGGCTTCACAGAGTGACCAGAGCGCTTTGTAAGTGTAGCCAAAATCACATGCCCAGCAGCACTGGCATCTTCGAGCCTTATAGTAATCCCGATTCAGGACCGAATTCCATGCCTTGCATCCTTCCCAGTGGCTGGAGAGCAGCTACACGATCAGTCACTCTCCTGCACAACTCACAGCACTGGCCAGGAGCTGCCTGGAGATGACTTGTTGGGCTGCACAGTCTAGATGGCCTTAAAATCACATGCTGAGGAATTTGAACACGGGGAAAAACAAGCTGTTTAGACTGAAATAAAATATCCACTTACAAATTTTTCTGTGCATGGGAAATCAAACAGTTTCACCAGACCAAAGTCATCTCCTGTGACTATATTCAGGCCAGCATGGGTCACACATGCACAGTTGACATCTGCTTTATCTGCATTTCGCGGCCAGATTCCAATGACTTCATCTCCAAGAATGCTGTTTCAAAACCAAGTTGAAAAAGAACATTAGACCTTAAGACTGACTTGCTGCTGCTTTCTTCCAGAGCATGGGGTGGCAATGCAGCCCAGTAATTAAAAATTGCCACATTCAAAACAAAGCCTTTTCCCTCTAAATCACTGCATTGAATGTAATCTCGTCATGCAAAGCATCACAAGAATGCCTATTTTTTGTGCAACTCTGAAACCACCTCTATCCATAAACCCTGAGATATATCTCCTGTGAAACCAACTGCGTCATTTCATACAAGCAGCTTGGTCTTTTCCTGTCCTTACAGACATGTATGTACCTTCCCACAGTGATTTTTGACAGCAATGTTCTCTCTTAGCTGTAAGTTTCTGAATGAGGGAATGCATGCTTGGATGTGGAGTATAGCTTAAAATAGCTGTTCTTCCCTTAGTTTAAGTTCCTTTATAATCATTGCTATTTACCCACATATTAACTGTCAGATCTGTCTGTCCCACTCCCACAATCTGTCAAGAGCCCTTAGAAATGAGTAATGTGGAGCAGATTTTCATGCTTGCTTGGCAGAAGGATTCTCACTTACCTTCTGAAAACCTGCCTGTGTTATCACCCACTGCTGCCTGTCAGATCTGCGTATGGGCTGTCCCACTTTCTACAGCAAGAGCACAGCCAAACTTTTGTTAATTGTGTCAGGAAGGTCCAATATAAATGCGTGTCAGTAAATATATTTTATTGATACCCATAATTTCTTCCTTAATGCTAATGTTTCCACGCCTCCTATGCCGCTTGTGTTTGCTGGCGTGGGATAAGGTGGCACCTGTACCAGCACAGCGAAGCTTTAAGTAGTGAAGAGCCACACACCTCACTGTTGGAAGCCTGGGACAATGGCAACAAGCCACTGTGGATACCTGACAGCAGCCCTCGGTATTAGTACCATAATAATTGCTACAGAGTAAGCGTGTCAGATAGAGCTTTAGGAAGGGGAGTGAGTATGCTTTCTCTCACAGATCTGCCACACCCAGGGGCACTTTAAGCATTTGGTTTACACAATCTGATCTTAATTCCGTATTACACTGGTCCCCAGCCAGGCTGAACTTTGTTCTTTAGTTTTTCACCTTGTCCATGTGGCCCATGTGATCTTTTCTATTAACGCAGGATCTGTTATTTGCTTTCCTAGTGGTACCTCGTGAACTTGACGCTTATAGGCACCTGTAGATACCTGAAAGTAGGAAAGGAAAGAGCAAGTAATTTTGCCATAAATACATAATTTTCTTTATTTATAAGATTACCAGCAGTAATCATCTTGACAGGTTTTTACCAGGAAAAAGCCAACTAGAATAAAATTTCGCATTTTTTTTCTAATTAACTCAAACATTATAGGCAATATGAAGCAGTAACAATATTACAGGATGATAGCTAAATGAGGTGTTCATATGCATACTGGATAGCTAATAGATTTCCTTTTAGTTGTACGCTCTCTGGTCTCTCTCAACCCAATTTCACTAAATTAGAAAAATTGCAGAAAAAACTCACAGATTATTTCTGTTACCATATGCATCCCATCCTATGGAAAGAGAGGAGGATGACTGTTTCTATATCGTTATAATCCACACTTTCTTTCTCGGTGTTGTACCCGTTCCCTTGAAAGGAGAATATTCTTCGCTTTTAGCACACTAATAATTTTGTAAGGGAACTGAGTTACACTGCTGTGGTCAGAGATGCAGAAGCCAGCAGGGAGTCTCAGGTATTCAGAAAGAAAGAGATGACTTTAAATAGAGCTCTGTGAACATCTGAGAGGCAATCAATAAACACACACAAACACGCAACCTGGGACGCACCTGAATGTACCTGCTGTCTGCAGAAAAATCCATCTGTATGACAAAACTGGCGATGTCTTTGCAGTAGCCTATTCGGTTTAGGGTCGCACCTTGAGTGAGATCATAAAAATCTACAGTATGTTCTTGTGAACCCACTGCCAAATACTTGTTATCTGGGCTGATCCTAGATGATAAAACATGGAATGGGGATATCATTTACTGTTTCTGCGCAAGATTTTCTTCTTCTTCTTGTGTTAACACAAGACAACAAATATCTTTTACTGGAAAGCAAGAAAAACCTTCTAAGAACGTTGAACCTTGATGCTTAATAGATGAGGAGGGTTGAGGATATCATATGTAGTTAACTAACGTTAATATTGTACTTGCATAAAGCACACAGCGCGATGTGCAGAGTAACACTAACCCTCTGTGAGAATGAAACAGGAATTGCAGTTTTAAAATATACTATGTCATTAATTCCCATGATCACCGCTCTACAGTGTACAAGTTACTAGCTATGTTTGAGTGGAATAACCAAATTAAGCATAGGGGGAGTTTAAAAAAGTGTGTGGTACGTAAGATATATAAGCTTTAGGTACACATAAAGCTACCAATCACCTAGTAAATGCATTTCACTATTTCATGCAGTTTTCAACAAATGCAGAATTACAAAAAAAAATCTGGAAATCAACTTAGAACTTCATGGACTTTTTCTTGAGTAAGTGTTATGTGTTTAGAGAACTTCAACTGAAATTTCTGACATACCTGATATCCTGAATAGCAGACTTCCTGTCTCGCTTTTTCCCCCAAACCTTAAGGCTGTTTACAAGTAAAATAACAAATTCTCCATTCTTCATGCCAATTGCAACCATCTCACCATCAGGACTATATGTAGCACATCTTGCTGGATGACCCAGGCTCACTTTGTTCAGCAGTTTCTGTGTTAACAAAAGCAACAGGCTCATCCCTTTCCCCTGGAGAAAACCACCAAGCAAATGGAAAGCTTCCAAACACAAAGTACAAAAGTCACTTATCAAAAACAAATGGTTTGTAGTTTCCTCTAAATATAAATCTGAAATTTCACATCAAAAAAAATCACATCCCACCATACATATGTTGCAAAACAGACTTCAATCTATAGATGTAATTCAGACGGGAACTTCATGTTTGCATCTATCTTGTTGCAGGGTGACTTGAAGAACACCAGAAAGAACACTATTTAGCAGAAAAGGCTGAAAAATTTATTTCCTGTTTTGTTTGAAAGGTAATTTTGATAGTTTCTACAACTACTGATCAGGGAAGGTTTTTTTCATTTGATTTACTACGTGAAAACATACTAGAATGCTCTCGTATTTTCACTTACCTGATTGTATTCATAATATATTAGTTTTCCATACTGAAAATTATCCCTGGTAGCTCAGGTAACTACCTTTTGAAAAGGTTCATGTAGACAAGCATAAGCAGAAACTTTTTTGTTGTTTTAAAAAAAGGCTATTGTTAATGCAATTTAACTTGGAAAAAAATCCTGAACTATACATATGCAACATGATCAATCGATTCTAAAGAAAGGCTCTAAAAAGGAGGGAGCCATGCTTGCCAGTAAGGCAGGGTTATTGTCAGGGTCTGTGTATTAGCCAGTGACAGGACAATCTGTGTCACCCAATCTGTCAGCATGGAATTAAAATGCTTCCTTAATCCATGCCAGCCTGCACTTTTAGATCTAAATAAGCAATACTCAACACAAGGGTCCCCATCAGCATGAGTGCTTTTAAATAACTGCATTTCTCTGCAAATTGCTCTGTTTTGGAGAGAACAGCACAGTACCTCCCCAAGGACTTACCGTTTGCATCACCACATAGCAGAAAAAAAAGGAACCACACCAAAACAGAAGAAAAAACCTGCTGTTTTAACACGGCTGTTTGAGGGTGCATATGTAGCTGGAACTTTGAACAGCTGGAAAAATGCACAGTTGCATAAAATGATAATTTATAATTACATAGTTTTCAATTTAGTGATACTCACTTTGTCAGACAGATCCCAGATTCTTGCTGTTCCATCATTACTTGCAGAGATAAATATGTCTTTTGAGGGATGAGCTGCTAAGCCCCAGATTTCCCCTTCCATGTGGCAATCAATCAACAAGTTTGAAGCAGCATTTTTTTCTCCTACTTCAAGGATTTCTCCATCTTTTGTTCCCACTAAAATTTTCCCCTGTTTGTAGCCAAAACAAAAAAAAAAAAAAGAGAGGTGTGTTATCAGTATAACAGACAGAATATCAATAGCAGTAAAGTATTGATGTATTGCAGAAGTTTCTATGGTAACTCATCCTGATTTATGGTGTTTGTTCAGGCAGCATCTTAAAAACATGAGAGTAAAACACTTCCACATCTCAAGATCTGGTATCATGATCTGGTGTTACAGTTAAGTGACTGTGGTGGATTTCCATCTTGCCATGAAGGACTTTAATTTAGATCAGAGTGTTTACATACAAGTTGCCAAAACGTCATTCTTTTACCTCTGAGGTAACTAAATATAATATTTGGGCAATAATAACAAAATTTAAAAAGGATTGTAGGTTCTGTTAGAATGTTTAACCTCACCTCACACCTGCTCTAGCTACCCTACTGTCATATAAACTGCAAGAGCTTTCTCAGCAAATACCTGGAAAAAGCATAAATAGATACTGTTTGGAATTGGCTAATGGCTACCTGATTGGACTTATAAAACAACATTCCTCAGCGTTGTTTTCAAAGAATACATCAAATTCCTGAGACTCGATAGATGAAGTTAGAGACCATTTCATGAAGTCTTAAGTTGGACAGATATTCATTATATGAACTAAAGCTCCTGCATCACTATACATGCCTTTCAAAATGTTTATAAGTACAATTTAAGCAAGAGTGATTTTAATATCTCAAATTATTCAGTTATTTCTATTGCTTTCTGCTGTGACAAAACTTGAAGTCAATCGGTAATTCCTGGTGGTTACTCATTTGTAACTTTTAAAAAAAACCCAACAGCCTAGGATCCATCCTGCCTAAATGAATCACTTAAGCTGCGCCCACATGTCATAGGAAGAAAACTTCATAAAGTAGGTACCCGAGTTCCTTTTGTCATTTAAAAAGAAAGTCAGAAGACAATGTACACTGGAGAAATACATTCCTACACTTGGCACTGCCCTTTAGAGGCTTTTCCTCCTCCCACTGACTACAGGAAAAGCAGGCACTAAGCATCAGTAATGCCATCCTCATGCAGTTTAAAGCCCATTACTGAGCTCAGGAATACAAAGTGGGAATTGTCACTAGGTAGGCAGAAAAGCTTCCTCCCATAACTTTACAAAAGTCTTTTCCCCTCTGTGTCCCATCGACCTTCACCAAGAACAACACACAGTGATGTGTGCAAAATTGTAACATCAGCTCACTCACTTTGCCTCTGCAGACGGAGCGCACACACTCAATGAGCTGGCCTGTCTCAAGCTGAAATGCTCGGCATCGTTTCATCTCTTGATCCCACAGCTTTACAGCTCCCCCTTCTTTAGTGCTGAAAAGAAGTGTGTTGTGTTACCCAGATGTTTCCTTCTGCATAGGCTACAACAAATCCCATCTGTGAATCTCATCAGTATTTTTCTGATTAAATAATACAACAGACGCTGAATCACCTTCTGCAATATATAAAGACACCTCACTATGGAAAGTAAATAACAAAACCTGAAATGCAGTCCCACTTCATGTTTTAAACAGTGTCAATGCTGATTTTTAAAACCCAAATTGCTCTCTTGTCATTTAATCTCAAATCTCTGTCACTCAGACAAATACATCACTTCTGTCAAATCAAAAAACTTGCTAATCAACAGTCTCTCCACTGGGAGAGGTTGTCTGCAGTTTGGAAAAAAAAAATTAAGAAAAATCCATTTATGCCAGGCTGGGAGGAGCTCAGGCCACAAGGGGCTTATACAGGTATTCATACCAATTGCTAATTCAAGGTTTGGTATTTCCTTTGTACATAATGTGCATTACTGTGGCCCTTGAGTGTCTTTCTTACTAGTCCTTACTAAGATACCTGGGTATGTTACCTAAAATTTAGATTGAAATTGCACAGCACAGTACCTGGGAAGCACTATGTATGTTTAGGTTGTTGGATGGATAAATAAATAAATTTTAAAATCACATGAGAGAGACAAAAGTAGTCTTCAACAATATTTTGTCTTACGGTCTCTCTTTCCCTCCTGTAACAATGAGTCCATCTCGAAGAGTCGTGTACATCGTAAACACTGGCCCCGTGTGAGCTTTTGCCACAAGTCTAATCAGAAAATGATCCTTCCAGACGTAGACATCTCCATTTATGGCACCGGTAAACGTAAGGTTATTCTGCAACAAATATCAACAATCTCTGATATAATAAATACCTTTACATTTTTGTTTAGCTTGAATTAAAATCCTTTTAGCTACTAAATTTCCTGAGAAGTCAACTATGCAGTGAATGTAGGAATTAAAACCATTGCATTGAGAGAATCAGTTTAACGAGTCTAATGACTGCACTCTAACGGCATTTCTTTGAGATGTTATAAATCATACGTGTAAGGCACATTCAACCCACGCATCCCATCTTGAGATCTCTCAGGTGCATGTACTGTTTTGTTCTGCATGTACTATTTTGTTCTGCATATGCTACATCAAGTCTCCCCTTGGCAAGATGGACACCAGGTTACCACTACTAAATTTCAAGTGAGGTTTTGTTCCTCTCTGAGTAATAATCTCAGTACAGGTGACTGGCAAGCAGTACATTTAGGATGTTGAAAATAAGGTGTATAAACTTACATACAGACCTAACTCAACTGGTTACCTACTTCATAGCAATGGTGTAATTTTTCATAAAAACCATGAAGCCACGGAATAAACTGGTCAGCAGTCTGGGACTCCCTGAGGAATGGAAAAAAGCAGCAAGTATTCTGCATTGTAAAAGCTCCTTTGGAGTGTGCTTTGTTAAATGGAAGAGCTAGCCAGAA
>WAAB01012867.1:377902-460623 GCA_013389865.1 Piaya cayana | reverse complement strand
GAAGTGCTAAATAACTAGCGAAGTAAAAAAGTAAAAGCCATGGCAGCTGATGTAGTGGGTATGCAGAGACATTAATAAAAATGTAAACTCAACCCTGCTTAGGAAATGTACACCAGGATCTAAAGGCATACAAGTTTCACATTACAAGTTTAACCAACAAGCAACAACTCCATGGTCTTGCACTCCCCACACTGTACTGGATTTCAAAGGAAAGTGACACTTGTAATTTTAATTAAAATACATCATAAATTCTGTAGGAAGTAATTTGAACTCACTGCTCCAAAGGCAACAGAAAGCATGGTTTGCATTTTGGCATCTTCCATGGAACCAATGACTCCTTTCTTATAAAGCAAAGCACTGCCAGCTAATGTCCAGAACTTCATGTGTTTTACCCCAACAGACACAAACTGAGTGTCTGAATCCGGGCGGAACTCTACAACAAATATCCTCTCCAGGTGTCCTCCTCTGCTAGCAACTTTAGCCCCTGTTTTAATTTGGAAAGGATAAAAATATAGTTAAATTTACCTGCAAAATCAAGCTCCCATACAATTTTCTAAAATACATTGACCTGGTATTGGACTAGAGAACTGTCCCAGATGCTGAAAGCTAAGCAAATCCCAACACTATTTAGCGTATCTAACACCAAATGCACGCAGCCTTTAAGGTCCCTGATAATTCCATTACATCTGACAGTTTTAGGAAATGCACGTTTAGGTCTTCATAGTATGATTTGTGTCCTTGGTCAATGAAATAACACATTAATTTTGTATAATCGTCAGTAAGCTACCGTCTGGTGAAACATGCAGGGAATCATCTAGTGAACTGAGATACTCCTGCTCTCCCATCCACCATTTCTAAAAATGGTAATTCCTTCCTGGAAATTACTTCCCTATCTATAGCAGAGAATTTAAAATTCAAGTATTTTAGGAAGAAAAAGAAAATATTTTCTTTAATTTCATGGAATTTTACAGTAGTAACATTCTTTTCTTAACTTACTTCAATATAGCATAGAAATTTTAAACTTATTTTCTTACTTATTTTTTTCTGTCAATTTGCTATTGCCTTTAAATGATTTTGTGATACAGGGAACCACGATACTCAGATTAAGAATACAAATCTATTCTAAAGACCAAAAGGAAAAGCAAATAATTGTATACAGTTCTGTTAGGCTGAAGGAACACAACTCGTCCAGAGTTACCTTCTTGCCACCTCCACACTGTGATTGTATGTTCTGGATCAACTCCCACTGAAACTAGAAGTTTGCCAGTGGCACTGAAGTTAACATAGTTGACCCCTTTGGTATGGAAGCACCGTAGCATTGAAATAGTTTGTTTACTCATAGCGTCCCATATATGAATTGTAGGAGTTGTACCTATGTGGAGAAAGATGTATTAAAAGAGAATTAATTCAGCATCTGGAAAGCTTCAGAGCAAAAGAAGCATTTTTCAAGAACATTTAACCTAAACAAACACTCATAAGTTGTGGGGTTTTCTTTTGTTTAACATTACTAAAAAAAAAAGAATCATGATAGCTTGCAAAACACAGAGGGAAATAATTGTATTTAATGAAGTAAGACAAATTATAAAAGAACAACAGAACATTTATGAAGAACCTCATGCAAAAGAAATTGTCTGTAGATGTTTTGCTTGTATCCGCAGTTCACACAGATACAATGAGGTAACATGAAACTTTTACATAACTCTGCTGACTAAAATCCACAAACAAATTGGCCTTACCTGGGAATTCTGTCATATCACCTGCATTGTGAGAGCAATGGCAAATGAGGAAGCACCAAGGGAAAACAATAGGTGAAATAAGTCATGTTTCTAATGCTGAAGTGTCAGCATCAGCACCAGAAGGAAAAAATAAAATTAAAGATTTGAAAATGAATATGGATTAAATTAACAGAATAAATAAGCAGGAATACTGTTGAAGTTTTTTGGGTATATTGGTTTTTTATACATAAATATTGCAATAATATTTAGTACTTTTGAGTTTTAGAAACGATATTTAAACTGAATGCTAAAGACATGCAGTTCTTAAAAATCAACAAATTTAAAAGTTAAACAAAAGTTAAGTTTTACTGAATATCAACCAAAACCAGAAACACTGATTTCATGGGCTCTTATTGACAGAAAAAAAAGGGCCTTTAACAGTAACCTTTTCCGTGTCATAGAAATGAGTATTTTTAACTGGGGCTCTGGCACAATATATGGATTTTTGTGTTTACTCAACATTTAAATTGAAGTGACAGCACTCAGTACAGGTGGCAAAGATGGTTGGTCAACGTGTTTACCTGCTACCATTTTTTCGTCCCCTGTTAAGTTACTTATTACAGAAGTTTTGGACTTATGTCTCCTTCCAAAATGATACAAATCAGAGTGACACCGTTCTTTTTCATGAAGTATTCCAGTATTAAGCTGGTTTAAAGGAAAGACAACAGATCTTTCTCAAGACTTGGGACAAATGATCCTTCGTTTCCCATAGAATGTTTGCTCCTGAAGAAAGTACTATCGAATCCAACAGGGCTCTCCATGTAAGTAAAAACCACAGAAGTATAGACGGTTTCACAATTGGCCCCTTCCATGTGTCCTAACTTCTCTTGAGATTTTACACTATTTCCTATTCTGTACAGGTTTTGTACTTCTGCATAGGAAATTTTCATTGTTGTATTTTCAATACCTGCTAAACAACTGCCTTGGATACAGGAAGGAAAGAGGGAGTTCTGTACAGATTGCAGATCAATGGGGTGATTTAGTGCGGTTTATCAAAGCCTGCTTTCTGAAACATGACTGCACTACGATTAACTCTAAAATTCAGCATCTCACAATCAGAGATGAAATTGAAATAATAAGAAAATCCTGAAGCTTGATCATCCCTTTAAAATCAATGAAAAAGCTTGAGGACTGTAACACTGGCATGTCCTGGCAAAATTCCTACACACAAAAAAGCCCAAAATAAATCAGTGCCCCTGATAATTTTTGAGTAAAACTTTGTTGTATGGAGAGTCACCTACCGATCTGGCTGGTAGCCACAATATTTTTATACTTTGGGTGCTGATTCACAGTTAGGCAGAGAATGTCATCAGTGTGCTCCAAGTAGAAACTCTGACTACCTAATAAAATTCAAACATGTTTTTATTCACAACAATACTGAGGAAAGAACCACCATTGACGCAAAGAATATTCAAGTAGCTTGTTGCTACACACTTTCTTTACTTTCCAGGGGATAGTTGGGGTTAGGGCAAGAACCACATCGACAGATGCTCTGCTCTCATTTCCAGGAACCAAATGCTCTACAAACGTAACCATTAGCATACACACATATATATGCATATACAAGCAATATTTTGTAAATTAGCTATATCCAGGGAACAAGGAATCAGCTCAAGAATCATCCTGTAGCCTCCTGTAACTCCACAAAGAAGCAAAACTGGCAAACTGACCCAGGTTTTGCAGTAAATTGAAGCAGTCAGTGGGAAGCAAAGCTCTGTGAAGTCTATGCTTTGCAATATCTTCCCAGGGGACAAGGCCCAAAAAGGACAGATGGAACCATGCTTCCCAGCTCCACAGGTCAGAGGCCTCACTAGGACTGGAGTTCCCAAAGGTCACCAGATGCAGCAGCTTTTCTGACTCCACCTCTTCTCAGCTGTAGACTGCTGAGCACATTGCCGTGGCTGTTTGGTTCACACACAAAATTCCACAAAATGGGAATAAAATAAAGCCAAAACACCTTTAATTCCTATCTTTCTTGAGACATATGAAGAATGTAGAGATGTTTGTGCAACAGCTTATGGCCAAACAAATTTTTGGTGCTTTTCCTCCACTTCATTACAGAAGTGGCAGGGAATATTTCTACCCCTTCTGAAGAGTAACTTGCTCACACTGTACTGCATCAAAATGTGCCCTTTTCTGGAGTATGACTTTGCTAAAATAACTCAAAATGAAACAATGTATGTTACTGCTTCTAACATTTTTGCAGTACTAGTAATTTCATAACCCAGGCTTTCTCCTCTGAGAAAGCCATTCCCATGCCTTCCTCACAGATTTTAGCAAGGCACAACTGCAGAAACAAAACAGGGTTTTATTATGCTTCCTAGCAGAATCTCCTACTGCTGAAAAGAACAGAACGGCTTTACAGGATGACCTGAACTGTAGAAATTGTCTGTTTAATACAGCAGCCATCTAAAATAATTTTGCACTATTTATCAAGATGCAAAATGTGAGAAAGTTACAGGAATGTTAAGAATTTCAATGAGAAAAATTTTGCTTGTAAAACATTTTTCATCTTAAAATATTATTTCAAGTTGAATTACCAGTAGAAAGATTTTGAACTATGCCGGCTGCAGCTGTGTGGAAAATAATATCAGCACCATCATTTAGGTAATGAAGGTTGTTGCGGCAATCAAATCCTCTGTATCCAAAAACATGGTCTAAAGCCAGCTCCTAGACAAGAAAGAAAGAGGGAAAGAGGAAAAGAGGGAAAGAAGGAAATGAAAGAAGAAACAAGGAGATTAACAGAGTTTGGATCACATAAACACAATTCTAAAGCAATTACACAAGCTACAAATATATTGTAGAGGCACTAGAATAATTAAAGAACAATTAATCAGTTATTCCTATTCTGCTAATTTATTGAGGCATAATGTTCTCACAGACTATCTACAATGCTTTAATTGGTAAACCAAAGCACTGCATTTATATTATGATTTCATTAATGACTCATCTGGCTGTCACCATTTTGTTTCTGTAATTTTCCATTCAAAATATATACAAGTTACAAAAAAAGGTTCAATTTTAGTAATCTCTCCATCACAGTTTAATAGGTGTACAGGGCATCAGGTATTTGTAAATGTCTTTCCTTCTCCTTTAAGAGGCTTAAAAAACAGTTCTCATAAACTACCAAATTTTAACAGACCAAATTCTGACCTTAAAATCCCCCGAGAAGCAAAGGCAGACTATAAGTAACTCTACAATCAAAACATTAATCAGAGGTGTAAGTTCAGTTTACAATAAACAACTGCCAAGGAAACTTCCTCCAGAAACACAGTGAGGGATAATGGATTGTTGTTAAAGTTGCTTTTATAGCCCAGAAGGCAGACTTAATGCATCTGTCCCAAGCACAATTACAGCTTACTTGGAACAATTTAAACAGCATTGACAGTCTAAGCAAAGTGTCCACACAGATCTCAGAATGTTCCTTGCTCAGCATATTGTGTGGAAATTCAAAAACATTGTTTGAAGGCCAAACAGTTTGGGGAAAAATATATGTTGCAAAGTAAATGAGCAAATTTCATAATTCAAAAACACGCGAATAATTTTTCCTATATGAATTTTGCGTTTGGAGAGAGCTAATATTATAGGTAAGCTGTAACACCCTGAATTTTAGGGTCTTCCTTCTGGTGCTTGCTACCAGGGCTAAATGCGCTTTCTAGAAATTTCTTTCTTTTCTCTTCTACCTACACGTGACTTTAGCTGCTCTCAAAATAGGGATGAATTTCACCCAGCATGTGTTACTTCTAAAGCAGATGAAACAATATGAAGCCTGACCTCAACCAGTTTCTTTTTTTTGTTGATATTGTTCTTTTGCAGTTTTTCAGGTTGAGGAGCAGCTCTGCTAACTGGTGGTCTGAAACAAACATTTAAAAAAGACAATAATCAATACGTTTGAAAGCAAATTAAAACCTACAAATCCCATAGCATATGTTTTATATGTGAATAAGAAATGGTCAGTTGCAACTCTATGAGCTTAATGCCTTGCTTCTTCTAGACTTGTATGATAAACTGACTGAAATTGTGTGCCTTTTGATGGAAGGAGCAGAAATAACACTGATGTAGATGTAGAACAGATTAGTGCACAACATTTTTTTTTTAATCATGTTTTCAATCCATGGGAAAACCCTTGAATACTAAACGATTGTAAATTGTTGCTTTCAGAAACAGTCTAAAAGATTTTCTAAAACTGGCAGCTGAACCTTGCTTCTTCTGAGAAGCTCCATCACAAAACCTCGACAAGACTTTATTACAACCCTCTCAAAATCATATTACAGATGAAGTGATTACATTTTTAAAATGTACAAGTCATTAATCCATGTGATTTTAACGGAGACTAAGGCCAGCAAAGCATTTTTATTAATTACAGTTTCCAAAAGTAGCTAAAGGGACAAATGTAGAACACAGACTGAAACAAAATTTGACTTGTGAAAATTGTCCTTAAAGACAGATAACCTTTACTGTTACTATTTGACTTGACCCTCACCACAATAAAATGAGGTACAGATCTCAAAGGAGCAGATGGAGCTCATCTCTTGAACTGATGACCTTACAAAATCAAAACCCTGCTGCACAGGCTCAGACTTGGAGGATGACCATTGTGTAATTTAAGCTTCCCTTTCTTTTAGCAGAAATCCATAAGGGCTAATTCTGACCCTGACAATAGCAGAACAAAGCCAGAAAAAATGCGCTGGTTTACTGGAGAAAGTAGAAATGTGGCTGGGATTCTTTATCATGTTTGATCATTATGGTTGGACTCGATGATCTGGTGGGTCTCTTCCAACCAGGTTATTCTATGATTCTACGATCTTTTACTTAGAAAATGGGTCATGCTAGTAGGTTCTACGTTGTTCTAACATCACTTGACGACTGTTGTTAATAACCAAAACCACACCACTGCATATATTTAAACTCCAACTGCAGATTCTCGACATAGGGTTAAACAGCAGTGGGGTTCTGTAAGCGAAAAACTAAAATGTTGGTCTCTATTTAATAAATACTCAAATTTGGGAAGCATTTCCATGTTTTAATATTTAAAAAAGGTGCAAATTTGAAAAACTTTACTATTTATGCTGTCAAAATTAAATTGTTCTTTTCCTTATATTATAACTTCCATTAATTCTTGCTTTGCAGAAATTAATTGCAAAGAACAAAACCTCTTTTGCTCAGAGGGAGCTGTTTATTCTGGAATTGTATTTTTTAATGGAAAGAATTAAAGGCAACAATTGACAAAATGCACAGCTAGAACACTTGTTGCTACACAGCTCTAATAAGTATCGCAGGAGTAAGCAGCATGAAAATCTGAGCTCTAAAAAGACAGATCAAAGCTGGAAGTAAACAAACTAACCCACTTCTCAAGCAAACCAGCACACTCACTAAGTACTAGCAAAGTACATTAGCAGGTGATCTTGTGACATTAAAAGAGTGAAAGAGTTACCTTGATCCCCTTGTAAGCAGCAAACAAAGCCAAGTAAGAAACTTAATACAGTTTAGGTGTACTTCTGACCACTTTACTCATGCACAAGCATATTTAGAGTTCATCAAACATTCCTTTGTTGCACAACACATGCTATTCAAGCATGCCAGCAAGAACTAAAACAGAAATTAAAGAGTGCACCAGTCTACAAATTCAGAAACATCATACCCTGCATCCCTGGGTATACCCTGAGCTAAAGATCCTACAGGACAGAGCTAAAACAGGAAGCTACATCCATGCTTCCTGCACACTTAATACCGAAAGAGAATGTGATTCCATGTGCTTGTTTATTTTCAGGTGCCTGACAAAGAATGGAAACTGGTAGAAAGTTAACAGTCTCATAAGCACTGTTGAGAATTTCACACAATGGATGCTTGTTTTCTCTCCTAGTTCAGCCTGCAATTTAGCCTCATAATTGTTCACTGGTAGGCCAACTTACAGGGACAGCTTGTACTTTTTGTTCACAGGAAAACAAGTACCTTTATTTTCTCTGAGAGTGGTCAAACAAGTCACCTTACATAAGCAGCAGTGGTAATTGGACCGAGGAGCAGCGCAGTCACCAGTGGAGAAGGGGTGGAGGAAATCATTACAAAACCTAATTCTCTTACAAAATAAAACCATTATGCGATGCTACAGCAAAAGCCATTTCAGCCCAGATTTACTGAGGCCTCTGAATCAGCACTTATGAAAAGAATATAATTTTTTTGGTATGCTTCCTGCTCTTTTTTCTGTTTTAGTGTAATTTTACAATGGATCATTTTTACATTGCTTTACCTAGAATATCAGTTAAAGTTTATGACAAGAGCAAGCCAAACTTTTTGTATGAAAGCAAGAGAACACTACCACTATGACATGATTGAGAATCACTAGATTGTAAGCATGAGATTTAATTTGGAAACATACACATGCACACATATACTTTTTAATGTATCTATTCAGATTACACACAAACACAAATGTTGTGTGCATTCATATATACATGTACACTTATATATACACAGATGTATACATTCGTAGCCTTATCAACATCTTAATAAAAGAAATGTAAAGCAGCACCAAATTTTTAACATTTTAACAAGTCATTTTGGTTTTTAGCAAGTCTGTAACTACATCTAATTTATTTTCATACATAAGACGGCAGCATTCAGACAAGAAATTTGCACTAAAGCAAATTACATATATTCACTCCTTTTGACCTATACAATCTGCACTGTACATTCACAGCAATCTGGCATTTTCTGTGCTGTGTGTTGTTTGTACTTACTTGACAATTCCCTGCCTCCAAAGGAAAGCAAGTTAAAACATAATACAAGCATTAACGGTTTCTTTCCAGTAATTTAAAATAAACGTGGTTATATTACGTATGGGATGAATGAGTTCCAGGAAAGATAAGACGTAGTCAGACATTAGAGGGCTTTCAGTTCTTTAGATACTGTGAATACAGCAAATAAAATTTCTGTTACTAGTGATTATCTTGATGATATGCTTACACAGGTATGCATGGTTATAAATCAGTGAGCCAACTCCAGATTTAAACTGACAAAATCTCACCCACTTTTATGGGTCTTCATGCAGAAAAATGTAAAGAGGCACAAGTGACCACTCATTCACTCTCACCTGACCAACACTGCTACCTGAAATGGCCAAGACAGATGAATAGGAACAGAACTTAAATCACAGGTAGTGTGAACAGGCAGCACTAGGATATAGAATAGCAGACAAACACACTGAGAGCTTGGTAGGATGGGAAGCGGGAATGGGGTTTTGGAAGAGTGAGGGACACTGAGGGAGAAGAAACGTGACCTTAGAGACCAGGGCCAAAGTAAGGCGGGGGGAAAGTTAGGTCAGTTTAGATGGAAAATAAAGGAGAGAGAAAACAGTCCAAAAATTGTTCTGATCTATTCTATGGGACAGGGATAACCAAGTCATGTTTTTAGAGTGCATGGCATAATTGCTCTCTGATGAGAGACACTGTCTGCATCAGTACTGAACTGGCAAGAACACAAATATTTTGTTCTGAGGCCAATGGGAACAGAATTGGATCTTCAGAAACAACGTTGCATGGAAGCAACAAACAATGATGTTTGGAACAGGGACAGATGGACAAAAACGTTCAGACATGGAGAAGGTTGCGGGTTGGGGCTAGCAGAAATGGATGGGGAAGAAACTGAAGAGTGTCCAAATAAGAAACTAATGGGTGTGTTTAGATGGCTGCTAACAAGGGAACATACTGGGTTGCTATACAAAAATGAACAGGACTTTTCTCAAGAAGGGAAAGCAAGGTTCAGAGAGAGGTGAGACGATCCACTACTGGTAGGTATGCTTCAACGAGAGAATTAAAAATCCAAGATTTTTAAAAAGTGTCCTGTTCATTGCAAGAAAAAAAAATGTAAAAGCAGCTTTTGAAAGTACACTGCCACTAGCCGATAGGAGGAGACTCCCATATGCCCTAAAATTGCTGCAGAACTAGCACTTTACAAAATGACCAGAAGATTTTGTGAATTCTAAACTCTTGGAATTTCCCATTCTAATGTACATAGGAGTTTTACATACAACTTTTTCTGCTGTTACTTTTTTACCTTTTGTAGATAACACGAGACAACAAAAGAGAATATTGTTCAATATGAAAATATCCTACTTTCTAACACAGTGGATCAATGTAAAGCTGAAACAAAACTAGAGGGAAACATTAACTGTTATCGAAGGGGTTTTTTAAAAGCATAGTCCTGAAAAAGATGTAGCATAGTTGCTGTATTTATGACTTCACATGTACGCTGATGCACTCTTTAAAAAAGAAAAAGTATTGCAGTACATACAGTCATTATAGCCATTTTTATGTTTTGTAAGGGAAGCTAGTCATTGCATTCACATGTCATTCTGGTTCAGTCTCCAAATGTGAAACAAGCAGAAAAGCAGATTACTAAGAAGGATAATCAGTTCTGCATGAAATCTGAAGGCCTTTATTTTTTAACAAGTTTATTGTTCTAAATGTCTCATAAAGCTGTTAAACTAAACTACAGTAAACAGGCTGGCCCTATTGCATATTGAACTCTTGTACGTAATACACTGGACAGACAGAGCTGCCTGGAAGCTCCCTCAGATCTCTTTGCTAAAACCAGCTTCAAGGAACACCTCTGTAACATGCTTTAGGCAAAACCTGTATTTCTGTCTTTGAGCTAAAAAGTTTTGAATATCTCAGGTAATGAGACTTCAGGAGAGTTCTCCCCATATAACACCAAGGCACCAGAATCAACTCAGCTTTAGTGTATTCTGGAAGGTCTCTCCTGAGGCTTCTCTAAGGTTTTATAATTCTGTTTGAGAGGAAAAGTCTTTTCCATTTGTTTTGTACATAAACTCTGACATGTTTTGAAGCTGTGCTCATTGTATAAGTAAAAATATTCAACCAATAGTATATGGAGAACTTTTGTGCTGGAGACAAAACATAATGGGCACCCTTCCCCAGCATATCAAAACATAGAGGAAACAATGGTATTTTGATCCTTCCAGGACTACAACCTATGCAATAACCATAAAAAAAAAAAAAAAAGAGAAATCTTCATAATCTTGGTAGCATGTTGTGCATTGTAACAGTATTGGTATCCCTCAATTCTATACCCAGCAAGTGTCACACAAATGAAAAATACCTTTGGGTCAGTTTTGTGCTGACCCAGACAAGTGAGATTGACTCTGAATTCAGAAGGTTGGCAGGGACTGTGATAATACGAGTCATAGTGTGTTCAAGCCTTGGGGATAACTGTGATGAAACCAGTATGCTGCCAAATACATTTAGGATGCAGTAAATTGACATAATACTGTTAAGAAAGTAAAAGTGAATATTCTAAAGGATGTTACTCATTCTCAAACAGTAAGTTTCTGCTGAAATAAGCCCAAAGGTATTTTCTCCACCCCAGAGATGTGTTTTTTTCTGATAAGTTTTGAATAGTTCCTACCTACGTACAAATACAACACAGATTCACATTCAAAGCTTTTACATGGCACCCACAGAAGTGTGCATGTAAAAGTGCATGAACAAATTTTGTAACCATATGTCTAGTGATGCAGTTTATTGTACAAAAGCTTGTACTTGGTACTTGTGGTGGGTGTTTTGAGAGCTTAATAAATTCAGCTCGTGATGTTTTAAAGAAATAAATAATCAAAAGAACAATATTTCAAGAGAGAAAATCCAACTTAACGCCTCATCTTTACCAGAACATATGATTACAAATGATGCAGAATAACACAATTGAGAACAGGCTCCGAGACAGATAACTCACAGAGAGTGAGACAAGCCAGTATATCAAGTAAACATAAAACTAGACAAGCATGCTAATGCTGCTTTTTGTTTTCTACACATTCAACCTGCTTTAAAGGGTTTTCCATCACCAGGTATATTACAAGAGTTTTCAGTTTATGTAGAGTCATGCAAATCAAAGTAAATGAAAGCTGCAAACATAGGATATAAGTTAGCAGTTAGTAGAATGCAAAATGCAAATGTATCTTTCATCATACTTCTCATTATATAAACTCTTTGCCTGTTAAAATGGACCTAGTTCAAAAGTTAGCCCTTTTCCAAAATGAAGCGCAATTCCTACGTAACACACAGGATAGCTTACAATTGTCCTGGATTGTCTGGGACAGTCCCACCAGTGACCAAGTGGTCCCGTGGTGTGGGAGCACTGCTCTTGGAGCTCTCACACCGCGAGACTGCTCCTGCAGCACCTCTCATTGGCACTCTGCTTCTGTATCAGACAGGCAGAGCAAAGAAGAGGATGCCAATCAGAGGAGCAAAAAAAGGAAGAGAAGAATAAGGGTGGGTGGGGAGGGTAGGAGGGAAAACATGGAAAGGGAAAAGAAGGAAAGAAGGTTAGGGAGGGGAGAGAGAAACAACAAACAATTATCTCAGTCAAATGCACTGACTAATAAAGCTGCAAGACATTTAAAAATTGTTTACTCAGGCTTATCTCTCCTGTAATTTTTCCATCCTAAAGCTGTAACTGCTGACAGAGACTGTAAATCTTGGGTGACCCACAAAAATAACAGGTCATGTTTTATTTCAAATCCTTTAAGTAAAATTGGTCATGTAACTTCTATGTTCCTCAAAGATACTTGCAGAATCATCATTTTCACTATGTAAATAAATGAGATGGAAGGAAAAAATACTTTAATTTTTATTTTCTAAGGAAAAACTCTGCTATTATCCCAAGTTTGTCATATATAAGTTTTTTTGTCCTAATCACTAAATTTCTCCAACCAGTTTGCTTAGGGGCCCAATATTCCAGAGATCTGGAAAAGACCAGTGTAATATAGATTTCTTTTTCATCTTGCTAGATTGTGCTAAGCAGAAAGCACACACTAGGTAGTAATAGAGGATGCACAGCAGCTGTTCAAAGTCACAGTTATCTTGGTTTTGTATTACATCAAATTTGTCCTCCTACTTTCTCTCTCTCATGATGGAGAAGAGAAGGGACAAGTATTTCTGGTTTCTATCTTTTAATGAAAAAACAGTAGCATAAGTTTTTGTATTAATTTGGGGAGAGTGATTCTTGAATTGTTGATTCCTTTCCAGAAAGGTAGTGTTTGTTGCAAAGCTTTCCCCTCGTAACCCAGCACTGCATCAGCTCTCGACCACATACTTGCAGTTACATCAGGAGACACATCACAGTTCCTGAGATCAAACTCCTCCTGAATTGTATAATGATTTGTTATTTTTAGAGAGATAATGTACTTTGAGTTTTTCAGATTCACCGCTCTTAATATTACAGAAGCACAGAGTCCTGCAAGATTATTCTAGCAAACACAAAGGTTAATGAAATGGAAATGCAGCTATAATAAAGAGGAAAATAAGCCAGCCATCTTCTTGAACCAAAACTGTCTCCTAGGTGTCACACAATACCTTGAAGCATATTATTTGTATTATATAAGCAGGGAAATAACTTGTTCAGCAACAATTCACCTTCTGAATATTACTACTTAAAGAAAGAAACATACTAAGCTTAACAGTCTTTGCCCTCAGAAAGTAGACCAGAGCAACAGCCCCATCTATTCTTCTCTGTTGCTTGAGCAGGAAGCTTGTTTTTCTCTTTTTTTTCTTTTCTTAATTTAAACTTACATTGTTTAATTCTGGTTTCTACCCACTCTATCTATGAATAAGCCACACTTTTTTCCTTCTGAGAAACAATTAAAATGCAGCAAGGGGGACATTTCTTATGAGAGCCTCATTGCATTTTGCAGTGAAGTGGACCAGCACTTCTTCAGATCTTGTGATTAACTCACTGCTGATAACTTAAATGTCTTTCCAGCTTGTAACATAATTTTCAAAATCTACACAGTATGCAATCAATCTCAGAGCATTCATAGTAGGCACATCCCATCAGATGCAAGCCCTAGTAGTCTTCATACAAACATACAGCACAACTGTAAAGAGGAAAGATTCAGACTGTTTTCTCCAGTCTTCCACCGCAAAAGACTATCAGGTTTTCCCACATAACTGCCTGAAAAAGAACAGAATACAACCTCTTGATTCCCTTCTTCATATCTGAAAGGACTGGGAGAGGCTACTTCAGCTATGCCTTACAGAAAATGTAAAGTTTTGTGAATGGGCTTCAATACTACTTGCTGTGATCTCACTCAGCCCTATGCACAGAGATTTCAAGACTTCACGTACTGAAGGCACTGATTTATAAATTAGGTTTTCCTGAACACCAGAAGTTGACTACTTATATGGATATAATACTGTCTGGTTCGATCAACAACCACTTTGGATCCTCATAGGTGCAAAGAGAAGTGCTTTCAAGAAGTTTTAAGACTACGGCCAAATTCTTCATTAGCTGTTACGTTCTTTTGTATTCTCAGAAAAGATCAAATCTGGTGCTGCTGTGAATCTTGCTTCATAATTCAGATGTCTTATGAGAGAACTCAGCTTCACCTTGAAGAACTCATAACTGAGGGTGTCTAGATTCTGCATAAACTGTGCACTTATTGATACAACTGTGGCCTGAGATAGAAGTCTTTGATAACTGCAGTAATCAACATGACATCCCAAAGCCCAGTACCTTTCACAGCTTCTAATAATTTGACTATAAATTCTGGTAATTAATATTAATCTGATGAAGAAAGGGAAGTGAATATACCTTTGCCTAACAAGCTGTATATGAAAAGTATGGGATCTGTCGAAGTTTATTGAAACACAAATTCTAAATACCAAAGGTGATTATACTGAAGTACCTGTGGTTCAAAGAGTATTGAATGTGAAGAATAGCTGTGACTCTTTAGCAGGAAAAATGCAAAGGACAATTATAAGAGTGTATTTTTAAGCTATTTTAAAATGAAGTAAGAAGGAAAAAAGATACTGAGAATGCCAAAACCCTCCATTTTTGCTCTCTTCAGTCTAGAACTTGTTATTCCTTCAGACAGGCTACAGGCAGTATGAAGAGACTATTATGGAAATCAGAGGCAACCTCACTGCTGAAGAGTTGCCTACCCATTTAATTAGGCTCACCAGCTATAAACGGAGTGGGTAGTGTGGAAACATTTGGGCATACTAGAGGAGCTTCCAGCTTCAGTGTTGCTTTATTGTGTTGGATAGCATAAAGCACATTTTCCCTGCATCATGGATTATCAGTGTTAGTGTGACAAACAGGAAGCCTGCTTCATGCGTCTGGTCATGCGCTGCTTCACAGGTACTATCTATGTCGTTATAAAGGCTGAAAAAGACAAACTGCCTGTTCATTTCAGGGGTGCTTTCCTCCACAGCAATACAACAGGTTCATCTGAACCAGCTTATGCAGTGGAAGACTGAGAGTAGGGACAAACTCAAGTGTCGGGAAACCTGAGGCATATATGTCAGACCAAGATACTCCTCTGTGAAGCAGGGTACCTGCTTGCACGTAACCACAGCCAGGTTTCAGAGTAGAAAAGCTCCTTAGGAGCCCAAAGGAACTGTGGTGATTTTCATTCCTGGACTGAAAATGGTGCTGAAAACCTGCAGAAGAGACTGATGCTTATGCTTATATTGTTGGTAATCCACTAGTACAAAATAATTGTAAGCCCAGCTTAATCAGTCAATTAAACTCACTCTGCAGTTGCTTTTGCAACATCAAAGTAGAATAACGCAGCTGGAAAGGTACAAAGATTTCTGGTGCATTTGGCCACTGTACCATTGGCCCCTGTTGTTGCAGGTGTAATAACAATTTCACTGTATTCACATAAAACATTTTTTTTCCTCTTAACTTAGTCTCAAAACATTTATATTTAGTAGATGCATTTTTATAGAAAAATGGAGGAATATATGAGTGAAAGGAAAATGGAAAGTGATATCCTTAAAAGAAGGGTAAAAGGAATAGTTATGGCCCAACACTGTATTGGAAAAATAAAATCACTAATCCTCCTGCTATGTGTTTGTGGGGTTTTTTTAACTACTGTGGTTAAAAAAATAAGACATATTCATTCTTCTTTCATGCCCAACATTTGTTCTCCTACTCAAATACTAAGCAGAAAATTATTAATTACTACTTTCTGACCATGATGTTTAGCACTGCATTGTTTGAGAGATTTAAAAACGAATTAATTTCTATTTTTCAAATACTGCATGAGATCAGGAAGTATCATTAATTCTATTTTTTATCTTGCAAATCAGGACACCAGGAGACTTAAAGGCAAAAATCTCAGAAGTTCCCACTAATTTTCAGCAGTCAAGTAGAAAAACCTTAGACCTTAACCTGTTCAATGCAATTATGTTACATGCTTGTTCAAAGACTTGCTTAAATGACCTCCACTTGCAGCTGTAAGTGATTTTTCTGCAAATTCTGCTTTACTTCTCTCAGCTGACAGCAGGAATCGAGGTACACGGAGTTAGAGGCTGCCTTAAAAATATTCTACTTGCAAGCCATCACCAAGAAGACCTGTGACAGAAGCAGGAATGGCAAGAAGGTAGCTCTCCACAGGCTCCCAAGTGCACTCTTCTTGCCATCCCAGCCTCTTTCCACGCACAGCCCTCACCATTTACAACACCTGCAGAAGAGATCCTACAGTGCACAAGTGCTTACTTCCACACCCTCTGCATTCCCTGAGGACTATGTAGCCTGTTCTCTAACCAGGATAGGATCCCTGTGGGGAGAACAATGTGCCATCACATTGCTGGGTATTTTTACTAGTCACGTGTTCTGGTAAACTGAAGGAAAACAACTAAGCTTAAGTTCTTTCTGGGGGTTAACCCATAGAAGCCCTTCTTGTCAATGCCCAAAAAGCAAGAAAACTCATAATAAAAGAATGGCCACATATAAAAAGAAAGTCTGTCAAAAGTGACTGACTGCATGGATTCACAGTTGAGCCATCAGCTGGATTCACAGGTGTAAATTTACTGTTCCAGATTACAAATGGGAATGTACTTTACTGGTTATAGATACTCCTGTTCTGTCCCAGTCAGAGTTTTTACTCACCCACTCCCCTAGGTCTGTGTTTCACTGATTCTCACCCTCTGTGCTTAGCTCTTACCTTTTATCTTTACTGTCCTCTCCAGTGCTATTCTCCTTCCAGTTTACATTTTTCAGAATAATTCAACCTAAGGCCAACATGTACCATGGGAAACTTCAGCTTTAACAGTAATAGCCTGACGTGATTATAAGCAACTGAAAATCTTTCAAGGAAAACATTACCAAAAGCCTGAACTACAAAGCATTTACAAACTCACTGTGTCACAAACACCCTCTGCAGACATATGCACAGCTACACATATTAACTAGGAAAGAATATTACTGCTTATGTGAATAGCAGAAGAGAATGTGACAATCACAGGTGTTTTACTTGCAGATACATATTTTTCTCCATCACTTTAACATGTACTCTGAACACCATTTTAAATGTAATCTTGTGAATTTTATAAATTCCTGTCTTATTTCTAATGACTAATAGTTGAATGAAAAGAGATTCTAAAGAACACAATGTACATTTGGAAATGAACGCCTTTGTGTGACATACCTCTCTTCTACTGAAACTTCCTTCAGCTGCTGATGTGGTTTTGTCCCTTCCATTTCTCGGATGCTTACTGCATAGATCTTAGTGGTATAGTCAATTGCTTTTTCTCTTGCAACATCACTATCATAACCTTAGAAAAACAAAACATAAAATAAAGTACCCTTGTTTCATAGTGGAAGAGTAGAAAACAAGAAGACCCATACCAATAAAAGGAAGGAAACAAATCCTACCAAGCTCTCCTTGCACTGAACTTAAGGACGTGAAAGTTTCTTGCCCACTTCAAGTTAAATGCCTGTGTGAGTCTCCACGGAACAAAGACTAAGTTAAAGACATGTTTTATGCAATCGACTTTACCTCCATCTTCTTCTGCATCTGTGTCTGATTCTTCACTATCAACCAGCTTACTCTCCTGAATGCCCAAAAATTCTCTGGTCCAGATCATCAAAGCTGTATCAGCACCACCTACAGTCAGCAGCACAGAATCATTGTGTAACCACCGCACATTGGTTACCTGTGCGCTATGCCCCACATACTTCTTGAATTTTGCATGTTGGCCCTGTAGCACAAAGAATTTGCATATCAGCAGTTTGACATAATACAAACAGTGCCTTCCTCAATTCCTTTTCTTGCACAGTTTCTAATCACAGAAGTAAACATGCTTCTTACCTTCACTGGATATGAGAAAAGCTTCACAAAGCCAAAATCATCTCCTGTAGCTAATAGCGTTCCGTCTTTTGTAAGACTGGCTGCATTTACAACGGTGACATCACTGTGCATGGGCCAAATTCCTTCACAAGTAGGACCAAGAACACATGTCCAGGTGTCCCACTCAATCTTCTCTATCTGCAATAAAAATTCCCCCAAAGAAGTCATCATAATACATGCCAAATACACACCAGTTTCATGTGTTTATTTTAATTTGGTACTAAAAGGCGTTCATTGTCTCCAGCTAGATAGAGCAAGCTGCATATCTTCAACAAAAGACCTAAAATTTTAAACATTCCTACTTTCCCAAAGAAGAGCATCATCTGGATACAAATCTCCTTAATGATTTTTGAGGTGCTGAACATTAGCAATTTTGTAGAGCTACATGCCACAAATAATCAACATCGTTAAAAGTCAGGTCATGCCGGTCAAAGTTGTTTCATAACCTGTAAGCACACCGATAACACAGAAAACAGATGGTTGTTCAGGAAAGGGGATTATGGGAAATGACTGCTATCAAACAAGCCAAAACACATTTAGAGACATAAACAAGTTGCAAGTTCTACCATTTACAAATGCTAGGAAAGACACCTTGTAGAATTATTAAATAATTTGGTTTCTAATGACTGTAAATATGGTAGATTAGAAGGAAAAAATGTATCATCTGACGACAAAATATGCTGATTTTCAACAGTCCAGAAAAATAACTTTGACAGTAAGAAGTCCACCACACATAATTCTTACCTCAGCAATTCTTATAATATGCCTTTTCCCCCTTGGTGCTTCAAAAAATAGTTGCTCTTTGGCTCCAGAATTGACTTGCAGTAACTTTCCTGAAAATGAATTAGAGTTTATGATGAATCTTATTCACTATTATGAAGATTATGAACTTTTTAAACTTCCTTTTTATTGAAAGGAAAAGATTTTTGGTTAAGGCAAAAGAATTATCCTCCAGAGAGTTATTAATAGCAAAAATATAACAGATGCTTACATCACTCTCATAAGAATCCTACACTCCTGATTGACTGCAGAAGTAATAGTTTAAATATCATCCAATTAAAAAAATTACTGTCTTGCAGCAAATCACTTTCTTATAAGAAGAAATATTTTGCTTGTGTTTTCATCATCAATGGCAATGGAAAGCATTTGCTATTAATTTTCACAACAATTTTGCAAGATAGCTTTGCCAAAAGTTAAAAGCATTGTAAATTCTTGTGACTTTTGCACTGTCTGACTGGTATATAATCCAGTTGCATGGCAAACTGTTCTAGAATATGAAGTTTACCATACCCATACAAATGCTGTGACATTAGGAAGACAGTCCTATCTGCAATTAATAGCACGTCAGCAAGCACTTGTTTATGAAGCAGCAAAAAATACATTCAAATTCAGTTTTACATTATTTCTGATATAAGAAAACTAAAGGTATTTTCTGAATTATTCAAATTTTAACAACTATACTAGTGGAAGAAATCCTGTGGGGATCTACTATCATAAAAACAGTTCTACAATACAGAAACTGCAAAACTACCAGGTAAAGCACTCTTGTACTCAGAAACACTGGATTAGATTATCAAGTGATACAAATAAGTGTAGTTCCAATGTTGCTCTATTTTAACTGGGCATCATGCACTTTGTTACATGAGCTGCACTTACTCCGTTGGAACCACTGAAAACAAGAAGTGTAATACAGGAGTATAGTGGTATCATGCCCTTCCCATCTGAACCTGTATTAAAACAATTTAGGATATTAATCCTTTACATCTAGAAGTTCAGCTAGAGTTTCCAATGAATACTATTAAGGACACAAAGAATTTTCAGTTTTTCTTATGCTTTTTATCTGCACATGTAACATTCAAGAACTGGCTGCTACAGACTCAGAGGGAGTATCAGACAAATTGCAGTTACTACATGTACAACAATCAGTTGTCAGATTATCAGAGTTGTAAGGAGGCACACTGTGCCAGCTCAGTTGCAGTGTGGTGTGCTAGCTCAAGAATGCCATCCAACCAGCAGAGGTTCCGAAGGGAGCTTAGCTCTTGCTGTCAGAGAGTTCACATCACATTTTGGGACTACTGCAGCAAGGGAAGCAGGGCTCAGACACACAGGTGGTTCCACACAGAATCACATTATGTCTGGGAAAGCTTATTTACATGAGCGCATTATTGATCCTATTAGACTTAATTAGCTGTGACAATAAGGTTCTCTGACTTCATCACCATGATTGCCATGTATTGCTCAAAGAAGAAAGGAAATTGGAGATAAAGGGTGGATAAGAAAAATGTGCCACATTACAAAACTATAAAAAGAGCAGGGCAAAGAAAAGCAGTAATATGTTCAGAACTGACATTTTAGTCTCTGATACAAATGCTAGGAGTGAGCATGAATTCCATCAACAAATGTAATTGCACTAAACCCATGTGGTACTTAACACTGAAAAGTGATTTACATTAGTAACTACCATTGGTGTCACTAACTGGTATGAGAACAATTTTCTGATATTCTCTTCTATAGGCATTTTAAGTCTGTTTCTCTGGTCAAACGCTTTACCTCTTGAGTCCCAGTCAATGTGTGTGATATAGCTGGATGCTCCTTTACAAATGCCAACTCTTTTGCTGGTAAGTACATTGTAAATATCTACAAAATTATCATGGGAAGCCACAGCCAGGTACTTTCCTGATTCTGTAAAGAAGAGACACTGAGGTTATTAAAGGTGGACATGTTATAATTATTATTGTTACGCATTGATACTACTGCAGGGCATCCAAAGGCACCGTGTTGGCATGGGCCACTTTACACTAGGCTGCATGCAGAATTCTAAAGTATTCAAATGCATAGAGGATATACAAAGCCAGTCTGCCTTCTGAACATCCAATCTTACATCTACTAGAGGGGGTAAACCAAACTTCAAGATAAACACTACTCTTTCACTTTATCACCTTATTATACCTCTTGAAAACTTTATATCTGAGATCATCTCCTTTCTGTGGTGAAAAGAGACCATATCTTCAACCGTGTCAGCATTTACCACCAGAAAACTCCCATCGTTCAGCCCTACAGCCAAGGCTTTCCCATCAGGAGAAAAGGCACAGCATCGTCCACCTGCAAAAGAAAATGGAAAGGAGTATCTTAAGGTATACAGACCTGTGATTCAGAAACCCATCAATATACTGCAACTGATTTTATATACACACACATATATATATATGTATATGAAGTATATACTTTTAAAATAGATTTGTTATTATTAAAACAAGTATGTGGCAGAAAGGATACAATTAATGTTTTACTGAATTGGAATGTACTCCATGTAGGCTTTTCTTCAGTTGATAATTGTGATTTGATCAGTCTTGAAACGGGTTTAGGTGCAGACATCATCTTTCAACTATGTTCTAAAGAGGGGAAAGGTGGGAGGAGTACCCAAACCCACACAAATGGAAAGTCATCAGAGGCAGCAAAACTACATGACTCTCAGGGATACTAGATTTGAAAGCGTCTTTATCATGACTGAATAACAGTTCCTTTCAGGTGGAGCCCATTTAAAACAGAGATGTACTTCATTTCCTCCACTTACTTTTTGCCCTAGCATTATTTCTGACCATACTCTCCCATACAACTATCCTCACCTGTCCCTGAGTTCACATCTCAAAAACATTTGACTCTTTTTTCCCTCAGCCAGTTTGAGTTCTTGTGCTCTGGATCCATCAATGAAAATGAAGGATGTTGAATTTATACCAGAATATTTCCTGAACGATATGAATGATTAAATGAAGTAAGAGTAATTTTGAGAAGGCAGCATTTCAGCATAGCTCAACTAATTTATATAGAGGAGAAGGCAGGGAAACCATTAATTTTCAGAGAAGTTGATATAACATGGGAAGTTCATATTGATATTGAAGGCTGATCACGCTTAACTTCTAGAAAATTATACATTTATCTTTATTAGTAAACTTTTCAATGTCAGCAATGAATATGCTGACCTTAAATATTCTTAGGAAGAAAAATTATTCTGAGGTCAACCCATTCCCTTCAAAATCAGAAGAAAGGAGATTAAAGTTCATTTCATTATTATTCATTACAGTAGATTATAGTCCTTTTTTTCCTACCCTTTTCATTGACTTGACACATGCCAAAGACTATTTACTTCCCGTGTTTTTTATTTTTAATGACTGTGTCATCTTCCTACCTAATTAATGCTTGTGACATGCTCTGAATGCAAAGATGGAACTGTTGCAGAAATAGAGTAGTATCATTGCTATCAGTGTAAGGCAAAATAAGAATTACCTTTTTTGAGTTTCCTCACTGCCAGCATGCGGTGCTGGGATGAAAGTTCCCAGATTCGTAGTGTTTTATCATCACTCACTGTTGCACAGACAGGCAAGAGAGGATGAGCTGCCAAGCCCCAGACTTCTCCTTCCATATGACCCTAAAGGAAATTTAATACAAGAGAATATGATACATTTGTGTTTGTGTAATATGTTCTAGAACTTGCCCTGCCTCCTTTTACAAGTCTCAGGCAATAAGACCTTCATCATCTCCTCGCAAAAGATTTTCCACATTCTAAGAACCCTGAATGTCTGGTCTATTAACTCCTATAGCCGTTTAAAATGTATTCTTCCTTAGTTTCCTACTAGCTGTAATTCCTGTTCTACCAATGCTCCTTCTTCCAGAGTTGAAACAAACAGAACACAGTTACACCCCAAACAGGACTTTACACTGAAATCCTAATATGGGTTAATCTCTCCTCAAGGTTTATATAATTTTTTTAGATACTAGAGAACTTGCTTGCTCAACATACACATACCTAGTTCTTTTAATCTTTCCTCAGAACTCACTTTTCAAATTTATAATCACTCTTCCTGCTTTTTCTGTATTTCCTTCAACTTGTATATAGCTTGCTGATACTGCATTTCAAGGTTAAATTGTTTCTAATTATTCTCAATCTGGATTTCAGTTTGGTAACTGGCATTTTTGTTGAGAGGGAGAAATACCAATAAAAAGAAAAAGGGGAGGGATTGTCATGACATCTAAATTATGCCTTATGTATTTTCTGTTTTGGTCCAAGTTGATGCATGCAAGCATATGAATTAAACTGGATGACTGTAACAATTCTTTATCGGAAAACTCACAGCAATAAGGTGATTTTAAGGTAATAGTACTGTCTCACAACTGTACTATTCATGTGAAAAGAACTATATTAGGATGAGATCGCAATTACAAATCAGACAATGACTTAATTTATAAAATTCAACTTCACACATACAACTTAATAAGGATGTCATGCAGGCAATACAAATTTGAAAGATTATTTTATGTGATCAGAAGTAAGTGTAAAGAAAAATACCAAAGAAACAATATTTTGTAAAAAAAATATGTTACTTTAGTCAGTTCTAGCAAACAAACAAACTTGACAAATTATATCCCATCAAATTATATGTAGTTTTCTACATATAGATATTAGGGTTATTTAAGATTCTAACCAAAGCAACACCAAATAAAAATACATCAGTGGACATATACATAAAAATTTTTTAACTAAACTTCCCAAAGTACTTTGTCTTGCTCAAAGAGGCCTCTATGCTTTGCAACACATTGAATGCCAACTGCATATCACTGTAGGAAGCTGCTATAAATCTAAGACCTTTTTTTACAAATTAAAGTGCAGGATCCTTCAGTAAAAGCAAATAAATGGAACCACACTGTCAAAATAAAATAAATTGTGTTAGCTCTACTCTTCATTTTTCATTTTTTATGGTGGGTCCTAAACTGAAATGTCTAAAAAATTCATAGAAAGCCTCGTCAGCCTTTGAACTTAATGGACTTTTTGTTTTACCTTCAGAATTCTATAATTCACAGTAAGTCTCAAAGTAATTTACATAAGAAAGCATCAACTCCTGCTTGAGCAAGGAAAGGAATGGTGGTCAACAGGATTAATGAAAACAGCACAAATTTGACTGGGAAAATCCTATAAAATTTTGTATTTTTTCAGGGAATATTTTGATATGGAAGATTCATACAGTACCTGAACAAGTAGAGTCATAGGACCACTTTTATCAATTTCAAGTATCTCTCCATTTTTAGTTCCCACTAGTATATGCCCATGTCCCAGACTAATGGCTCGAATAGAAGGGTTGTCTTCTAAAAGTAAACCTGAGAAATATAAGGATATAAATTTTAGGGGTTTATTGTGAAATCAAAAAGAGTCTCATGTCACCTATAACTTATACAGCTTGTATCACCTTTAATTAAAATCTCTTTAAAATCATGAAAATTCAGGTATGCTTTTCTGATCACACTACTATGGATTTAATTAACTGTTCAAAGGAGGGGAGTTTGTGCTAGTCTGTATTCTGGCAACATCAGGACTGATATTTTACTGCTTTAGCAGTGACAGTGTACAAGGGATTCATGTGCCCCAGCAACATGAATGTTAATTCTGTGATTATCCATGAATAAACTTTTACAGACCTCCACACTGATGCCTAAGGAAGTACCGTTTGATAGGTCTTTCCAACTCATAGGGACCCCGGTCTCAGAGCATGAAACTTCACAGAATCACACAGAACCACGAGGTTGGAAAAGACCTACAGGATCATCTAGTCCAACCATTCCAATCGAATTTGGCCAGTTGAGGAAGGCAGCTGCTAAACAGAACAGGTTTTGGAACAGCCAGACTCACAGGCTTGTGACATTTCTTGTAAAAATAATTTCTTCAGTGAAAACAAAGCTCAATGTCACAGAATAGTGGAAGAAATAGCAGAACAAAGTATAAATATCAAAGACGCTGTGAAGTACAACTTATACCAACTAAATCATAAAATTCTAGCACAGAGTAGTAAGTAGTATATTGTTGTTCCCTTTGTGTTCTGGTAAAATTTGGCAGCTATAACTGCCATTTTATCAGCCTTCGTGCATACAGTCCTTGTTAAAATACATGGAAAAATAATACCTTTAGAACTAGCAGATAGTGCTGCTCTTTTAATAGCATACGTCTTCAGACATCTTTCAAACATATCATCCCAAAGTGCCACAATTCCATCTTTTCCACCAGTAACAAAGCCCTGCATGATCACATATGAAAACATTTATAAATGTTAGCACTTACATAGAAATATTTAAAAAGACATGTCCAAAGGCAGTATGAATTCTCCCCTGCATTTTATTCATGATTCCAATTAAAAATACTGGGGCTTTTACTTAGGAGGAGAAAACCAAAAGAGAATTAAGATTAGATGGTTTCTTTTTGAGGGTTATAAAGACTTAAGACTATTCAGAGTGCATACTGTTGTAAATAGTATGCACGAACATAATATATTTCTGAATGTGAAAACAAGTCATGGAAAACTACGTGCTTCATCTTAAGAAGAAGCAGTAGTTGGTAGTAATAGATTCTCAAGTTTTTACAAAATCAATGTACTTAATAGATGCTTCAAACTGAATTCTAATAATGCATAGGGACTGATTCTTTGATTAATTCCCTTGGCAGATTCTCTTTATCTGTGCCAAGTGAGTGCAAAATACAGCATAAATAACTAAACAGCAAAAACTCAAGTGAATAGGATATTTAGAAGATAAAGTGCCAAGATCAAGTAGAAAAATTGATGGAAAAAGCTAGGAACAATCAATTAAGGCTAGAAAGAATTGAACCACAGGGATCTTAACTGGCCTTATAAATATAAAAATGCAAATAGCTAATACTCTTCACTCTATACTTTTGAAGTTGAAACTATAACCACAAAATAGATATTCCATTATCAACATCTTCAGATTGCCAGTGAATTTCAAGTGGGAAAAGTTCACCCCAGCCTCATTTATGTGGTATCAATAATATACAGTTTCTTTTAAAGATTTATTGATGGGAAGGAAAATACTTTTGATATTTGGAATAATTAACTCACAAACCCAGATCTTGTTTATATTTGAAGTCTTGCTTGTTTAAGATATCTAGTATAAAAAAAAAATCATGTTCCATATTTTGGAAACAGCTAATGCAAAAATGTATTTCAGATCAGGTTGAAGAGGGAATGAAAGCTCCCTGTTACTCTCCTGTGATTTACAAATATGAAAAAAACACACATGAGCACAGCGAGAAATAAATTCTGTATATTTAGAGGTCAGAAAGCTATTAATCCGATAACAAGCATATATAACGTAGTGTTTACAAATACAAGTCTATTAAATAACAGAACTCATTAATGTCAGTTTTCTGATGTTAATGACATTCAGATTCATCCAGTGCAACTTGTTTTCTGTTATGGTTTTGTTTGTTAAAGCACCTTTAATGCTACTGCAATGTAGTTTACCTGCAGATGTACGCAGCATGAGCAACTTCATAGGGAGATATGCTATACACTGCTAAAATCCAGTACTGCAACAAAAATAAAAAAGATGAACGGATTATGTAAGATGGTGAATACCTTATCCAATGCATGCATGGCAAATACAGGTCCATCATGGGCTTTCACTGTCTTAAGCAACAGAGTATCTTTCCAGATATAAATGTCTCCAGTAGCAGCACCAGAGAAAACCAGATCATCTATTCGCCCATATGAAACACTCATCATAGTTTCCAATTTTCCAGTAGTTCCAAATGTTCCTCGTTTTGATGTAAAGCCTCCACCTGCAATATAAACAAAGAAAGTATTTTTACGTTTTGGTTTGTGGCCACAGCACTGTAAAGGACAAATATTTTGATCTCATCATCTCTTATGATTGTCTGAGACTTGGTAGATAACAGAAAGTGATTAAAAACAGTGCACAAGGGAAAAAACATAATAAAAGAAAGCCAATCTAGTAATGGCAGTTTTGAAGCAGTACAGACTGTATTTTTCAGATTTTTATTTCCAAAGCAAGTGGTAAATTTTGGTAAGGGACTGTGTAAAAAGAAATAAAACAATGGCTGGCAGAATATTTTTTTTGCATAGAACAGTCTGCCAAGCTTTTCCTTTTTAGAAGTGACCACAACCACACGATACCAGAGGTTTGCTATAGTTGTCCACTGACAACCTGACAATCTGACTGCAATTTTGCAGAATGAATGGCAAAATTTATTCCTCTTCTGAATATCAGCAAAATTGCCAGAGCCTTACTTTGATTCAGACAGCAGTAAGAAGCCCTATGTACCCGTAGAAATTATAAAAATACATGTACAATTACAAAACAATATAGATAGCAGTGTCCTTGTTTCAAGTCATCAAGTACGTCATAGTTAACACCTGACTGTTATTCCCAATTATACTGAGCAAATCTTAATTCAAAATTTACCATTTTTATTGCAAAGAGACTATTCCTGGAGTAAGGTACTGCTTAATGCGAATTCCTGTAATAGCATTTGGGAAACAGCAGTCCAAGTCTAAATAATTACTGCAAAAGTAACCTAACATAACCTAAACATTAAAAAGGCAGAAACATGAGAGTAATTTTTAAACTGAGAGCACCTGAACCACTTGAACACTGTGAAGTGTGGTATAAGTACAGGAACAAAACTATCTAATTTGGAGTTGTCTTGAGTTCTGTTTTTAGCTGTCCTTGTGCTGCCTACCTTTGCTGAGTTTTACACAAAGAAGATGCTCTCTGGTATCTTTTTACTGAGTATTTGTGCACTGTGTATATGATTAAAAGTCACAAAGAACAAAAAATCCAGTCCTGAGTGAAAAATACCCTCAATCAGAAATCTACTTTGCTATCTTTCTCAGTTTGATAGAAAAGTCTAGAGTGTTAGCTACTTCCCTTTCTGAATATTTGGCTTGCTAGTTTGCAGAAGCTTATCCTGTTTTTAAATGACAGAAATCTCATGTTAATTTAGAAATGGAAACAAAATTCCTGTGTCATAAAAAAAAAAAAAGACCTTTATTCTTGTCATAATACATCATGATATTTTGCCGAATGGATAAAATATAATATACTACAACTGAACTTCTGCAAAATAACTGGTTCTTTATATACTTTTTCTTTTGCACAAACACATATTTTAAGGTTCCTCAAGCCTATCTTTCCAGCCTGGAACCCTGAAAGATGTGCTTCTATCTCTGGAAGTCACCTCTGACAACTGAAAAACATGTTTATCTTAAAACTGAAGGATCGCTGAAGTATTACATCAGCACCTGATCTACAAACACTGCCCTTTCTAGTACTGCACCAGAAGCACCTAAGATTCTTAGCTATCAGCTGGCATTTTCATAACAAGCATCATAATCTGCATAAGTGAATTACAGCATTGCATATTTTTTGACAGCCAAGGATGTTTGTTCAGGAGAATTCCTTGAGTTAAAAAACCAATCAACTGGAAATCGCTTCCAAACAGAAAGAAATATTGTGATGTGCTGACTCAGAGGTAGGTTTTCACCCCGTCAGTGTGTCAGTAACTAGAAAATGGTTTACCAATGAAAGAAGCGAACGTGATGTTTCTGCATTAAAAACATAGGCATTCTCAAATAAATTTGATATAAAATATTAAATACAAAATATTCAATACAGTACCTGTTTGCTGCCAAAATTTTATGTGCTTAATCCCAACTGTGACTAGTTTGTCTACATGATGTGGATTACACTTCACTACAAATATTTTATCTTTATGGCCCCTGCAATAAAAAAAAAAATTAAAAAGCATAGTAAGGGATGACTTAACATTTTAAACTAAATGGCATTTCATCATATTGAAATAACCAAACAGTCTTCAACAATGAGAATTTAATCACCATGACTGTCATACTCCTGGTGCAAATACAACAATGTGGAGCTATAACGCTCTGAGGATTGGTAGATAAGTCACAGAGGCTACATCTACTTTAACTCTACCATTATTACCACATCCAACAAAAAGCAGTGCTGTATTTCTAATCTGCAGGAGTTTAGCCTTGGAATTCTGACCCACAGCTGGCAGAATATCCTTTGAGTATATCCCATATAGGAATTACACTACAGAAACGTGAATAAAAACTGCCTCCCACTGAATTTCAGTTCAGTTATGTCATAATGCAGAAGCAGACAGCAAAGGTCAGCGCAATTAAGAGAATATATAAAGAGCAACATAAATATTTAAATCGGTAAATACCAAATAAATATTTTAAATTCTCTGTCAAGAAAAACAAGGAAGTCTTTAACCTACAGTGCTTGAAGACAAAAAAGAAAATAACAAATTATAAAGTATAATTTAGGAATCAGTCCATTCAGCAGCATATATACCTTCAAATTTAGTTCTCAGGTAATTAAATCTATTCTCATTGATGAGTATGTATTTGTGGGAATTTGTAAGTTTAAGTTTCACCACTGCAAAAAATATTTCCAGATGCAAAGCAGTAATTATTTCTATTTCTGTGTGTTACAAAACACTAAAAGCAAAAATTATTAGCTTTTCAAGTTTAATTTTCAAGTGTTGTACTACAGTAATGACACTTAAAAATGGCAGGTTTAGTAGGTCTGAAAAATCACACGGTTCCAATATTTTTCTTGGTTTCAGTGTTTTCTTTTGGTGAACCAGTCTAGACAAGAAATAGTCCTTTACACCTTTGACATTTGAAGTACATCTCCTCGCAATGCCTCCTCCTGTTCCTTTACTTTGCTATAACGATGTCCAGCCCTTCAGTTCAGGCAAGTCATGCTGCCTCTTCCAGAAGCATCTATCACAAGGGCAAAATCTACTGTCCTGAGTCCAAAATCAAACTAACTTAACGCAGCGAGGGCCAGAGAGCTTCACGGACAAATCAACATGATTTCAAATGAAGTCCAACTTTATTTAGGGTTAACCCGTTTATATAGGGCAAGTAGGCCAAAAACATCAGGTAGACTCTCATTGGTCACTGCCCTAGCAACCAGCCTCTCATGGCAACCGCCCATCCCAAAATCTCCCTGCCCCAGCAGGCCTGAAAACCTCTTGGCCCCTTGCAAACCACTCCATTAGCATAACACAACAGAGCCATCAAAACTCCAAGCCCCGACCTGCCAGGATACTTAGGAAAACAATCCCAACACTAACTGATCTGCACTGTATGGTCTATGATTCCACCCCAATCTCCCACAACGGTCAGACCAAAGCTCATATACGAGCCTGTGTAGTTTTTAGTGTCCTTGTGTTCCAAGGGACTGGCACAGGGCATTTACTTTTTCAGAAGGAAGGAAGTAAAAAGGCATGATGGTCACTGATTTAGATCGTAAATAGATTTGACAATGCCTTAGGGACTGCAGTCCACTAATACAAAACACAGACCAAATACGACCAGCACTGCATAAGCATTAAGGCATGAGGAGCTAGTGAAAGAAGGTCAGATACATTTTGATTCCAACAGTATACGCTTACTCAATAAGGATTTTAATGAAACTAGACAGAAGACTGTAGAACTAAGATAGGAAAACATGCCATATAATATATCTGGCAAGCAATTAAAACAAATAAGACTGTATTCTGCACACTGCTACAAGAAGAACCTGAGAAGTCATGCTAAAATAACTCTTCCCAAGAAGATTAAGCAAAAAAGAATATTCACAAAAAACTAAATACAAAATAACTACATAATAAACACAATGAATGTTTGTACATAGCGAATGTACACTTCATTTTTCAGATTAAGACCTTTAAAAGAATTCTTTTCATGGGTCTACATGACTGTAAGGAGCTGTCTTTCTATTCTTGTCTGCTAAGGCTGCATAAGGGTCATGTCTAAAATCTGGATGTAAACTCTCCTGCCATGTTTGAGTTTTTTCTCTCTTTGTATGTCCTACTCTGCTTATCAGAATGGAAGACTTGCCTTTAGGCACTCCTAAAATACAAACAGCAATTTAAATTGGGTTTTTTTCAGAAGATAAACTTTTTTTTTAATGCTCTCTGTGAGGGCCCTGCAAATTTTTTCAAAATAACAGATGAGGAATTTTAGTAGACACCCTGCTTACACACAGTAGTACACACTGAGAAGAACTCAAGTAATCTTTAGTCTCTCGTGTGAGCAACAAGAGACAGGCAGCCATGCAGCCCATCACTATCTTGTTTTTAAAAGCTTAGAAAGTCTCTCTGGAATATGTAAGGTATTTCTTCAATTGTAAGTGTGAAGCATGATCTCTCTGGGGACAGTAAAACCAGGACTGCAAAGCAAATGAAAATGCCATTTTGCAACACAGACAACAGCGTTGCTAAGCAAGCCCTACAACACAAATTTTAAACAAGATTTAAGATCTTGCTGCTTAATAATCAGGATGTCAGAGACAACGTTATATAGCTGGTATAGAATATGGTACCCACACACTTGGATCAAAACATTTATTTCTTCAGAAATACCATACTACTAACAGATCTCTGCCAGAAGAAAAATCTAACCACTTCTTCTGGATCATGTCACCATATAATAACAGAATTAAATTATCTTTCACAGGCACTTTTTTATAGTTATAGTAGCATTTTCTACTGAACAGTGCCTGCTGTTACATGATTGCAGAGAGCATATGAAATTAACTCCTTGCCCTTCTTGTACTTAAGTCCCTGTTTATATGAATACTACACAATTGTAGTACCTTGACCTCAGAGCTACATTTTATTTCCCTGAGGGCAAGACAGAAAACAGGTTCACAGTTTGGTTCTTCTAACATGTACAACTGTCAGAAGGCAAAAAGCAAACGTAAAGTATAATCCAATCCTCTTCTCAATGCTGGTCCCTTCAAGCAATTGCAAAAGCTTCTTTGCTACAGGGTTATTAACTAAGGTCTCTGTTAGTAACTGCAAAAAGCAAGTACCTCAGAAAAAGCTGACTTGGAAGGAAAGCAAGATCAGTAGACCTTGAAAAATCCACTTATACTAGTGGGAGCACTTTTTTCCTTTTTAGAAAACTGATCTATATAAATACATTGATAGAATCCAGCATATCAACTAAAGCATAAAGAAAAATATGACACCTCTGGTGACTTCTGCCATGAATAAGGAAATAAAATGGGGAGAAAATATTAACTTAACTTGAAATTCATTAAACGAGATACAAAATCAATGTAGCTATCCTAGCAGAAAGGCAAGGGAATTCTGGATAGAAATAATTCACAAGATTTCCAAACACTAAACTGTAGATCCCAAGGTTTTTAATCCGGATATATTGCTCTGAAATACCATTCTGTTTTCAGAGAGGTATTGTGGTTTTTCATGTAAACAAAGTAATACGTTTGGATGATATTATTCAGGAAACTGTAATCACAGGGCACATTCATACCAAGATGCGTTCTTACCTGGTTGTTGATAGCTTTTCTCCTTTCTTCCAGTCCCAAACCACAATGGCATGATTATCATCTAGCCCAACAGATGCCAAACATTTTCCATCAGCTGTAAAGAAGCAATATTTAATGTTAAAGGTGCTAAAGCTTTATCTAAAAATTCAACAGGCAATGAACACAATTGATACATTGTAAACTGAATTTCAAATAATGTATTATAAATGAAGCAAAAAAAAAAAAACCCAACCACCTAATACTTTAAGAGATTAGGGTTCAGAGTACAGAATTAAGATAAATGACCTGAGTCAACCTGCCCAAGATGACTATAGTCTATACCTGTTGGAAGTTTTATCCACAAATGCAATACTTAGCATCAAAATGAATACCTGTTGAGTGAAGACACATCAAACTGGAGTCCATAGATTTCACAGAGCACTCTACTAATCCATGACATAGCTTTTCTCTTCTTGACTAAGGTGACTTTAAATATGGCATCACCCTTATCAGAGGCAGAACAGATTGAATTCTAGGTCCCAACGAGATTTTTTTGGTTAATTTTAACTGGATGATTACAAGACAGACTATTCTTTTCTAGAAATGGCACTCTTTGGACTTTATTATCTTCTATTATACTAGTCTGTCTGGTCTAATCTATTTTTTTAAATCTGTACTCCTTATCAAACCATTGACCTTTCCCAAAGGCAGACACAAAACATTCCTGTGTGCAAGTACAAGGAGGGTAGTAGAATCAAACAAGACAATGAAAGTCAACTTCATAGAGTTCCCGTACTCCAAAATCACATCACATTTTATTTCTGGTACTTCTGAACAGATGATGCTTCTTTACTTTTGCTTGAAATGGTGACAAGAATTATTAGTGTATAAAGAAATGGGTGGTTAAAAGTTAATAGGTAATGTAATGAAACTATAAATATGATTAAAAAATTACAAAGCTAAAATTAACTGCTGGCAACACCTCTGCTACTGCAGGAAAGACACTACTACTGATAATGAGAGGAAGAAAAGCAACAATAGAGTACTATACATAATCTAACACCTGGCATCCTTGCTATGTGTAGGAAATACTGATAAGCAAGACCATTGTTAACAAACTTTTAGAGACAAACTACTATCCAGGGGGAGGGAGGGGAAGAGAGACATAAACAAGGAGAGACAAAAAGTTAATAAGAAAGGAAAGCAAAGAAAAGGATATAGCAAGAACCATTCCATAACAGTTTTAGTGAGATAATATGCAATGAAGAAAGCTGATATAAAAAGTAAATACGCATTATCTAATTTGCATTATTTAAGAAAGAGGAATATCTGTATACTTCGATGACAAAGATAATTTTTAGAGGTAACTCCATTATGTAAATGGAACATGGTTGACAAAACAATTTAAGCTTTCTTCACTTGAAACAGGAGGTTTTATACATTAATATGGGCTATACACTCCAATTAACATCCAGAATTATGGATGTTAAGTTAGCCACCAGAGGGCACAACCAAACATTGCATGAATGCAATTATAACCTTTGAATCATTGTCATAATGGTCCTACAAAAGTGATCCAGCCCCGTACACTGTTTTCAGTAATAGCCAATAGCAAATGCTTAAGAAAGTAAGTAAGGGCAGAGAAAACTGGTAGTAGCTGCCAGATCAGGTGCAGCCAAAAAGATAGCTTTGGAGTTTTAGGTTTGTTTCTTTAAGTTTCAAGTAGTATGACTTGAACATAGATAAGGAATCTCTGTTGATAACACAGCTAAATCTCCTTACAAAGTAGGACAAAGTAGCACTCTGATCCCATAGTGAGGTGCATATTTGCATAACTACCTGTTCCTCTCTATGCAAAGAACTTTAAATAAAGACAGTCAGGAATGAAATGTGTGTATTCTCAGAATCAGGTCCAGTGGCTGCAGCTCTTAAAAAGAGCTTTAATAATTTTGAACAGATTTATGTCTACAGAATACACAGCCAGCTCATACTTTATGCTTTTACTTTAAAGGTACCTGGATTCTAATACATCAAGTATTACTGTCTGTACAGGATTCTAATTTTTGTTAAAAATGCAAACTACAAAGTATTTTCCAAATATATGAACATTTGTTCAATTACGGATTTTAATGAGTTTTTCAACATCTATGCACGCTATGTCAATTAGATCACCCTGATCCATTTTCCTTTCTTCTGGTACTATATCTACCTTCAGAGTTAAGCCATGGTGGATCAGCAATTTCACATTTCAATTCCAGCCTTTGGATGAACACCAAGGCTCCTCTTCTGAAAATATAACATGACTCAGTTCCACAGACTTATCTTTGTGGAAGCAAAACTTCTTTCATATAGGCTTGTCTCATAAATGTGAGCTATATCCTAATGAATTCTTACCACACTTTAAAAGAGGGGAATATGGAATAAATCATGTTTAATTTAAAAAATTAATAGGAGTTAAGCAAAGGATAGTTCAGTTACAATGAACCCCTTTTTCTATTTTAAATAGAAAAAGGGAAAATGTATTTCTAAGCCCTTTGATAATGGTGTAAGTCACCACCATCCAGATACTGCTTTTTAATGCTGAATACATTAGTTACCCCTTGATAATTAAGACAACGTAGGTCATCCATCTCAGAAAGACAAGTAGGAGAAACAGCACAAAACTGTTTCTCATATTTACTTCTCCCGTAAACTCACTGAAAAATGTGGGAATTGTTAGCAAATTTTAAAGAACTATATAAGCCTACAGCACATTTCTATCCCATTTATACACTTCCAAGTCACCATTCTGCCTGGTTATCTATTTTTATACCACCATGTAGACAGGCAGAGTCCTTGGTACACTTGGTATTAGACATTAAAAAAACTCAATTCTTGCTCAGTTGAGAAAAAACCCATGACTGACTTCACTATGCATATTATTTTTATCCATACCAGCTAGCTATTTAAATTTAGATTTCATCATAAGTATTGCTTTTTAATTATTTGTTTACATAAATGCAGGGTGTGGCTTACCTGAAAAATCCAGTGCACATACTCCTCTCTGATGCTGGCCCTTGAGCAATGATAAACATTTCAGTGTCTGTGTGTCCCAAACATGGATAGCAGCATCTCTCCCAACCTAAATCAGAGGGTTAATTGAAATATCTGCTAACAGAAGTTCAAAGCACACCAATTACCAATAATTAGCATTACCACATCTTCAAAGCACTCTAGAAGTAAATACTTTTACATTTGACCTATTTTATCTTTTTCAAGATATATTTTCTCTTTAGTGAAATAACAGATATTCTCTAAAACATCAGTATTCTGTATCATATTAACAGCATAATTTATCATGATACATGAATACATATGAACATTCTGAATGTATCATACTGAGTACCAGATATCATCAGAGTGCCCAATATAAAATAGCCTTTTTATCTAAGTAAGGTTTTTGAATGCTAATACAGTACAAAAACACTGAGACTGACAAATAAATCCCCCAAACCACCTCAGATGTAGATAAAATACAGCTCCTGCAATTCACAAATTAAAGCAGAAGTTTGAAATTAATGTAATTATTTTTTGCAGGGCCACAGGATAAGACTGGCAGTTTTTCTCTTATATAGGAATAATTTAATAATCACCTCAATTAGTTTCCAGTCCTGTGCTCCCCAGAAGTTTGGCAGGGATACAGTACACAACTTACCCATATTTAGGAGGAAACACTATGCTGAAGGACAAAAAGAATCACATTTTTCCTAATTATGCAATGTAAAATGAAATAATTTCCATGTTTTGCCAAGATCATCACTTCTAAATACTCACCTGTCCAGTAGCAACATAATCTTTCACTGGATGAATGCTTAGGCTGAGGATGTCATCATCGTGACCAAGATACAGCCTTTGAGAGTGTTGTTGCCTGTTATATACAACAGCTACAGCAGCAATGTGATACACCACTTCTCCGGTTTGTGTGTAGAACAAGTTATTTCGACAGTCATAGCCTCTATAACTGAAGTAAATACAAAACAAATAATATCCTGTTTCAAAACTACTCTGGTACTCTTTGTAACAAATGGCGCAAATAATTTGTGCATCAGTGTGAAAAGAGCACAGCTGTGGTATCAACTTGAGCTCAAAGCTAAAAAGCACACAGGCAGAGACTACTGCCACCAACAGCAGGCATTCATGAATCTTCTCAACTCCGAAATTAGTACTGATTTAACAAAAATAATGCACAATTCACATGCAAATGTATACAGATAAGTTTTACAGGAACTTGGGTTCAAGCAGAAATTTATCAGGCATTTTTACAAAACACAACCAACCTGATCAGCTTAACAGAGAATCTTTGCTCTAGAAAATATAAGGTGTAGTCAACAGCTAGCTTTAAATGTAATTTTATAAACTACTATGCTGCAGCATTACTTATTATAGGGCTACAGTATTATAACCTCTTGTTCCTTAACACACACAACTGAAACAGAAGAAAATCTATGGCTGATATTCAAAAAATTACCCAGTGTTGATCACAAACCAATAATTGCATATAAGCACTGAAAAATATTTTGTCAAATTCTCTGAGTTTAATAAATTAAAATTGCTAGGATGTTTTAACAACAAGAAAAAAAAAATCTAATATTACTCTACCCATGTATAAACTGCAACTTTAAACTGTCCTCAGGTGCTCGCTCTCTTTTAAGGAAGGGCACAGAGTGGTTTTTCTCTTTACTTTGTTGTTTCAGCTGAGGTAGGTCTTCTTTGTAAACCTGAAGAACAGTTGTAAAAGTGAATTGCACATCTCCAGTTTTTTAAAAGCGAAACTGACTTACCTGTAGGTATCACAATTCGATATATGTTAATGTGACATTGAGTAGTTAACAACAAAGTCACTATCCATGCCTACAGAATTTCAAATAATAGATGTTTTTCAGACAATGAAGCTCCCCAATACATGAGTGGCCCAGAACATTATTCTAGAGTAGTAGTGGAAGAAGGTATTTTTCTAGAAGATTCCAGTGTCACTTAGTGACAGATAATTTAAATATTGACTCGAATTCCTTTAATATCTTTTAAACTTACGACGTGCTTCAGTGTACATACTCAAAGCTGAACATAATGACTTAGTCCGGCCTGGGGATTATGGTGAAATATACAGGAACCAAAAGCACTGAAATGATTTGCCAATGTGTCCAGATCCCTGAAGTAGAACTACAGCTCTGTAAATACACTAAAGACACAAAATACTATACATTTAAATCTTCCAGGAACGCTGAAGTTCTGTGGAGCTGCTAAAGATGTTTGAAGCACCTTCAAAGCTTTGGCGTCAAACAAAATTTGTTGTAATGCTGAAATAGAGTTTTAGAATTTGATTTCTGTGCCTACATTTCTTGGATTTTGCAAAATGACAATGGAATTGCCATTCCCACAGAAATCTACCTGACTGCAAAAGTGAAGCACTGGATTTTTACAAGAAAGGTGTTTATATAACTTAAGATTGGTTGTGAAACCATAGGCAAATAGAACCTTAACATATTATGCCTGTCACTTTTATGTCTTGTACTTCATTAGTGTTCTCACCCATTTATTCTTGTTCCCAGTGAATGCTACTAATGAAACGGAACACTCGGGTATTTTCTAATTAATTTCAAAATCTAGAACTCTCTATACTGCTTCATCCATAAGGCTAAAAAAAAATCCCAAACAACAAACCTAAACACAATTCTCAAAATAAGTTTAATGCTTTTGTTTCCATGTGCTTTTGTAACAAAACGTAAAGTGCAGCTTATGCTTGAGGTTGTCTCACACTTCCTGTAAACAGATTCTATTTTAGGTTGCTTCTAGCTTTTTCATGCACTGCCTGGAATACTGCTATTTAATTGCCTGCAATTGTTTTTTTACACTTTTAGTTTTTAAACCCAGACGTGCTTTTTGATACATAGAGAGCATGGAGGAGGATGCTATCTGACTTGAATACAGATGGAAAATCAGGAAAAGAAGAAGAGGAGGAGAATGGGACAAGCACTCCAGTGAGACTTGGAATAAAAGAGAGGGGAGAGAGAGAATTTGACAGAACTTCTGGCAAACGTGATCGATCTCTGTAACAGAGGTAAAATAAGCTGTTGGTAGAATAACTTATGTAATTTATTGAAGAATCTAGAAAGTGAGGTGAAAAGACAACGGATAAACCTTGTCTAAAGCATGGAACATCAGAGGAAATCCTTCCACAATCTCGAAAGCAGCTCTACATCAGCCATTAAATCCCTCAAAACAAATTTAACCAAGCCTATTATGTATTTTTCATGCTTAGTATGAGATTCCAGTACTGGTCTAAGGAAGTTCTAACCTTCTGCTATTGCAATTGATAAGATAACAGGACAAGGTGACAACAGCTCCTGAATAGCAGGTCCCATGTATGTTTAAACAGAAGTAGACGTCAGAAAACAGATAGCAGAATTTGATGTTAGTGTTTCTCTTCCTTCAAAACAAGGATAACAGCACCTTCCCACACCAGACTGTTATAGACATCAGCATTTACAAAGCACTGTATCATGAATGGAATGGAAAGAACTACAAGGAATATCATTCTCTCTGAAAAGACACATTCAAGCAATGTGCAATAAAGGCAGTTACGGAACTGCTTGATGAATGAAAAATGATTGAATAGTGTTCTTGTTAGATAAGAACTAAATATCCCCATACACTAAAAGAATCAGAAGTCCTGCAGAAATGTCTAATCATAATCCATGTAGATCCAGGGCACAATTACATTTTACTATGGCATTTTCTAAATGTTATTTAACTTTGTGACTTGCATAATGTTTCATAACACAGCAGCGTGGTTGCAAATTGTGATGTAGGTTGGGTCAAACCTCATGTCATGGAGCTGTTATTGCATTTTAAAAGAAGGGGAGCCAAGAGCTGAGCATGATAACAAGGCCAGCCAAGACAGTGCCCTCACAGATAGGGGTGCAGCCTCACAAAGCCTGAGTGACATGAGCACAGTAGATCTGGTGATTTTAACCAAGTGCAGGCAATAGTCCTGATCAATAGGCAAGTCCATAATGACAAAGCATAAGTCAACACTGCAAGACCAGGGTAAAGAGTAGAATGGCAAAATATCATTCCTGAAAAAAATCAATGCAGTAAACAATCTTACTTGATTTGTTTGTTGCATGGAATATCTTAATTTATCTGAGAACTCAGTTGTATTGAAATAGGAAAATCCTAAGTATATTAGTTGATTATTAGAGACCTATTTCACTTGGTTCCCACAAACTAGGGCACTTCTAATTCTTATACTTAGTTGTCCTTGGCAATAAAAATGAATCTGTCATAAATAAATGTATTAGATAGGCTTCACACTCATTAAGAGTATTCTGCTTTGAATGCGAAGTCATACAAAAACTGCATGAGCTACATTCTCAAAATTTGGATTCTAAATTTAGTAAGACTGAAGTCTTCTCTAATATTTATAATGGGAATAGGAATAGCAATAAGCTCTCTCAAATTCTTGTTTAAATTTGTGGTTTTATAAATATATTCTTTATTCTGATATATAGTAGTGTATGTACCAATGTTTTTCTCCAAACCCGTTTAAATTCCCATCTCCAGTCTAAAGCAAACTCTGTTTTTATGTATACTTGTTGTGTAATCAGTTGAATACTGTCAAAATAATCTTCCTAGTGTCATGAATTAGCTGCAAAACAGCTTCTTCTGATTTTTACTGAACAGTCATGATAAATTGTCAGGTAATTGCACGGTTAATTTTACTCACCTGGCGATCATAGTTGATTTGAGCTTCCTGCTCAATGTCAGAATCTAATTCTGGCACATCAGACAAATCTGAATCTGATTCTTCACTGTAGGAATCAACACCACCTTCTGCATTAAAAAAAATAAATCAGTCAATGTGTTGAACACATCACAAGAAAATAGCGTGTTACATTTCATATAGTGTAGGCTACATACAAAGCAGTATTCAAGAACTTTGGGAGCTTAAGCGGTTTGTAAAAATCATGTGGGTTTCATCCCTGTTTCAATGCTGGGGCAGGAAGGTGGCAGAGGGAACTAGAAAAACTGAGTAGTTAATAATACATTTCCATCACCTGAGAGAATTTTGTTTTCTTAGCAGGTTTTGGAGTGAAAACATACTGAAATGGTAAATTAAAACTTCCAATGTGATCACTACTTGTGTTTAAAAAGTTTTACTGTCACAAAGTATTTTACCAAATTGTGCAGGCACAGGGTGAAGTTTTGCCCTTTCGCTGAAGGGAATCCAATTTTCAGTAGCTACCATTATGTAGTTTATATAGCTTTTGTGGAATATTCTAAGTATCATGGATATAACGATATCATGGATATAACAAGAAAAAAAATCTCAAGTACAGCTATCACATATATGTGTAAAATTGCATTGAGAAGAAAATTATTTCAACACGTATAGACAAACTTCTGAATGTGCTAGACAGCTAGTTTTGAAAATTTAATTTGATCTAGTAATATCCATCTAAATGTCTTTTTTCCATATACTTTGATGAATACTGTTCGTGTATTCCTACACATACGATACCGCAGACTGCAGAAGAGTTTTTAATGTGCCTTGCTTGAAACAAATCATTGTCTAGGGAAGCCAAATGTCCCAAACATGCTGAATATAGATGATTACAGGGAATTATAATAAAAATAATAAAAATATTCAGTAATAACTCTTCTACTGGTGCTGTATTCTGTACGGATTTTATTTAATAAATACTTCCAAAGAGATCATTTTTACCTTGTGGAGATGTTTCATGGATGCCATTTGTTATCCCTTCAGGAATAAATCGCCACTGAAAAACAGAGTGATCAGCACCTCCTGTACTTAAAACCCACTGAAAATCATGGGACCAACGGACATTGGTTACATGTGCTGAATGACCAACGTATTTTCTAAATTTAGCTCCTAAAAATAAAAAATAGAAGAAAAAAATTAACGTTGCAACTAATAAAGTTGGGATTTTAAAGGAAACACATTCTAAACAGTCTTAGGAAAACTAAAAAAAAAAAAATTAAATGCTTCTTGATAATCTGATACTAATAGTAATTATAATACAAAAATAAATGGCATAAATAATATGAATGATACATTCAGTTCAGTTTCTGAAAAGCACCTAAATCTTGGCAGGACATACCACACGCACATGGCATTTCATTTTCAGCTTTAACACTATTACTGCTAATGTGAACTAGAGACATGTATTAAGTATTGCACTATACACATAAACTCAAATTCACTACAAGAACGTATACTGATAGGGGATCAATGTGAATACTATGTTCTTCAGCAACACAAAAAACTGTCTTACCTTTCTTTAGGCATGGAAATCTGAATAATTTCACCAGTCCAAAATCATCTCCAGAGACCAGCACTGAGCTGTTGTAATTTCCATCCACAGAGTTGACATCTGTAATGTTTGTATATTTTGGCCAAATTCCATTCACTTCAGATCCTATCACACAGGTCCACGAGGCCCAGTGAATTCCTTTGATCTCATCCTTGCTAGTTAGATGCTTCCCAGCTGAAAATATGGAAGCGAATAGTCTGTTATTTGTTCTTCAGTAAACTCCATTTCTTTTCATCACTATTACTTGTGTATGCTTCTTGAGATTAGTCTTTTAACCTCAATAAATTATTAAGAGTCTCAATTTTACTTTGTATTAGCATAATCTCACATTTGCAGTATTTGACAACATCACACATCATACAAGTTCTAATGCAGCTGTACATAAACATGCTAAAACAATACAAAAGTGGAAAAACATTAAATATTTATGTAAATTCCAGCCAAACTCCACTGGCAGGTGTACTATCAATAAAATGTTGTTGTTGTTTTCTTCAAATCAATAGTGAGGTTTACTTGTTCATAGCTTGAGCCACTTGTAAACTTACACGGCATCTTGTAGAACAGTCTCTCTCCTGCACCATCGTTGGTTTGCAAGAATTTACTATCCACAGACCAGTCAATATGAGTAATAAAACTAGAAGATTTATTGCATTCTCCTGTTTTTTTATATCGCTGAGCAACCGCATAGATATCCACTGGGCCATCATTAGAACCCACAGCAAGGTAAGAGCCATCTGGTGAAAATTTCATTTCATGGATTACTTCTTTTCGGTCTTTAATATGAACTACCTCAGTCATGTCTCTGCAAGAACCAATGGTGAAAATGTGAACTCTAAACTTGTGAAAATACAATCCACAAAAGTTTAAGATGATTATGAAGAGAGATGCACCAAATTATTTGTACAACAAAAAGCATATTTCAGAAAACCGTCCTCCCCCCCTTCTTTTTTTGAGAAGCTCCTGTGGTTTTCATTGGTTATAAGCATACTTTTAAAACTAAAGGTAGAAGCACCTTCACATGCCAATGATATTCTTCATTGTGTTCACCTAATTTTAACTGTAAAACAAACAGACCAGACAAATTTTTTTAACAGAGAAAACAGAGAAAGACTTCCACCTGAAGAGTGATACCCTGTGATACCTCACAAAACCCTGTTGGGATGGCCTTTGGGAGATACTCATTTCTCCACACGGACTCTTTTGGGGAGACAGACAAACAGTTTAGATTACAGGCTAACCGTTAGACTGACAAAGTTAGATACGATTTATCCCACATGTCATGACCTGCTAGCTACCTCTCTGGGGGTTCAGCACCAGCACCACCATTATCCACCAGTGCAAACCAGAGAAGTGACAATACGTTGCATGTGTCTTTGAAAACAATCAAGACAGCTATGTAGTCTAGTTTTCAAAAACATACTAAATTCTTCCCTATCAAATTACATTTGATGTAACTCCCTTTCCTGTCAATCAAGGAGCAAAATTTTCAAAGCTAGTGAATGCAAACAAAACTTGCAAGTAGGTTTCCCCAAATTCTTTGGCTATAAGGAAAGAATTAAAACTAACTACGTAAAAATCTTCCCCTGATTTAATTCAACAGTGAGCCAAGTCTCAGTGTCATTAATTTTGTATTTACAAATATAATCCATATCTAATTATAGATTTAGGCTGTAAAGAAATTTTGTGAGGAAGTGTCTTCTGCAGGTGTCACACTTGTTTTATTCTCCATTTTAAGCTCTTTTAATATTTTTCCCAAATTCTATTTATATTAATTACAGCCAGTAGTATCAAATTTATGAAAATACTCAGATTTAATTATAAATCAATAAATTTTGCTAATGTATCTTAGAAATACTCATATATAGTACTGCTAAAAGCAGAGAATAATCTGTAACTGAAGACAGATTTCTGGGAGGTGCTGACACTAATGATCGGGGTCTTAAAAAACCCAAACTATCAGAATAATTTTGCTAGAAATGTCTCCTAAAATGGTGAAACCGAAAATGTCAATAATAGTAGAAATTTTGTCGGGAAAATTCTTATTTATTCATACTCATCTTTTCCTTCAAAAAGTGTTTTGGAAAGAAATATTCTTATCTCTGCCTTATTACTGAAAACCGATAATACAACTATTCCACAGTGGTAAGTACTGCTACTGAGAAAAGCAGCTAATTCAGATAGACTCAGATCCTTCATGGTCAAGGAAAAGGAGAATAAAGAATCATGTAGCTGAGTAAATGATGAAAAAAATGCTGACAATACACAATGCCATTGTCCAGTTTTCCTGGCCCACAGGCTGTAGATTTGTTACCCTGTCAGCAGATCTGTCACAGAAAAGGAACAGATGGAGAAGCAATTGCATCCAGGGCCTTGCACAACGGTGTTGCCACTCTTTCAGGAATAACACTGGGTTTATCATTATTGGTCTCCACTAACTTATTCATTACGTTGCATATTAGGCAAATTAGCAAAGACAAGATTATTATGAAGAAACTATTACATGAAGAAATTTAACATTAGAAAAATACTAATCTTTAAAAAGGATTTTAAATTAACATGAGTAGATCACTTAAGTTTTGTTAAAGCAAATAAAGTAGTACATTACAGAGGTTTTCCCAGATCATTCATCAGTGGCAGGCTTTTCCCTCCTATCAGCTGGTAGCTTAAAGTGTTTTACATATATACTTACCAAACAACTGGAGCAAGATAAAGGAAGTGGCAAATTGTTCCAAGTATCAGTTAATATAACTTCTATATTTTGAATCACACTATTTGATTTGGCTATTTCAGGCTGTGCCTAATTTTACATTTTACTTGCTTTTGCTTGTCTTCCTTAATAGTATTTCAAGGCATAAAATGCCTAATGCATGAGATCCATTCATGCAAAAAAACCCGCTAGTCATCTAATAGGAAAAATAGATTTCAGATATATCTTGCAAATGCATAAAAACTTCCAATCAGCAATTGTTTTGCCTGTATCCATTCTTGTATAAGACAGGAAATGAACCACATGATCTAGGAGATAATCACTCTCAAAACTGTCATCTCTGTTATGCACAATTAATTAAAAAATATATAATTTTGGAATAAATAAAGAAAACTCCCCAAACTTGAACAATATTACTAAGACCTAATATTTTGAAGCAAATAAAGCATAAGCTTTCTCCTCATTATCAAACTACCACCTTTTAAAATACCAAGAGACATTATGGAAGCATATGCTCGATTTTTACTCTTTGTTTCTGATAGAATGCCAGGTGATTTTTCTCTTTTTTATAGGAACAAAAGACTTCAGAGTATGATCTTGAGTTACTCAGGAAAAAAAATACTGAAGTGGGAAAATGATGTAAGATTTTCTCATCTTACCTTACTCGAAGGACAATGAAGGAGCCATCCTTCATTCCGAGTGCTAACTGTGATCCATCAGGACTGAATGAGACACTCCTCACCGCTTCTTCCATATTACAACGAGCTATCAAGGCATGGTCAGCGAGACTCCATAATCTGCATCAAAGGATAGTAGCAGATTTTTCCTGACTGCACAATATTTTGGTAGCATCAAGAGTAAAAATAAAAAGCCTAACTCAATTGGTGAAGGTCTGTTTGCACGTACACCTTATATTAACATTTTAGAAAGCATCTGGTTACTTTCCAACCATGGAACGAAGATAAATTTGCCAACATGAGCTTACAGACTTATAGAAATTCATTTTTTAACTCAAAACTTCGTATCAGTCTAGAAGAGAAAGGTTGTGTACAGTGACTGCCTGAATCATTACATGGACACAGAACATTTCAATGGTGGCATCAAACATCTTAGCAAATAAACTAAATGAAGCTTTCAGACACTTTCAAGTGAAGTTCGAGGTTCAAATTTCTTTCAAAATAAAGGAGTCTTTACTATTCTCAGTTTCAGCAGGGATAGTACCTCAGACATGAAGCACAGATCCATGATAGCAGAAAAGAAAACCAGAAGAAGCTAAGGTACATAATCATTTTACATTATCTCTGATAGAATTACCCTAGATGAATAATTAAAAAAAACATGGTTTCTGTAGACACAAAGGGTCAAGGCAGATCAGACTGAAATTTTTACTGAAAATGAAAGTAATACTCGGCATAAATATTCCAACTATGGGGTAATTTTCTATTAAACTTGAACAAACTAGTAGGCAAAATTGTATGCTGATTTGCTATAACACATAATTTTAAATAAAAACAATCTACCAATAATTTTTTCTGTAAGATAGAGAAAAGCAAACGATGTACCTATATTTTAAGAAGGAATGGAGGGGGTTTTCTAGATGACTACAAGCTGATTACTCAGATCTCAGTAACATGCAAGATTTATAAAAAAACATAAAGAAAAGAACAATTAAAAGCATGGAAGAAAGTGCATAAAAGACCTCTCAGAGCAGAAAAAATAAGTCAGCAATATCAAGCTGTCTTTTTTTTGAGGGTAGTGCTGTAAATGTACTGCATTTGTAAAATATTTATAAAATAGTAAAATATTTGAGTATCAGCATATGCGATTCTTGGCCAAAGTAAAAGAAATGACAACTTGTAGAAGAACTGTAATGTGATACTGGATGAAGTTTTATAGCAAGCTTTACAGAAATAAACAATTGGGCTAGATGGGAAATACTACTGAGATTTCTAGGTACAAGCTTTGATATAGTAACATTTAGCATTTTCGCTAAGGACACTGTTACAAAAGATGAGAATGCTAATGAGATTTGCTATGGACAGCAAGCCGGGAGGCACTGTATGCCCAGAGATGGATATATCTTATTGTAAGAAATTGAGATTTCTTCATGATGAAACAAATAAACATAGAATGAAATTTATTCAAAGCTTTTCAGAGCTTATGTCTAGCACTTTCAGAGGCTTATGTCTAGCACTTTGCTGTAAGCTTGAAACACAAGTGGTACCAGCAAAAAGAAGTCAGATCCCACATTGTTTTTCATTTATAGAATGACTATGATCCATGACTGATTTGCAGACAGGGAAAAAGAAATTTGACCCTAAAAATAAATCCTGGGTGTTGTTCCAGAAGGTACACAAAAACAATAGTACACAACACACAGAGACTTCATCTGGCATGTTCTTTACAAGCTATCTCAAGAAATTGGATAAAAACAGCAACAGATGCAGGAAAGTATTATTAGCATGATTAGTGCGATACAGTCTTCATTTTCCTAAAGAAGACCAAGAGAGTTTAACTTCTATACCTTAGTGAAGCAAGGACCAGAAAGGGACAGTATTGCTTCCAAAAGTCCATCAGTAGGATAAATGTCAAACAAGGAGAAAAAGTTAAGTTGAAATACTTGTGTTGGTACTAGAACAAATAGCATAAGAAGAACACTGAGTATAGCCTAAAAAGAAGGAGGTTTCTGAAGACCCCAGCAACAGTAATATTTAGATACAGCCTTATAGTAGAATAACAGGAGAAACAAATAAGATAGAGCTTGAGAAATTTAGTTAAAAGGTTATAGAATTTGAACGCTTGCATTGAGAAAGAAACCCTTTGGGCCTTATTAGGTTAACGTTACTAGGATGAGACTGGAATAAATAACCCTGAATGATACTGGTTTCCTCTTAGGCTGAGAGAGTTCAATTATAAGACAGAACTTGAAAAAGCTTCTCCACGGAAAAAACTGCAAGTACCATTTCCTGGTGAAAAGAAAATGGATGTGGAATGCTAAAACTGTTTTCAAAGACAAAAGAGTAGTAGATAAGATGCAAGACTCTTAGCAGCCTTGCTAGGGAAAAACTAGAAGTCCAAAACTATAAAGAATGAACCAGAAAGGATAACTAATGGACAGGTTATTCCAAACATGAAACTTTAAATTTTATAACAGGAAAAAAAAACCCACAACACTTTGCACACATTCAGGCATTTGAATATACAAGTGATAAAATAAAAGCATGGCTTTGCATAAGACAATAGAATAAGTATCTCTTCTGGCAAACTACTTCAGCTCATTGATTTTGAAAAGCCAGGGAAATAACTATTTCCATGTAAAAACTGTATTTTCAAATAAGGCAAAGATTTGGTTTTATCATTCTTTGGCAACTTTCCTATGCATTTATTTAAATGACTGAGTTTAAACATTCCAGACTCATGAAACATTGTTTTATCAGTCAATATTCCAGTCTTTTCTGTCATGTACCTGGTAGGTAAATTTATTTATTGGAGCACATACTGAAGCCTCCTAAGAGGCTTACTAGCAACCACTCCATTTGCAGAAAAAGCCATAACTGATGACGGAATATTTACTCCTGCATTTTTTCGTTCAATTGGCAGAACAATGTTCCACACAAAAAAAATCTGAGATATAAACATTCTAATGGATTCATATAAAAACAGGTTCTAATCAATTTTCATAGGATTGCAGGAATACGGAAAGAGATCATTCAAGAAGACAGACAGTGTAGTGGAGATGTTCTGCCAGAACAGCAACTACTCATGGTCCTGCAGCCAGATGTACAAACACTACATTACAAAAAGATATGTGAGGTCATTGAACAAATGTAATAAATAACTCTGCGTGCCTCTTAGCATTCTGATGAGAGTGATGCTTTCTTCCTGTTCCTATAGTAAGAGACAGGAAGCAGGCAATATTGCCTAGTTGACACACTTTTGAATTTAAAATGTAGGAAAGCTGTATTTGGCCAGAGCCTTCTCTCAGCTGGGCTAGGGAAAAATCTACAGTAACACCCCTTAGTTCTACGGAGGTCCTTTTCATTTAGATATCTCACTTTTATATAATAACATCATTGGGCCCACTAAATACTTATTTGTAAAACTACTTAGATTTATATTATACAGCCACTCTCCAAAATAACAGGATAACCAAATACTAAGAAAAAGTACACAACGAACAGCAATACAGAAACATTCTTGTTAATGAAATGTAATTACTAAAAAAAAAAGGGAGAAAAATCCTTTTGTGTACTTTATCTTAACAAAAATATCAATGTATTTCACTGGAAATCCTCACATGAAGCCTCAGTATGTAAAAAAATAGCACTGTCTTCACTAGAATTCATATCCCATATTCTCTAGTGCCTAACCAGCTAAATGGATGTGTGATGTAGTGCAGTACAATACCTGTAACATTAACAAACACACATTGTATAGAATGGCAATGTTCAAAGGCATCAGTAATATAATAACTATAACAGCCATAATAATCACAGGAGCTCCACTAATTAAGGCTTTATGTGCACAAAGAAAGTACTTGCAGTATCTTTCATGGAGGGGCATAAATTTGTTCCAGGCACGCTGTGAGTCAGCAGCACTTTATCCAGCCCCAAGTCAGAGCTGAATTACCATGCTAAGAGATGAGTCCAAGATAATAAATCCCAAGTTTTAGCATGGCTTATTAGCTGGAGGGCAGCACAATGCTAATCCCAGCTTTGCAGCTCTTGTTCCAGAACTGGCTTGCATCCTACTAGAATGAAGGCAGTGTGAATTTGTGCCTGTCTATAAAACTGTGCAGGCAAACCTAAACAGAAGAGACCATCCCATGTTTTATAAACTGAAGGAATATTGCTAATATTTAGGAAACAGGGAGGTAATTTGACTGTACTAGCAGTTGTGTTGGTTTCACAGTTTGGTCTTCAATTATGGTTAGAAAGAGAGGAGAGATGGTAGGAATAGGAAACCAGTACAGTAAAAGATAGAAAGGAAAGAGAAACAGAAATTCCAACTAACCAGCAAGCTTCGAGGCAGAGGTGAATCATAGCATGGAATCTGAGGAAGCATAAATTAGAAGATGTATGTATGGTAGGAAACTGATTTTTCCCATTGAAATATGGCCAAATGGTAGAATCCACACGTATGTTTCTGAAATAAGTTGACTAATTAATAGTCCATAAAACCTGAAAAACTGCTCGGTAACTGCCAGGCATTGATTTGTAAATACGTGATCAAATTATCTATATAAGATGAACAGCAGCAATCATCCATCTGGCATACGGCTGGAGAGAAACCTGGTGGAGGGGTTAGAAGCCAGGATAGTAGCATCAGGAGAAACTGCTAAGGAGGACATTAAGAATGTCAGAACTCAGGAAAACAAGCTGTTATGAACCCCACTGCATGCACCGTTCTGCGTGGAAGAGGGCTTCAGGGCAAGCACAGAACCACAGTTTGAGGGAAGACTCAGGACACTTCCATAATAAAACCCAGTCTCCCAAAAAATATTTAAGTGTATGGGAGTACATCTACTACAGTGAGAATCTCAGTTTAACCTCAAAACATTACTATAAAGTCTTACTAAGCATATTTTTCAAAGGCTCGTCAATTTGTCCAATTTTAACAGAGTCAGGAAGACTTTTGACTTTGTCACAACTTCCACAAATCAGTGTACAAAGATTGAAATCTCTCTACAAAGGCTTGAGGCACAAGTGCTACAACTAAACATCTGAAGAATTTTTTTCATTGGGGTAAACCAGTGTATTTCCATTAATCTCATTTTCTGGCATTTTAACTGAATTTGTTTTAGATTAGATTTTCTAAATACTTATGGCTGAGTCAGGTGCCTGCTATGTAAAACATTGGCCAGAGGTACTTAGGTTATAGATTTGTTGGACATTATTAACAGAAGAGAAGTACACGATGACCATTCTCCCTCCAGATACCTACACCTACAGTTCAGAACAGTCAGGAACTAGTACTTAAAGCAGAGTATGTAAATCAAGCACGTCTTGGACACAAATTTTGATTACTTTTAGATTATGTGTGGAGCCCAGATATGATGGCTGAAGAGAAAAAAAGCAAAGCCACTATGAAAAATACGAGAAAAGAACTGTTGTCTTAATGGAGACTCAACACGAGGCCAGAAAATAAATGAATTGCAAATACGTCAAATTGACACTGGTTAAAAATGATGAGTACATGAATGAACAGATAAAATATAAATAAGATCTAGCCTTACCGTACGGATCGATCATCGCTGCCTGTGACTGCTAAAGGCTTCTTTGGGTGGACCGCCAGGGCCCAGAGCTCCCCTTCACAATGACCCTGCATAATCAGCATGGGTTTATCTCTTTCTCTTACTAGCACCTCAAATATTTCACTGTCCTGTGTCCCTGCTAAAAGTCTGTCCGCTTTCCAACAGACACTTCGGATGGACAAACCTGACAGAGGACAGAATAATCTTAGATTAATGGCAATGATGAGACACAGTGATAGTCAGTAAAGTGAAGATCAAGACTTCAAGAGTTAATGTATAATGACTGTTATGCTTTGATACTGAAGTCCTATAAAATATCACAGCTGATTAAATCTCAAAGCAGTTCTGTTGAATTATCTGCATTTGATAGAAAAAGAGAAGGCTTAACCCTGGGAAAATGCTGAGTAGCTAACATTGCTGCTGCCAGTTTCCTAAATGATCAAGCTCTTAAGATTTGCATATAACCTGGGAATTTATTTTAAAAAACAATTTAATTTCACATGATTTAAACATTCACATTTTAGATTAACTAAAGGTCATGTGACTGAAGCTGATTTTATTCCTTTTTTTTAGTACTTTGCCTTTTTTGTGCATTTAAATAAAATGTTCAATAACATTTTAATGGTGAATTTAAATGGCTTGTGCCCATTCTTCTCCATATCGGTCCCATCTGATTATTTAAAAAAAGAAATAACAAACCAAAACGCCCCTCAAGACCCCAAACCAATAGAATCTTGCTTTGCATAACTTTTAAAGAGCTTGATCACAAATCTGATCCTAACTCTACAGCTGAAATTGTACTAACCATAAGCTTAAAAATACCCTCCTAGCAGGTTGGGCAATTTGATCCCATTCTTTTGTTGACTGTCCCCAGTGTTTCTATCTTCTGTTACAGTATATGAAAATTAAAGTTTGCCTAATGGGTCATGATGCTGAGAGATGAGAATGAGAAAAAATCCATATGTCATGTAGCCAAGGTCAGCCACGTCATTATTTTAACATCTTTTGGAACCGAATAACACAATGCAATTAACTCCTGGTCACATAAATAAAATATATTGTAGAGTTTTTGTCACCTGTTGAGAAGGACAAATTCATCTTAATTTATTGCCTTGTCCATTTTCAGTACCCTTTAATTTTCACTAGGTCATTTATGACTTAGCTAATTTTCTAACTGAAGTTATGACTTATGTCTTCTTGATACACATCAAAGGCCACACAGGGGAAGAAGTTCAGACATTAAGTGGAAAATGGGTGTTGTTATGTTTTAGAACACATAGCACATACATCTTTTGTTATGGAAAAAAGTGTTTTCTGTGCAGTACTGCACGTAAAGAAAGATATCTATTATCAGGGTTTTTTTACTAACATACTTAAGTATTTAAATATAAAAGCCAAGCCTATAATCAGGTTGTTACTGGTGATGCAATTTATTTAAAAAATGTTTGGTGCTGTTCAGCACAGGATGACTGATAAATCTGTCTGCTGGGGGTAAGGAGAAGGTCTTCCTGACACCCTAGAAAGAAGCTTTAAGTTTGACAGCTGATGCCTTTGGAAACTGCTTTGGGAAAAAAAGTAATTGGAAAGGAGGGACAGAAGGCCCTAGGTAAGCAGTTAAGGCTACTACCATTGCTAGAAGTTACATATGTGCTCAAACACAGTTTGACATAACTGAAAATGAAACAATTTCCACAGTCTGTTATTAGTAAGCACTAAATGGAAGGGACCATCAGTGGATGACAGATCAGATAGAAACAGCAGAAAAGGATAGAAAGACAACAGAAACGTGGCAGGCAAGAGTTGTATCACATAGAAAGACCACAGAGAGAGAAGAAACCCTGAAACAGGAAGAAAATAAAACATCTCCAAAATTATGGTGACAGGGTGTAAGTGCATGCTTGGATTTTATGACCCGCAGTCACTCCTCAGAGTTCTAAGGTTTTGTTGTTTTTGTCAGACCAGCAGTTCCGCTGCACTTTTCACAGATACACTGTGATGTCTTTTTACTTAGTCTCAGTGATTACGCTCATGAGCACAACACCTTTGACTAAGTTTTGATAAAATCTTGCAGGCTTGCTTAGGACCATTTCTTGCCCTCAAATTAGGCAATGTTCTTATTTTGACAAGCAAACTTAAACCTGGAGGATTTAAATGCTTTGAAGACAAGATTTGGATAGTGTTCAAGTTTTTAGAAATCACTTTATGAGTTTTTAAAGTTTAGTCATCATTTACACACAACTCTAAGCAACAACTCAATTCACTTTCTGAAACTGATTTTTTTTTTACTACTTTTGCCAAGCAAAAGATAGCAGAAACCTCTATTGACTGTGTTTTAGCTCCTGCTACAGTGTCTAGTTCTACTTAGCTGCTCTCATCCATACATTCTGTATCCTGTAGCACTTGGGAGATGGTGGAAACAATGGCACCAAGTTAGAATCACTCCATAGCATGTCTGATGGAAATTCACCTTCAATATGTCCTTTGTTGATTTAAGTTCCATCAAGATAAAACTCTCTTCTCAGGCACCTTGTAGAAGCACAGCCAGGTGCTTTCTGCAGGCAAGGTACTACAAGAAGTCACCTTTCCGAGCACACTACAGTTCTGCTCTGTAATCTAAGTTTTAACTTTGAAGTAATAATTTCCCACAGAAGATGAGTAGTCAATTAAAAGTAGCAGAAGTCAGCTAAAGTCTGTTTTGAATTGAGTGTGGACATGTCCCGGGCAGCAGTAAGAGGGGGAAAAAAAGTTTCTACTCTGGTCTCTCAAATATGTGGGGAAAAGCTCCTTCCCAGGCTCATTTCACAAAGAACCAAGGAGGCTGAAGATGCATGTTTCATCTGTGAGCACTGCTTTCTCTATGTCACCTTTCATATATGTTATTCTGAATTTCATTACGAATGGACTACCCGCAAGACCGCCAGTAGCCAGAACAATCTGTCTAACCCCCATATACAGCCTCATTTCTCCACAATTTTTAGAAAGTATTTCTAAAGTGATAAAAAATGTTGTACATTGTCACAAGGTACTGATATTGCTTTTTGGAAATTAATGTAAATAAATGTACATTCTGGCTACAAACCACTACATAAAGCCAGAACTATAGAGCAAAGGGACGACTGGTTGGGTACATTTGACAACTACTTTGAGGGCTCTGTTCCATGAGTCTACACCACATTATGACATATTGGTGCAGCAGTGTGCATCTAAGGCTACTTGAGTCTGCTTTTTGAACCAAGATACTGCAAACCTGTGCATTTCAAAATATTAGAATCATCAGCTTATTTGATTTAACTAAGATGAAAAATTAACAGAACAAGCCTGTTACTATATTACGAGTCAAAATATCCATCATTAAGAAAGAGCATTTTATTCTTAGTGGTCTCTTGACTGTTCCAATGGTAATTTTAATAGGAAAAGTAGGTCTAAGAATGTGAATTAAGAAGCAGGAGTAATTAAAATTACAAGGGTGGCTGCCAAAAGTGTGTAAAGCCTACTTCAGGCCAGCAAACAGAGTGCTATATTCTCAATCCAATTGGATGCATAGAATTCACAGAAGACTAAGATTTTTACAAAGTTCGCATTATGACCAGTGGAAACTATAAGTGCACTAAGGGTCTAATAAAATAAAGTGATGACTAAGCTCATAGGAAGCATGATCAGGTTCAACAAATACGGTGGTCAAGAATTTAATAACGTTCTCTCTGTTAAATATGCCAAGTGCTACCATTCCTAATGAACTTAATGGAGTACTGAGATGTTCAGCATCTTTGAATATCAGGTTCCATAAATCTCAATAAATTAACTGAATTGCAATTAATTAAGTTAAAGATTGGCTAAACTAATTCTCTTATCTTTTTGTGTTTAATTAGTATTTATTTATCTTCTTTTACTTGCATGGTGGGGAGCAGCAACTGTAAGCATCTGTCTGTTTATACTACGAAACACAGAAAACTCTTTTGGCTACATCATTGTCAGAGGAAAAAAGGGAATACAGATCTCAAAAGTAAATACAGTCATTAAGTAAAAAAAATCAGCAGTGTGCAGAAACATTTATGCTTCAAATTAAATTGTGGCATAATCCATTATGCAGCTGTGTGAAAAACCATTAAAGTAATAGCTCATTACCTTTGTATCCTTGTTCAGTCTCCCTGAGATCAATTTTAGTAATTGGTTTGAATTCAGTGTCCCATAACCGAATGCAACCATCTCTCCCTCCAGTGGCAAAACCTTCCTCACAAGCATACATACTAAAAATTCCAGCCTGTTAACCAATAGTATAACAAGTTTTAATGTTCTTTACAAGTGATTTAAACACACAAAGAAACTGTTTTTGTACACTCTTGTTAAAGGCTAGAAACTGGTAGGCAGCAAAATGTTGTCCAACCAGAAAACAAACCAGCAAACACAGAGGGAACACTTTTATTTCAAGTGCTTCCACCTTAGTGATTGTATAGAAATTTTTGTACAAATACCAATGATACAGCCTGATTACAGAACTTTACATTTGGGTTAGGTAAAATTATCACAAGGAGACTCAAATAAATAATGGAAGACTTAAAATAAATAGTTGCCCAGAATAAACAAAAGCGAGCAAACAAGCAATACAAATATTCTTACAGGTGTGGAGATGATTGAGACATTCTTTCATGAATGCAGTTCAGACATCATTTGGAATCTGACAGGAACTGAGAGAGTGTCAATTCATTCTCTTCATTGAAAGACAAGTTTCTACTATAGTTTGAGTTTCTTTTTCATCATTACTGATGACAGTGCTATACTACATTGGAATAGCTCATGGAATGCCTGCTGATTTGTATTTTACTAGGAAAACCTCTCAATTAAGACAGAAATCGAACTGCATGGAAATTAATACAATGAAGTGAAGATCTCTGTTTTCAAAGTGGTCTTGTTCAATATCTTAATAAATTAATATGTCATCTACTAATTAATTATAGAGATGAGAAATTGGGCAAGAGAATGCCTATTACCCATGGCAAACCCCATAATTTGCAAGGATGAAACAGAACACATTATATAGAAAGAGATTGTATTTAATAATTCTAATGAATTCAAGGAGAATTCTGTAAACAAAATCTTGCAAATATACTTCAAGGGTTTACTGTTGGCCAAAAAATATTTCCATGTTACTGGAGTTGCACCAGCTTAAAACTTAGCAATTACACAGTAGTTCTTCAGGTAAGATGTCCCACTAACCTCAGTCTGACTGCTTTCATAAATTAAGGATTACTTCTATAAATAACTATTACTCTCCTGGACACTTAGATCTAATTTGAAAAGCTACTGTCAATCTTGATGCACTGCCAACATAATGGCTTCTTCCAGCTTCCCAAAATTAGTTAAGTTTTCAGTGCCCTTTCTAGAAAGGTTCTAGAAAAAAAACATAGCAACAACTCTTAGATTTCATATCACTCTTAACAATACTTGTTCTTTCTCTTCAAAACCCTCATTCCAGAATGCCAGTAGCCATAAGGACATTCAAAATAGTAGTTCTCAAATGTATTTGAAAGAAGACATGAAAATCCTACTGTAGCTTTACTGCAGCAACAGAGACAAACTTATCATGCTAGTGTGGTTAGAAATCTAACACTGTCCTTTACGCTCCACTTTCTCTCTGTAATTATACGTGCTCCAGATTAGGGTGAAGGGTGTGCTATGAAACCAATTGTAGTAAACTGTCTTTGAAATACAGTCAGAGCAAAATTCACAGGCTGAAGAGGTTTACTCCACGCTGAAGTTTTTATGAAGAGTCAGTCTTCAGTGTTGGGAAATGTGGTGGTAAATTTTTATTTAAATAAGATCACTTGGTTACCAGCTGGTTTTAAGTCAAGTAATCGTAACTGAAGCTACTCGACCTGTGAAACTTCACATTAAGAAACCTCACTCTAGATTTAGTCTGATGGGTTAAATCAGTGCTATAAGTATCAGCAGTTCTGTCAATTATCAGTTCAGCAGCAAGCATCTGTTGAAAACACGTAAAAAGCATAAGATTACATTTAAGTTCTTAATTGATGAATACTCTTTGACATTCTTCTGACCTAAACCAGAAGAAAATCTCTGTATATAAGCCTTCAAGAAGTCTTTCAATTCAATGAACAGTTCATTTCAAAACTACAACTTACACTATGTGCTCCTTGAATTGTGCGGACTAAGTTTAGCCCTTTCCAAACGTAGATGTCTCCATTTAAAGCACCAGAGTACGTGATATCTTCTTTTGCACATGCTAAACAAAGGATTGTTTGGAGATCTCCTGTTTTACCAAATATTCCTCTCTTTGCTGTCAGTGCATTTCCACACAATGTCCAAAACTGTGAAATATAAATGGCAGATAAGGAAAAATTTCTGCAAAATTTCTGTGTTTTTTCATATTAGCATGCAGATCTCACAGATACACATCCTTACAGAACAGTGGCTGGACAGAAACTTAAATGACTTCTGTAGTGCTATCAGAATGCCCATTACTGACAAAAATGCTCACTGACCAAGGAAATCCTCAGGCAAATGCAAAATGAAAGGATCAACCTGTTTGAGAAAGCGAGGCACAATTCTGACTTACTACTGCTACTCTACCCCAGCTCATTATTTCCCTATCTTTTATCACAGTTTGCTGGGTGATATCTGCCAATGTGAATGTGCAGTTTTTCAAGTCAGGAATGTCCCACTTTTCTTATCTGCAAAGCTTAAAATACAGCTAAAGTTTTGAAGAAATTAAATACTTTATCTTAAAGAATCTATGTGCCTGGAGTAGACATTTATGCCCCTTTCCAGAGTACAGAAAGAGATACTTCCCTCAAATACAGTTAGATTTACTGAGAAACCATCTGTTGATTGGAGACGGCAAATGCTTGTATGTGAAACAACTGTCTCTCAATACAAGCTAATTGTGGAATGGTGACTTTCTTGACTTCTACACAGAGTAAGTTTCTGCAGAACAAGGTTGCAAGACTGACTAGGGAACAGAAAAAGAGTCAAAATGACACAAAGATTTTCTTACAAGTGTGTCTTTAGTGGTGGGCTAGAAATAGTCTTTTTTTTTTTTTAATCATTTCAGAGTGCCTTTTAAAACATAATTTTATCAAGCAGAGAGGACAGTTACTGCAGTCAAGGATCTGACCTTCCTAGGAAAGTAAAGAGAATTTCAATCAGATGTGCAAGAAAAATGCTGAAATTTGAGTTGGCCTGCCAACTTTTAGATTTTCTGGATGCATGCAGATACAGAACAGTAAATGTGGTGTAGCACAGCCCTGAACAGACTTGCCAGCTCAAGTATTTATTAGTTGAGGCATCTGTGCTCTGCAGCCTATTGCACACTGGAGGGAGACTCTCAAAGGATGGACAGGAATGTTGCAAGTGTCTGACATAGATGCCTAGTGTCTATCTCATAGTGTCAATCTGGCTACAAGCCAGATTTTTTTAGGTCTTTCTCTGTGTATTTGCTCCTACAAATTCCTATAAAGTTGAATTCCGGAAAACATTTGGATCAAAGATTTCTCAGATCCTTCTCTATTTCTGATTCAGTAATTTTTCCCTTTGCCTCTTAACATAAACCAAGTTATGAGAAGGCAGTGGGAATGCTTCCCCCAGGGCTTTCATTCTGGGAGTAAAACATACACTGTTCTCACTTTTGGTGAGAAGGGCAAAAGGGCAGGTAGCAGTGTTAGGAAATGGGTGGAGGGAGGTCCTGAGCTCAGTGTGGGATTCCTTAGCTCCTCGGCTTTACCACAGCTTTTAATATCTACTCATCCAAAGGAGCCAATACAACACAAATGATAAAAGGAATAAATGGCACTCTTCCCAAGTATTATTCCCAATTCTCAAAGAGATACATTAAGTTTAAAGCTGTTCTTTCCTTGGAAGTTAAAGTAGTTACCACATTCCCACAGCCTTAACCCTGTTTGAGCATCACTGGAGGGGAACGTCTCATTTCCCCTCCACACTTTTTTTTTTTTTTTGGCATGCCTATATCTATATGTATTTATTTTGCCTGGTATTATGCATCTTGAGGGTAATTATGGCCATTTTAAGCAGAATACAGGTGCCAAACAAAGACAGGTTTTGGAAAACAGCTTGTAGAATACAACAGATGGTATCATTTCTGCCAAAACCACCCACAGTTTGAAAGCAGGGGTAGTTTTAAGGGCACAAGCTTCTCAGTAACCAGAACTAGAGATATTAGCTGGTTTCCTAAATTTCCAGTTAAAGCTCTTCCCACCCCAGTCATGTGAAATAATTGCCATCTGTTAGGAATGCTTCTGATGAGACAAGAGAAAAACAGAAACCTGCAGGGAATATTGGCAAACAGAAGAATTTCTTTCTAAGTTTTTTTCACAGGTATGAGAATGTTTTAGCCTCAGCTTAGAGTATATATGTAAGTTTATAGTTAAATCAGCTCCAGAACAGGTGACCTAGAAGAAGAAAATAGAGGGGCACTAGACTTTTCATTTGTTCACCTCTGCAGGTGTTGCATACCTTCTCTGTGGTATTCCTACAAATGCTAGTGGAATGGCAGGCAACATAGCAGTTCATTGAATTAGTACTTTTAACTTTGTTTTTTCTATACCTGCTCAGTGACCTTCTGTGATGCCTGATGAGAGCAATCACTAAAGACTGAGACAATTTAGGTGGAATGGAGAGGTCAGGGAACCCAAAACCTACAAATATACAATGATGAAAATGATACCAAATAATCTTCCCGATTTGCTTAAGTGGATCTGTGCCTCAGTCACTGCCAATGAATAATAAATCAACTTTAAAAAAAAGTTTTACTGAAATGCTTACAGAGTAAAGAAAGAAAAATATAAACTGTCTTATACTCAAAGTCCTTAACATATCAAATGATAATTTTTTTTTGTGATATTATCCACTTTTTAAGAAGTAAACAATAAAAGCTATTTACCTTTATGTGCTTTACTCCACAGCTGACTATTCTGTTTGGTTGATACTGGTCCCAGGAAATATCGAATATCTGTTAAGAAATATAGTAAGCTCATTTTAAATTATACCATAACTGCATCTAGGCTCACTTTTACCAATTTTTAGGCATAATTTATGTGGCAATACACTACTAAAACCGAAAGAACATTATTTAGGTAAGTTTGGAACTCTTTGTAAACAAGGATTAAGGCAAAGATGCAGACTTCCTCACGTAGCTCTGTTAACACATCTCATTTGACCTTCACTTTATCAACCAGTTCCAGCTTCAAGATATTATTGAATGATATTTGCTGTCTCAAATAAAATTGGAATTGTGTAAACTAATGTTCCTCAACTTCAGGGAAAAATATCACTACATTTCTCTTTATCCATTATTTTAGATAGAAAGTACAGAACCTAATTTAACCTGATTACCAAAAGATCTCAGAGACAAAATGGGTGAATATCATTCATCTGAACTAATCTAGAGATAAAATTTAATTCTTCATTTTGATTGATGTTACAGTTATAATAGCATGCATCAAAAAACGAAGCATCAATTCCTGTGCATCTTACAAGAACACACTCACAGCGTATTCTATGACTATGGAATTACAGCAAATGTAAAATACTGTCTGAAGTTTGGAAACAAAGCTTGCATTTTGGCCCATATTTTCAACAATGTTATCTTTACACTTTTCACCTCTGGCATTCAGCTTTTCAGTGTCCAAGCTGAGAACCAATGGTTTGAGCTGTTAAATATAAACCACAAAATAATTTCAGTCAGCTTAAATGTAAATATTATCTTAAGCTTACCCATCATTCATTTTATACACAAGGAAGCACTGCCTTCCTATAAAATATTTATTTTCTTTATAAACATCAGGATTTCTGTAGTTTAAGTACTGTTTTACTTAAGCATTGTTAGAACACACAAGATATTTCACCTTCAGAAATGTTTTATGATTCATGCATGCTAAATCATCAGAATTTGTGGCCCAATTAGACACGCATCCTTTCCACTCCCTCTTCAGGGTCAAATATCTTTTTTTATGGTTTTGAAAGCCTACTGAGACTAGGATTTTAGTACTCCTTGACTGTCTTGGAGTCCTCTGCTAATTCAGAACCCAATCTTGTAGCTACTGAAGTCAGCAACGAAACTTCCACTGATGTAACTGAAAAGCGAATCAGTTCTGAAAGACAAATCCATGTCAGGACTAAGATCCTGGTAGGCTGGGAACATTGTAAGTAGAAATTAAGTATCAGATTTATTCAGATGACACATAAGATGAAGACAGACTGTACGCACAAACTATAAAAAGGGTCCATTGTACTGCTTTGTCCATATAAATATTCCACCAGGTGTAGTGTAACTTTATAATACCTCAAAACTTTAACATTCTAACATGTTTTAACATCATAAATTGAGTAAGAAAAAAGTCGTCAGAATGTGTCCACAATTTACATCAATGCATGCATCCTTGTGCTTACATATGTTGAGGAGGTATTTTGCTTATGCTAAATCTGCTCCAACTTTTCATAATCCTGAATAATACTCTCAACTCAGACCTGCTCAGCTCTTCTATTTATTGATATTGTTATGATCCTTTACCTAAAGTTAATAGGTATAAAAGGAATATTTACTCTAGTTACATTTCTCCTACAGGTGACTGTCTTAAGCAAAAATATAAAGGAGATAATTAAACTTTCCCTCAGGATAAAATGTCTTTTGGCATACTCATAAAGGACATTATCTTTGTCTACTGAGCTAGCATTTCAAATCTTATATAAAGAGCTATAAATCATCCTAATCAGTGCATTATTTCCTCTCGAGGACTGCTAGATGGTGAGTTCAAGAATCCATCACACGTCCCATTTACTAACACTGCTTTGTGCTCTGTCTGGCTCAATAAAAAGAAATAAATACCTTATTCATTATTTTAAAAGCCAAGTAAAATGATCAAAATATTCTTTGCATTAACCTAATACAAAAAAATTTATTTTTAAAATAATTCTGTAACTCCCAGACAAAATGCAGCAAACCCTTCATACAATTACCCTGTCTGAATGGCCCGTAGCTGTTGCCAGTAGTTTTCCTCTCTTCCAGTCCCAAATACATACTGTGTTTTTGGCATCCAGTCCCACAGAAGCTAAACGCTAAGGAAAAACAGTAGTAATCCAGTTAACAGAAAATCAACTCAAAAATCAGTTTACTGTACATCAGATTATTCTGTGGACAAATGGATTTTACCACATGACTTGTTTGAGCTACATTGCAAAGGCACAATCAAGATATTCACATTTACTATTTGTTCACTGGAGAAAGCACTGAAATGTCTCATCTTTTCTAAGCCAACTTATTTATATCAGATTACCAACGTCTCAAGTATGATTCACATAATGAAAGATTTGAGATGCTTCTTTCAGGTGCACATCATTCTAGCATTTTGATCAATTAAGCTCGTACTAGAAGTGAATGGGAAATAAAATCTCTCACTATCTCCAAATACAATTTTGTTCATCATGCTCACTTTGTTTAACTTTAGAATCAGAATTGTATATACTTTTAATAACTGCCTTTTACGCAACCTGGTATATCAAATCACCAATTGAAATAACTAATAGTATTAATATTTTTAAATCTCAATCATGCAAGAAAGAAAAAGAATAAAATAAGATGGAAGGGGAAAACCCTTCTGCATATGTTGCATTGTTATAGGCTGAGGGGAGACCTCATTGCTCTCTACAACTACCGGAAGGGAGGTTGTGGAGAGGAGGGAGCTGGCCTCTTCTCCCTAGTGACAGGGGTCAGGATGAGAGGGAATGGCCTCAAGCTCCGTGAGGGGAGGTTCAGGCTCGACATAAGATAAAGATTCTTCACTGAAAAGGTCATTAGGCAATGGAACAGTCTGCCCAGGGAGGGGGTTGACTTGCCTTCCCTGGAGGCGTTTAAGGTGCGGGTGGATGAGGTACTGAGGGGCATGGTTTAGAGACTGGTGGGAATGGTGGGACTTGATGATCCAGTGGGTCTCTTCTAACCTGGTGATTCTATGATTCTGTGATTTATTAGATACAGGGAAAAGGGCAGGCAGGTCTGATGCTCATTTTCTTTGCATCCTGGTGCTGAGAATGACTACTTGAATAATTAAGGAAGAGGGAAGAAAGTAGATTGCATACATCTACAATGTATCGAGAATATAAGCAGTTTTTGCGGAGTTTGTAGTTTATTTCCCTTCCAGTGACTGTGCTAATTATATACAACTTTACATGATTTCCATTTTTAGTTTCTTATTAGGTGACAACTTTGACTGTGGACCATACACGGTAGAACTGGATGTCACAATCTGCTCTAGTGCCAAATGTACTGCAACCTCACATCACGGATGTGATGCCAACATATGTTGGATAGGGATATGCAGTGGATATGTCCAACATATATTAAGAAAAGGAATATGCCTGAGCAATTTGTACCATGGGAAGATGGTAACCAATCTCGTAACTCAGTAACACAATTTATTAAAAACAGCCATATTACCTATCCCTTGTTCTTCTTGCTGTCCTGGCTAACAACTTCTTCTCATAAGAAATTAACAGTCTCACTGAAGCTCCCATGCATTTTGCTCTATTATAGGAAAGACTGCATTTTAGGAACATACAATAAATGAAACTTCTTTTGGCCTCAGAACCAAAGATCAGCAGATGAACCATCTGGTCCAAATGGAGACGTTTCAGAGATTATATTGACCAGACCTTTTCCTTGATGATTTTCTTCAAGATGACTTGCAAACTGAATCTCTTAAATTTAATTTCCTTCAACTAAATGTCCCTTATTTTTTGCCCAACTTCTCAATAGGCAAACTTGTTTAAAGTCTGAAGACATCTATTGTAACACAAAAGGACTGAGTCAGCAAAGAAGGCAAGTGTAATTACCAGAGATTTCTCTAAAAGCTGTATTAAAAAGAATACTAATTTCAGTAAAGCTGTCAACTACTACAAAACAGAGAGAAGACATCGTTATTCATAAAAACTCAGAAAGCTCAAGTTTTCATTCTGTAGCAAAATAATTCACAAACCAGGTACTCAATGGCTTTCAATGTCAACTATAAGCATGAAAACATAGTGTACATCTTCCTTCTTAGGACAGTCACTATCAAAAGCTTCTAGTTTAAATGCAGTAAGTACAGATGTACTCTTCACTGTCTTCTTAATAGTTACAGTTCCTTTATTTTAGTACAATTATATACACCTTTTTAGACTTTGGTTTCATGAGAGCTGACAACATGTGTTATGCCTAGTGCAGTACTCGAACTCCACCTAATGAATAACACACAACCCAACCAATATCCTACCAGCAAAGGTACTAAGAAACACAGCATTAATAGGAAAGAAACAAAACAAAAAAAATTCAAAACCCTTTTCACAGAGTTATACCACAAGTTTGCCCAAATTCAATCTACTTTTAGATTGTCTTTCACTGAAATGAAAATACCTGAGGACTTATTAAACCAAACTGTGTGAGAATCTGCTGCAGGAACTTGCAAGATATTAGGTAGTCAGAAGATTTGATTATTACATTATATCGAGATCTGGTTGAAAACTTCCCATATGTGCATCTCTGAAGTGGTAGATAAAGATAGGTTCAAAATTTGGGGTGCTATCACATATGTGTGCTGAATATCTGCATTTAACCTGGAACAACATGCTTGATTATTAAACGTGTGGTAACAAAGGAAATAAGAAAACAAAATATTGCCAGTTAACAGTATAAAAATATTTATTTTCATAAGGAAATGTTATTATGGCAAAAAAAAAAAAATTGCCCTTGAGGAATCTACACCTACCCAGGCGTATGGATGTGCTGATCATAATACAAGATATTTTTCATGGAACCTTCACTGGTTCCATTTTTTTCTCAACTCTTTTATACTCTTCTCTTCACCATGGAAACCATGGCAGTACTTACAGTATCTTTTAGATTTGTGATGTGAACATCATCAGACCTGTGCTGTAACTACCAGTCAGGAAATAATCGTTAGTGGGGTAGATGAACAGTGAAAGTACTAGGGGAAATTAAGAAATATGTGCTATTTTATTTTCACATAGATCTACTCAGGAAGGTTTCCTGTTGGCAGAAAAGTTATAAATGTTGAATTTCCTTTTTTGGTAGAAATGCTTACACATTTAGTCCTCCTTCTGGAGGATAATTTGACAGAATTCTGTTTAGAGAATTCACAGAATTACCAGAAGAAAATATCTGCCAAGTAGTTTATGCACACGATTAAACAATTATTTTTAAATCTACACTGATTTAGAAGATCTGGCTAAAGAAGCATACTGCTACCTAATGCCAAATTTGGAAGTGTATATATGTATTATGGCACAGCCCTCCTCACTCCATTTAAAAAAGAAATATTTTTAGACAGCATACAAAACCAGCTTATCTATATTAACTCAAACCAGGAATTATACTGTATAGTATTGGTGAAATACTTCAACATAAAAGACATCAGCTTTCTAAGTAATTCTGTGAAGGGTAGATGTCAGTACTATTAAGGAGGAACTGCAGCCAATTCCTGATTCAACAAAAAACATCTTTAATTACAGGCAAACTGACACCTATTCATTAAATATTTGAACAGATTTCCTTTTGCCAAATGTCGTCTCCTGATCATATAGAAAAAGCCTGATCTGAAATATGTATTCTTATACATCAAGAGCTCTGCAAGATATTCAGCTCTCATCAGTACTTATTTTAATATATAATATTAATATTATAATAATATAAATATAATAATATATAATAATATAATCATATAAAATATAATATTAATTACAGATAATGCACAAAATAGGAAATTTACTCAAAATACATGTGTCTCTAAATTTAAAGCTGTATTGAAGGTACATGAAATAAAGGAAGCATATAAGCCATCCCCTGATTTAAGCTCCATATTGATTTCCATACATTTATAAAAGATAACAAATCCTATTTGCTCTCCATTACCCAGTTTGAGGTAAATTATGCCAAGGAAACACTGCAGAGAGAACTAAGCTGTCTCCCTGCAGTGTCAGTTGAGGTACAGCAGGGAGTAATATTTTAGAACTAATTCATTTGAATGCCTGAAACAGACCCCCCCAGAGCTTCTGGTACAAGAAGAGCTAATTAAATTGGCTACAATATAGTTGCCATGTCACTGTTTCGAGACCCACGCTAAATCCACATACTGGAACTGCGTAGCACTCAACACAGCAGCTACACTTGGAACCAGAACCTGTGCACAGTGGAGTGGGAGGGAGCCAGGCAGAATTCATGGGGATCCAGCTCCAGAGAAGCTGGAATTACCTGGGCTTTTCCTCAGACTACTTTTATTTAGAAAGCAGACAGCTGACAGAATTAACAAAGAAAATAACACATTTCTTGTTACATCTGTACCTTACCTGATTGTTGAATCTATTTGTGTTTTGTGGCTGAAATACAAATCCTTCTTGAATATTAACAGATATCGTATATAAAAGAATTAAATGTATGCATTAGAAGGCAAGGTGAAAGCAATGTGTGAAGTCTGATCTGTTCTGTTCTGTCACAAGATGCCAGCTCCCTTGGCTGCACTGACTAAACAAACCAGAACTGCTAGCAGCTCTGAATTCCAAATACTCAAAGTCTTTCTACTATGCCCTTTAATTTTGGCTCAGCAAAGCAGATTCTTCTGCAAAGCCAGAAAGAGCAGCAAAAAGCCAAGATACATTATCCATATTTATGTTTTCCAGCACTGGTCTTTCTCCAGATATAAAAGCATTCTGTGCAAATTTTTATTTCCAGAATGAACTGCAACTCCTCCAGCACTTCCAGAAACAAAATATTACTCTTCTGCAAGGTCAACACAGCAGTAAATTCAATTTTTAATTACAGAAAGGCACCCATCAGGATTTTCAGGAGACCCTCCACCTTTAGTTCATTTTGACTGGACTCTTTGAAAAAGTTTGTCCACCCGTCCGATGAAGTAAAAAATGACAGAAAGTTTTAAGAACGCATATTTCTGAATAAAAAATATCTTAAAAAACATGACAGTGTTAGAAATTTTGTTCTGATGATGTGGAGGTTTTATCATCTGATTTTTTTATTCCACAATTCCCAGGAGCACCTTTTTCTTTAATTAGAATTGGCATAGTAGATTTCAGAGGAAACAGCTTTATTTTAAGAAAGCTGGAAGATGATGGTTGAAAACTTCGCTTAAAATAGAAAGCTAGTTATAGTTTTTAATGAGGAAATCTAATTGATAGTGTGTTTAATAATTCAAGTTATCCAGTGCTTTTTAAAATTGTTAGAGGCAGTTGCTCATGTTGGTGTCCTTCACTTCAGATTCATCTTTTAACTGAATATACACAAGAGTACTGTGTGCAGTTCTGGGCCCCTCAGCACAACAAGGATGTTGACGATCTGGAGAGTGTCCAGAGAAGAGCAACGAAACTGGTGAAGGGGCTCGAGAATAGGCCTTATGAGGAGCGGCTGAGAGAGCTGGGGCTGTTTAGCCTGGAGAAGAGGAGGCTGAGGGGAGACCTCATTGCTCTCTACAAATACCTGAAGGGAGGTTGTAGAGAGGAGGGAGCTGGCCTCTTCTCCCAGGTGTCAGGGGACAGGACAAGGGGGAATGGCCTCAAGCTCCGCCAGGGGAGGTTTAGGTTGGAGATTAGGAAGAAGTTTTTTACGGAAAGGGTCATTAGGCACTGGAATATGCTGCCCAGGGAGGTGGTTGATTCGCCTTCCCTGGAGGTGTTTAAGTTACGGGTGGACGAGGTCCTGAGGGACATGGTTTAGTGTTTTGTGGGAGTGGTTGGACTCGATGATCCAGTGGGTCTCTTCCAACCCGGTGATTCTGTGATTCTGTGAAGATAACGCACAATAAAAGCTACTTTTAAAAATTTCATGTGAGCATGTATCTTATGCATTGTATGTCCAGTTCCGACCTCAAAAAATAGTAATAAAAGCACCATGTAGTCAGCAGAAGAGTAGCTAGGCATAACATAACACAGCAATTCTCAACAGATAGCTAACCATCTAGTACATCACTTAGGAAAATAATCTAAAGGCAGTTCTGCTCTATTGGTACAAGCAAATACAAAACCCAATAAGGATCTGTGCAAGAATCCAGGTATCAGCTAATCTATGCATTCCTAAAAATATTTTAGCAACCAACTCTAAAATACGACCACAATGGTATACTGTAAAACTCACCTGAATATAAATAACAGCAAAAATGCACATGTAGATATCTATACAACTATAAAAGTGATACCTTTCTAAGGTTCATGTGAATCATAGACCTATTTTCCTCCTACTTTAATCACATTTTGAATGCTTTTAACTGTTTGCCTCGAGGGGGGAGGACGGGAATCCATGTATTTAGCTGTGAATATCCCACCATCTACATATATGTTCTCTTTTGTCTCAAAATACCATGTACTCATATCTAATCACATTGTACAGTCACATGCACTCTGTGCCCTAACCCCATTATTCAATCAAAGAGCCAATGAGACTCTCCTAGGAGTGAGATTACTGGAAATCCTCTGCCAAAAATGCTGCAGGATTGTGAGGACTTTGCCAGGAACGGATCTCTTACGACAGTAGCTGACAAGTGTGTGGTGAAGCCACAAGTGAGCCACAGAGAGCCATTTCTTCTATGGATATTTATCCGACACTCAGTGCTTCCACTTGACTCAAATGCTAAGCTCTGGGTTTGTTTGTGGTTTTTTTTCGCAGACATCTTTGAAAAAGCTGTATTTGCAGTTCTTGCATTAAAAATCTAATTATAATAGGAGTGTCAGTATCACAGCTGTGTAAATACCTAAAGTACTTCAACATGGATATCTCCTAGAACCAGAAATCAAACTAAATTCAAAATACGGAGAAAGAAGGTATACAAACCTGGCCATCTGAATCAAAAGCTAAGCAGGCAACTCCATGTGTATGTGCGTCCTTAAGAACAGACACAGTCTGCACACGGTAGGAATCCCAGATGCAAATGTAAGGGTCCTTCCCAACCTGCCCTGTAGCTACTAAAGTTTTGTCCGGGTGAACGGCAAGGCTGAAATAGAACACAGTTGAAATTATAATACACTTTCAGAATCAGTGAAATAGTATAAAATATTTTTTAAAAATTTAAAAAACAACTTTTTTTTTTTTAGTTCTCAAAAGCTTCGACTCCTTTTGATTTATTGGAATAATGACATCGACTGTCTTGAAAACTCAGTCTGTCCCCATCTATCTTAAAATAATGTTTAATTTAGACTGACATAACTAGTGCAAAACACAATTTCTCATGTAATAATTTTTTACCTAGAAAATTCAAGGAATACATAACCAGATAATTTTTTAATATTTTTGATTGGTAAGTTGAATGAACATATGAGCTTTTCTCTTTCATAACTTTATAAAAGCAGTTGTTTATTTTCTATAATTTATTCCTCTCTTATACATCAAATATTCTGAATTATGGACTAGTGGCTGAATAATAAATTTAAATCACTATGAAAGGTGTACACAAGAAATCCTCTCATGTTTACATGTTTAAAGATGGCAACCTCAGAAAAGACAGCAAAATAAATTGTTTCCCCTATATTTGAAGAACAATGATATATGTATCCTAAGATCTACATTAAGTTGCTGCTGCCTAAGGAGAAGTAAAATTTACTGTACCTTCATTAGTTTACCTCTTTTTTGCTAAGAGCCAATTAGAAATGGTACGCTGCACAAAAAGCTGACTCATCAAGCAGTATTTCTACCCCTTGAATGCAAACGTTTCTAAATCTGTTTCCCAGTTTCCAGTGATTAACTCCACAAGTGTTCAGAAGACTTGCTTTGACCAACTTTCTCATGCATTTATTAATCGTAGAACACTCAACTTCTTTATTGTTTGCAGTATTTGTACAGAGGTGTGTTACCACAAGCAGCATTTTAATGCATGTTTTGTTGGAAGAATCAAACTATATTTCTGTTCCCAGTCCTTCAGATCGGAAAATCTCAACCAGGTAGCCCACAGAACCTTTCTCTTTCACCCCTTCCCAAGTGCAAACACTAATATTTACTTCCATTTTGTAGTTTTGGGACCACTTCTCTAAGATGTCAAATATTTTCTGGAACAAAGCAGCAGCAGCATTAAAACAAACAAACAAACAAAAATATTTTCCTTGTCACACACAACAGATTTTCATTGTAACACAGATTACAAAAGGCTGCCACTTAGCTAACTTCATTCCACATTAACAAGAGGAATGCAGGATATCAGCAGTGACACAGTACCAGAAGCTGCTCTTTGCAATTATTCTGAGCTATTGTCAAGCCGCCCTTCGACCCTTGAGATATTCTCTTTGGCAAAACCCAGAGAATCTAGTTTGAAAACCTAGCTTAGGGATATTAATAATAAAAACCTACAAACTCCCTAAGGTAATACAAAGACAGTTTTACACTGTTATCTAGGAAACAAAATTGAACAATGTGTGAGTACATGAGCTACAGATGGAATAAGGAAAAGCATCCTAATAACAAATGGACATGGCTTAGGGTAGCTGAAAATTTCTTCTAACCCTAGATATTACTAATTTTTAGGAAGAACTAATCAAAAAAACTTTAGGAAGTTTCAAAAAATTACCTATTTGATTTTTTTTCACATTAAAGAATGATCCATGTTAAAAGAAAAAAATTAGCACAATGTCCAGTAATTTTTTTTTAATCTGTTCCTGCACTTGCTCATTCATCCTTTCCTTCATCGGCCTGGATTCTACATTATTCCATGTGTCAACAGTTCAACTCAATTCTAAACCTATAAGGGGAATAAGGGATGACTCCATTATACTTAAGCTGGGATACCTACAATTAAGTTAGGATACTTTTCTTCAATGATAAAAAACAGATGGAAAATATAAATTGGGCTCAATCTCCCAGCTAGAACCAAATTGCAGCTTAATTACATCTACCACTGTTTTGTACACTTTGGCTTTCACATACTAGAACTTCCTTTTTTACATTTGGTATTTTCATTCCTGTATGTAAGGTTAGGAACACGAATATATTTTCTACAACATTAATATGTCTGTACTGAACATATCTGTTATTTGTCTTATCCTTTTTGACGCATGAAGTCAACTAGTGGGGGAACTATATTAGGAACTAATATAATTTTTTGGCACTTAAATAAGCAGTCTGATTATTCAGAACTGCTAAGGACATTCATTTCCCGCTAACAGCCTTTACAATGCACCATAACTGCCTACGTTCAGTCTGGCTGTTAGATAACCAAGTACTTATTTTTGGCAGAACAGTGGGCTACAGAGTAAAGGAATAGAATCCAATTTCAGAACAATCTTGGTGAGTGTTTGATACCTAGATACATGATCTATGTGTTCATTTTGAATTAAAATTAAAAAGTTGTATGGGCAACTGTATAATTTATTGCAGTATTTGTCATTTCTGTCTTCAGACCATAAGATTTCCTGCTGGCCTGGAATCTGTGTCCCTCCCTGTCTTTTAAAATGAGTATAAACTTAATGGCTTGTATTCTGAAGTGTTAGGTATATGTCTTCAACCTCTGTAAACAAACATCCTATGACGTATCTGAAGCACTTATAATGGTAGCACATCAGTATTTGTGCCACTGGAAAATACTGAATTACTGTGATAATCAGTGCAATATGAAAATGTGATTAGAATAAAAGCAGCATTCAAACAACAGCAATTTATAGCACAGAAAATAATATTATTAGAGTGTGACTTCCTATTCCTTACAACAGGAAAAACACTTAAAAGCACAAAATTCTCTATTATGCAACCACAATTTCTGCAAGTCACAAGCAACAGGCCTGCAGATACCTGTTTGAGAGGCATCAGTGTACATCAGAGCTGTTTGACTCAACTGGATGGCTGAAGCACTGAAGATTTAACATCTCTGAGCAAATGATGAACTTCTTCACTCCCCCATTTGCTGCAACACAACTTTACCTCATTCCCTGAGCCCATATTCCCTAGCTCTGCCCATCCACCAGGGTATGCACAGTCTTATCAGTGGATGTAAATTTGCAGACCTAGTCTCAGTATTGAGAATACGTAACAGTTCCATTACCTAATAACGATAACAAAAATAAAGTGGAAAAAATAAAATCAAGACTCCTATCTTACTCATGAGCATTTCTCCTAAAAGTAATACACATAATTATTCCTATACTTCTCCCATCAGCACACTACACAAATTACCCCAGCAAAAGCTTTACTGCCAATGAGCAGTAAAAGCAGGGTTGCTCCACAAGGAAATAAGCCAGGAACCAAGGGCAGCTATTGGCACATGCAGTGACCTCACTGACCAGGGTGTTGTCCCATGAGATCTAAGCATGTGGGCAGAAGAAACTTCACAAGAAAATTCCTCTCTGCTTTCAAAGTTTGTGGGAAAAGGAAGTGGATGCTCTCTTGCTAAAGAGTTGGTGTGGAAATGGAAAGGATAAAAGTAGCAGCAATTGCTGCTGGTGCTGCTTGCTGCTAGTGGCAGTCCCTTCCCCACACGTCTCAACCTTCTCTCTGTGGCAACAGTAGCAGGAGCAGATGCACATGTAGAGTAAGTGGCAGAGATCAACTGCTTTGGAAAAGCACATTCCCTGCCTTCCAAGGAAGGCAAGGAAACAAGGGGATCCCTGGCAGTCTCTTCTAAGCAGCTGAATACTTTTGTGTATGCATAAAACTAACGGTGAACTCCAGAAGCAGCCCAAGGTGCTTGCAAAACATGTATTTTATTAAAATGCCTCAACAGACGCTTCTTTTAAGCAAACAACCCATTTAAGATGAACTTTAATATTACATTAGATAATATTTTAACATTACACCTTATTAATAAAAAGACCTATGAGGAAGAAGAGACTTCAGGGAACATCTCTTCCTTCCCTTCCAAGATCAACAATTGCAAATCCTAGCATCCAGAGTTTGGAACCCTGTTAATTTAAGATAAATAAAGATGCCAGTTACGTACTCTGACAGAGTCTGATGAAACGCTTTATAAAAGTCATTAGTGGATCCATCTGGTCTAAGGGCCTTGCCAGATGGTAAACTCTCACTACTTCCACAATTTCTGTTGCTAATATTCTACTCCAAGATTTTCTTTTTCTTTTTACAACCACATTAGAATTTTAAGGCACCAAAATTATTTGTTTCCTGGTTTTCTCTAACAGGTTCCATATACTTATATACGAAATATATAGGTAAAACCAAAATAGAACTAAGTAGAAAAGATTAGATATGGAATGCAAGCTACTTCAAGTACCTGAACTGAATATTTCTGTATATAAATTGTTCCTAAACTGCAGATAAAGCCATTCTTTCTTCATAATGCACATAGTCAAGGAACCAGAGAATTATCGATGCTAGAAAGAATGGATGACTTAGGAGTTGGGATGACTGGATGGATAGGAAGAACAAAAAAGAGATGAGAGAATTGATGATGGTTGAGAAGAAGTTTCAAGGAGAGAAGGCTCAAAGTAGGTTTAATAACAGTCTTCCACAACATTAGGAACAGTTACAGAGAAGATGGGTATTCTTTCCACAAGGATGCATGACGAGAGGACAAAACACAAGAGAAGTTGTTACAAGAAATTTTGTCTGGGTAAAAATCCCCTAAACATTCTTTGCCATAAGAAGAATTAAAGATTGGAATAAGTTGCCTACGGAAGTGGTAGAATAACCCTCGTTGGAAATTATTCAAGGCTTACTTGGCTTGACAGGACCCTGGATAACCTAATCTAAGCCTGTGTTCTCAACAGAAAGTTGGACTGCATGATCTCCAGAGATCTCTTCCAAACTAGCCTTTTCTATGATTCCAAATACAGACATACATCAAGAAAGTATGAACTAATCAAAGTAAAATTGCATCTTGGCTCACAGCAGTTCACTTGCATTAGATAATTGCTCCTTGACTCTAGAAAAAGAAAGCAACTCTTGTTATCTTTAATACATATACATGGAATTGATAGGTTTGCTGGTAGCTTGAAATGGGTCTATAAGAGACAGAAGTTCAAAACTCTCTAGTCTTAACTTTTAAAATAAATTACTGCACTATCGTACTTATTAGTTACTCAAAACAGTTTTTCACTGCAGCAGCCAAAAGTTAGAAGATTCGCTTTTGTAGTTTTTAGCTTTACTTTCCAAAGTATGTTTTCTATTTAGAAATGCCATGTCAAACTGAATCTTTTTATAATCATCCTATTAACTATTCTTTGATTAACATAAATCAAGCAAATACATTTCACATACAAACTAAAACTAGGTTCCAGAACATCCCATCTGACAAACAAGAATTACTTTTTGAAAGTGGAAATGAACACTTACAGTTCTGAATGACGACAATACAGACCGTAATTGAAAATCATGGTGTTAAATGGACTTGTCATCTGTTTCTTGACAACGCCATTCATTCTCAGTGCCTTGGCTGCTTTGCACGTCAAAGTAGTGTGCAAATACGATGCTATTCTAAAATTACACTAGACAGTTAAGCACTGATAAATTATTCTCTACTTCAGAGTCATCCTGTTTTCAATTTGGTATAACTTTCACATTCAGATAAATCTTTGCAGAACTATGCAGTTTATGTAACACAATGCTATACAATGATAAGACTTGAGGAGAGATGCAAGGTAACTTTAAAATCAAATTCCATAGCAATGCAGGTGCTGTCTGTATACAATTAATCCTCTTCAGAAATAAATGAATGAATTTATGCCTTCTTGCTCAAAATCTGCCACAAACCCTACAGTTTAGTAGAAGAAAGAACACAGTAGGTCTTCCCTCATAATTTAGGTCAAAATTGTTGCTAACTGCTCAGGGCTCTGACTATGCTATGCACAAATGACAGACAGATAAATAACAGAGCTATGTTTTTTTCTTAAGACTTTTTCTCTGTAGCAAAAAATCCCTCTGAAGAAAAATTATTTCCAAGAAGCTCCAAGCCTGCCCTGAAATAGGCCATTACATGCCAGTTGGTATTTTCTTCTTGGCTGCCTCCTTCTGCTCTGCACTGTTATTTCTCAGTGCAGAAAGAAGTGACACTTTCAAGATCCTGACAGGCCATCAGGCATGTCTGAAAACCAGGGATCTTTTCAGTTCTGTTTTACTGCTCACACAGCACTAACGACTGAGCTGTTGTTATATATCAGGGAAGAATGAAAACACTCTTTTGGGAATTCCTCATTTCACAGAACAAAATTGTTTTATTTCCTCATTTGTGGGGTCAAGAAGGGAGACACAACTCGCTGTAGAGACTGAGCAATATTATCAGCAAAATAGGAAAAGGAAAGATGCTGTGTGATCCCTATTTCCAAGTACAAACATAACCAAGCCTAACGAAGAACACCACCACGATAAAGACAAGCAATTAAGTGAAAGTAAATATGAGGACCTGCAGGAGAAAGGGCAATACAGGAAGGAGAAAGAACTTAGGACAAAGGAAGGGAAAAGAACAAAGCAACATGCACAATCCCCACTAGGTAAGGCTATAAAAACTGGGAAGGAATTTTAGGATGAAAAAGGCAGGAAAATGAAAGATTTATTCACATATAATACCCGCCCAGATTTCTTCTGAAACATAAATATAACAACTGTCATCTGAGGAAAATCAATCTCTTCATAATGAAGGAGATCGTTACTCATTGCACATACACAGCTCCCAACCCTTTGCTCCTCCACTACAAGCCTGTGACCCCTATAAGCGGTGAAGAGCTGGCAGGCAGATCACACACTAGAATAAACAATTTTATTTGTCATGTAGCGTGGTGCAGGTGATGAAGGCTATGGGAGAGCACTGCAGGCATATGAAACCAGTCTCTCTGGGAAAACAGAGTCAACAGAGATCGGGTAGCTCTGATACATGCTCCCTCTACGTGTGTGCATATACATACATGTATAATACAATTAATGCACACACTCATGCAATTGAATTGCTTTTATACATGTGAACATAGAACTGTAATAACTTTCAACATACAAAATATTCTCACTTGTTGCAAACAACTTGAACACAGAACAATTTTGCCCAGGAAAAACAAGAATATAAATAAAACACCACTTGGCAAGGACAACAATAACATTTTAATTAATTGGTTTGATTTTTATACAGTAATGTCATGCTTATTCATAGTACAAACAGCACACGTGTACAGAAATATGTTTTTAAGACCATCTAGCAAATGAGGCATTTTTTATATCTAAGTTCTTACTAACTATTCTACTGCTTGCTTTCCCCTCCCATATTCCTTGTGTAGGAAGAAGGGCGATACAGCTAGAGGTTCCAGCATTTATTCATCATTTTCCACTGGCTTCCTACCTAGAACAAGTCATTGCAGGCTAACTTTCAGCAGCAACAGTTTCTGAATTTGGTGGCCTGCCTCAGACAGCTACCATCTGGCTGTCAGAGGAAGCAAACATCTACAGTTCTGAATGAAGTCAATGCAGACTGTGATCGAAAAATCACTGTGTTGGGTTTGGCATTCATAGCTGGTCTCAGCCACAAATCGAACCCAAGATTAATTATTTATGAAGTTGACGTGCAGCTCAGCTGGGCTTTATAAAGGTCTTTGAAGCACACAAATTAACAGTTGTTGTTATGCTGAAGTATATTTAAATTGTCCTGGGAAACCAAGAGGCATTTTTTATAAGAATTTTATTTCTTCATTCATTGTGGGGCAGAATGGTGGCAGAAGCACCAAGTTCCTGCCACTAAAATTACTCCTCTTTGTCCTTGGGAAATTACTGCTGATCTGCTCCCTGTGCCACTGTTCATTATTCAGTCTATGGATTTATTCCATTACCTTTCAATAAAGTTTGTTTGACTGCTTAGTGCTTATTAAAAGTCTTGACAGATCAGGTCCATCAGGCTGCATAAGCAACGTAGCAGAACATGGAATTCGTGATTGCACCATGGAGCCAGGCTATATTTAAAGACCAAGTTGCTTTTGATCAAGTGATTAAAACTTCCCCAATAATAGAAGGATAAATAAGCAAGAGAAAAAAAAAATACAATTTTTTGAGTAAAAACATTCTGCACTAATTAAAACCAGATACAATTTACACTTGTTCCTCTGTACACAGAGAAAAAAATGACAGGTTTAGTAGAGAACAGCACTGCAGCACAGTCCTAGAGCACGGTGGTCCCTCATGACACATGGCTGCAGTAACACAAAGGTCCCACAGTTCTCTAATGACACATTTCTCTCGTGCATATTTATTTCATATACATTTCACGGATATTTTGCAACTCTGAGCTTCTGCTAGTGAAAAGAAGTCCTAAGGGATTTTACCCAAAGCCCATTTCATGACACTGAAATTCAAGTATAAGCAACTGTTGATGGCCTTGTGAATTGTGGGTTTTGAGTAGGAGTGATCAGGGCAAAATACACAGTATGTTCTTAGAAGCTACTCTACACAAATTTCAGAATTACACAGTAGGGTCTGTTTGAACTCCCATTTACTAGTTTTCCCCTTAAGCTTCCACATGCATGCATAGTCTCCATCTGATTCATGGTGATGGTTGCAGAACACTGCAATATCTGAAACTAACCCCCAAAATGACACAACTAGCAAATTTCAGAACTTTCCTTATCTATGACAAATTTTTCAAGGAAGACCTAGAGATATATGGGAAAGAATGGGTCTTGAGCCACGCTGAGAAAGTATGGGGATGCTGCTAAAAAAATACGAGCAGAATAAAATTGCGTTGATGCATGGGATTTAGTCACAGAATGATTTGAGTTGGAAGGGACCTTAAAGATCATCTAATTCCAACCCCTCTACCATGGGCAGGGACACCTCCCACCAAGACCAGACTGCTCAAGGCCCCATCCAACCTGGCCTTGAACACCTCTGGGGACGGGGCAGCCGCAACTGCCCCAGGCAACCTGTGCCAGTGCCTCACCACCCTCATAATGAAGAATTTCCTTCTTATGTCTAGTCTAAGTCTGCCCCTCTCCAATTTACAGCCATTGTCCAAGCTATAGCCATGTACACAAGTGGCTTTCTAACGCCACGGACGCAGCCACAACCCTACCACGTGATGTTAAACCAGTTATTGTACTTTTTCTGGTCTAAAATAAGAAACTAATTGGTCTGGGGTTTGGGTTTTTTTTAAATTATTATTTTATTTTTGTGTACAAACTGATCAGGAAGCTACCAAAGCTATAATTTCAAAAGGAGAGGGAAAAGGCTTTTCAGATACCTGACAGATTCCTGGATAATTTCTTGCTACATGGCCTCATTCTTTGCCTTGCTTGAAAATTATAGGTATGTAAGACTGAAAATCACAGGAACCACTAAGAAATTATGGGTAATGAGACTATAAAGACTTTGGCCAAAATCCATGAAAATAAATACCCAGAACCAATATATATGGCATGTCTTCATTTAAAAGCATTGTGATTTGACAAAAATCACTAAGATGATGCAGAATCCATCAGTTGTAAAGAAAAACATACTAGAATTCAAGTCTAAAACCAGAAGGCTAGGAAAGAAATATATTTAGTTCAGCATTATATTTGCTCCCTATCCTATTAAATTCTACATTAATGATAGTTAAACTAACACTGTAAAATGCTTTGAAATAAAACACAGTAAAACATTAAGTAGATACTTAGTAAAACATTAAGTAGATACTTAGTCTTTGATACTGAGATAAAAACAACATAAAATATAACAGGTTAGTATGATTTTTCGATACATGGAAAACTAATTATACACTGCTGTAAATTCAGTATTGCTTAATAGAAAGGAGCAAAATTCTCATATTCATCTGGTATAAAGTATTTTAAGGTCAGTCTGAACACTCTGAAAAAATAGTTTATTCATTGGATAAAATCTGTAAGCTAAGAAATCATGGCCACTGTCACATGTTGTAGCCTTCTTTATTTCCAGTGTTTGTCCTATTACAGTCTGACTGTTGAAATACCAGATTCAATTCGCAGTCAAAACAGATCACACCAACTGCACACTGCTGCTAGAAATCAACAGTTTATATTTCTGATTTTGTCATATACTAGAGCTGAAATAACTAAAAATGGACTGCATGAAGCTGCACAGAGAAGTGATCATAATTCAGGCAAAGAAAGATTAAGCCAGCAGCTCTAAAACTGGTGGTCACAATGAAATATCACAGCAAATATCTGTGCGCTAATTAACTGCCCGCAGCACAATGCTGTCAATCAAGCTGTACTAGAGTTGCTGCTCATGAGCCCTACACTTGTCAGCACAGCTGAAGGTATTCTTTCCAAAGGCTGATTCAGTAATTAACTGCTTTGGGATTTCCTGAAGCTACTCTACTCTTTGTATAGCTCAACTTTTTGTAAGAGTCATCAGTGACTATTGCTATAAAGACGCAAATCACTCAAGACACAACCCAAGTTAAAACATTTGCAGAATCATCTGAGAAAGAGGAGAGAGGAAACAGGAAAAAAATCTTGGAAACAAGACAGACAATATAGCTGTAACAAAAAGAGGAGTTAAGAGGCACCTGAAAAATCAATAAAATATAGAAAATGTGCTAAAAACAACCAAAAATCCCAAAGAAGAGCAGTCAAGGAGAAACAGGAAATATTGTACAGAACAAAGGGAAAACAAAAAACAATAAACATTGTCATAACCTTTCTGGATCACCCTCACTTTAACTTTTCATTCCAAAGATTATCTCATCCTGCTGATAATCCCTGCATATATTCACATCTATGACAAGTTGTATGATCTGACAAAACTCATAGGCTGTTGTTGAAAAATTCACACTGGGATAATAATACTGTTTGCACAGGTTTGCCTTTAAATGATTAGCAGAAATAAGGATTTTAAGTCTAGGGAAATTGTTCTCCAGGTGTGATGAATGCATGGTGTTACAGCTGCATCCTACTCAGGCATTCTTCTCATGATAATCCTGTCATACAACATCTTGAGTTTAAGCACTTTAATGGAAAGAAGCAGAGAAGAGCAAGAGCCTGATTCAATAATATATCGAACGAATGCATTTGATCAGCCAGAAGCAGATGACTGCTTTTTTTATTGCAGCTAATCTACAGATGTTGACAGAAATAACAAATGTGGCAATACTTAATGTGGCTCAAGAAAAACATTAATTTTTAGATGCCTTAGACGATATGGAGTTTTCAGTGCTAATAAGAATGCTTCTTCCTCCTTTGAATACTGTCAGCTGACATTTCTCAATACCTCACAAAAATGCAAAGCCAAGACTGGCAATCTTGCTACTTTTCAGAAGCATGGTATTGTACATCGGATGGCCATCAGGTCCCACTGAGGGGAAAAAAAAAAAAGCTCACTCTTCTACTTTCTGAATGACAACAGTCCATATTCTGCAGGCAGTTACACCTCCATAAGCTAACAGACCTCTAGATATAATAAAGGCAGCATCTTGCCTAGTACAATAGAATTGGAATTATCTACATTAGCCAACTGCTTCAAAAAAGCAGTTAATCCTTGTTGATCACACTGTAGCAGAAGACATGTAACACTGTGAAGTATTTGCTACTTTTATGGATATAGCCTAGTTTTAGGACTTCTGCTAGGCAGCAATAAAGTTTTGTGAAACTTCTAAGTCAGCATGTCTAAGTGTCCAAGATGAGTTGTAATCCCAAGTTGTATTTCTGCTTCTGCTCTGCAAGAACTGCAAAGAGGACAGAATTGTTAATGCCATTTCATAGTAGTCAGTGTGTTCTCCTTAGTTGTCTTCTTTCCTTACATTTCAGATATTGAAAAATAGCAGAAATGCAATTCTGGTGTGATTGAATAGAAACCCTACTCCTGTTTGGGGTGCTGAAGTAAAAAACAACAAAAATTACACTGGAGTATAAACCACTTAAGAGCAAGTAGAAACCATATTTAACACCAAAATGGTTCTATAGTCTAAATTTCCTGTTACAGCATGCCAGTGTTGTTAGTTTTACAAGCACTCTTGCGAGGCTTCTAAAATTTTTTTCACCAGCTAATTGTGTAGAACAAATACAAACACCATTCCTAAAAATTCAAAGACTGCTTTTAACAAATCCCTATTATAAATCCATTTTCATTTTTTGAAGCAATCAAAAACTGTCAAAAGTTTCTCTCCAATAATCAGTGAAAATCTGACTTTGAGAGGTGTGCTTACTAAAATAAACATGACCATTATTAGCTTGCTTTTTATTGTCTGAGACAACCTGAAGATTGTAAGTATCACATCTCTCTTGTATGGGACAGATTATACAGAGATTCTGTACCCCAGTTACCCATTACCACAAGAAGCTGCTAGAGCACATTTAACATTAGACTTAAATGCTAAACATCTTATGTAACAGAACTTATCGAGTTTCCCAAAGCTGATTCTAGCTGCTGTATATAATAGATATGTCACCAAGCCCTAGCCTATTAGGAAACAAGAAACAAGGAAGTATCATTATTTTTTGAAAAAGAAAATTAGAACATAATTGAGGATTAAACTCAAAGCCTTGGTCTCAACATATTCACCATATTCAGCTACACTTCTGATGGAATTACATAGCATCACATTAAAACAAACTAGTTCACCAATAACATACCAATATTCTGCACAAACAATCCAGAAAGATAAGCAGCAAAACACCAAAGAAACACACTTAAAAATTAACGCTGCTTACCTTTTAGCCTTCTCTCCTTTCAACCACAGGCTTTGTCTGTCATTCCAACTCAGCCGATGTCAGTTACTGCTGATTTGAAATTTGGTAGAATGTTCCTTTTCACTATGAGTTAACCATGTTAAATTTGAACCACTGGGTAGGGAAAGATCTATCTTTTAATGGAAAACTATTTTTCTATTTCTTCAAATGAACCTGGAACATACTTTAAGGTTCTGGTTTTTGTTTAGAAAAGCATAAACAAGCATAAATGCTTACCTAATCTCCTGAGCAGCTTCTGTGAGTCCAGTTTAACAATGAATTCTCCATCTAACCTAAGACTATCTTTCCCTCCCTCTTCCAGCTGTTCCACATATACTACAAAAGGACAACCCTGGCAAGTTCAGGTGCAGGTGTTTTAATAGCCTATTGCTATTTGCAATTTCTGACTTCTGTTTTTTTCAAGTTCAGCAGGTGAAGTAGAGGTGAAAGACCCATCTGAGAAAAACGTGTGCTTAATTGGTGCTTCGTAACAGAAAATCCTCAATAGAACAGAGCTATTTCTTCACAAGAAAAAGCTAAAATTGAAGGCCACACCAATTTGGTGTCAGAGAAATCATTCTACAGTCAAGGTCTTTTCTCCTGTGATATCTCTAGCATCCGAGTCAGATATTACACTAAACATCTCCTGTAGTTAAGGTGTTCGGTTTGCTGCTGCCAATTGGATGTTTTCATATGCCAAAGAAAAGGAAGCTCATTTTGAAGCCTTCTATTGATTAATAAGGATTTTATTTCAGAAGTAATCAAAGGACACAATTTTAATAGAAATAGGCACTACCTACAGTTATTTAAAGTATTTCCATATCTTAATTGCTCAAGACGAAGGATGGTATACGTTTTGTTCCACTTGTGAAAATATACCTAAATACAGCCAACTCATGTGACTGAGAAGATCACCATTGAGCCATATCTATTTACTAGTGGAATCTTCTGAAGAGCCTGTATGCAGGCATCAAGATATCAGCTATGATTGCTGCAGCCTGGACTGTGACCCCAGATATAGGAACTGGGAGACTAGAGGTGAAAATGGCTAAAGATGAAATTCCTTGAATTTAGTGGCAATAGAAATCTGTGGGACTACCAAGCTCCGTTTTGCCTCAGATTAGACATGAGCTCAGAATTTCTCCAGCACCACATCATTGCTACCAGCTAGAGAGAAGTTTACTCACAAAGGATTTCTCTCACCTCCTCCTAGCTGTTATTCACATAGAGATACCGTGGAGGTTAAAGGTATGTAAAAGTCTATGTAAAAGATAACAAAACATATGTACGCTTAGCTTAGTGCCTCCTTCTTCATCATAATAAAGGAAGCATCCTGTCTTCCTCAGGGCAGTAGACATAAATATTTCCCCTACAAACAAGGGCAGAGACCAAATCTATGTGTGAAAGGAAATCTAAAGTTATTTGCTCACAAGCCTTAGGCTAACAGTGACTGCATCTAGGCTGTACAAACTTGGTCAAATTGAGAAAAAATAACTCTACATCTACAAGAAGGGTTGCAGGGAGGATCCAGGGAACTACAGGCCTGTCAGTCTGACCTCAGTGCCAGGGAAAGTCATGGAACGGGTGATCTTGAGTGCTATCATGAAGCACATGCAAGAGAACCAGGTGATCAGACCCAGTCAACACAGGTTCACAAAGGCAGGTCCTG